>CM018044.1:21664261-22006761 GCA_008638375.1 Nyssa sinensis
GTAACGTTCCAGGACATGTCCAAAATTCAAAATCACTTTTTTTTTTTCATCATGTGTTTGGGACGTGTTCGATCTTGTCCGTGTCTCAAACATATCTGACACTGATACGTGTGTCAAAATAGAGTGTCCATGCTTTAACTGTTAAGCTTTTAGAGTATGGACCAACAATGTATATCAAGCTCTCAACACTCTTCCTCATGTGCGACCCCGAACTCGCAAGTGGAGAGACACAAACCACACACAAACATAAAATAGAAGAAAGTGCAATTTTGCACAAACAAACTAAACGGGGAATAAATGTGAATGGAATGGAGCTTCTTAAACCCTAGACCTCTCATAATCAAGGCGCTAATACCACGTTAAATCACCAACAATGTATATCAAGCTCTCAACAAAAACTATTAATAAAATAGAAAAAATTAAAAAAAATATCTTAAATATTAAAACGCCACTATTTTAACTCCACCGCAATGTTTAAAAATCCAATGATAAATAAAATAAAATAATTCACATAATTAATATTTGACCAGTAAATCATTAACTAAAGTTCATGTTTATACTTAAATCTTTATCCGTTGCTGTTTGGCAATATAAATTCATTACAATAAGCAGACTGGAACGATATTGTAATTGGGAATACATCACCTAACAATGTACAGCAGACCAATAATCATTATAGAAGATTTGATTGTATAGTATCATAGCAAGTTCGGTATCTCCACTTTGACACATGCCTAGTCGAAGATCTTTTCCAGGCATTATGTCAAATAGTTCATGAGTGGTTCTAGCATCCCAACATCAATTCTATTTGCTAGATATAATGGCAGACTTTAAGACTGCATTTTTCATGGGCATTTTGCCATAAACATCTGGGCATCTAACTAACAAATTGGAATGAAGAAACTTATCCCCAAAAAGAAAAATGGAATGAAGAATACATAAAAAATAAGGGTTTTGGTTTGCTAAAAAACCCTTTTATTAAATAATTAAGTGAAGTATTTTGTGTGGTTTGATGAATAAATGGAAGTTGTTTTGGATCTCTTCTGAGAGTTAAAACTCTTGAGTTGCAGAAAGAAGATAAGACAATCTAGTCATGACTCATCACAAATCCAGGCTAAAAATTAATCTTAAGGTGTGAGAAGAGGGAGAGGGACCGAAAGAAGAACCTTAGAGGTTTAGGCTAGAGATCAACTGCAGATTTATGGCAGACATAGACTGTAAGTCCTCAAAATGTCTGTGTCCAAGGGAAAAGAACAAATGGAAAAGGAAAATCCTATGCTGGGCTTTTATATAACTACTTTGGAGTTGCCCAGATGTTAGAATCAAGACATGGATTGAAGAAGTGAATAGTTTAGATACCAGTTATTTCCTAAATTATAAAGCTTTTGCACGTAGAATATATCTTACATCATACAATTAGATGCTGTCAAAATAGATTACAAGTAATTTGGTTTTCTTTAATCTCTGTGATTTTCCATTGCTACTTTTGTTCATCATGTAATTTATTTAAACCAACTGTTGGTGGGTTTAGTTAATTGTGTACCACTGCAATATTCATAAATTTTCCCTTCACTTCTAGGATTTTTGTAGGTCTAAAATTTGATGTGTTACTTCACAAGTTCTTACCTTTTCTATAGGGATCATAGACTTGCAGAACCGTCTCTCATATTTCTGGATGTTGACCATATGAAATCAATTTAATGTTTAGCATCTACTTGGAACTGCCTGTATTGTGGAGTTTTAAAGCTTCAACCATCTGAAAGTAATTTCTATTGTTAGTTTAAGAAACAATATTTTTTGTTTCAAGTGTAAAGAAGCTAGGCCATTGTATCTAGATTCTTATATTGATTTTTGGGGGCACTCATGCTTTAATTTATGTAACCATTCCCCTTTTTTTGTAAGTATGGGTTTGCCCCCTTCAGGCGCCTTTATTATATATATCATACACTTTTTCCAATCAAAAAAAATATTTTTGTTTCAGGTGTTCAAGCTGCTTACTGGGGGATGCTTGATGAGGGAAGGATCACGCAAACTACTGCAAATCTTTTGATGCAATCTGTGGATGAAGCGATTGACTTGGTATCTCATGAACCTTTGTCTGATTGGAAAGGTTTAAAGGCTAATGTTCATTTCCCAAATTATTACAAATTTCTTCAAACAAGCATTTGTCCGCAAAAGCTGGTTACATATTTCACTGTGGAAAGGTTGGAATCTGCTTGTTACATTTGTGCTGCATTTCTCCGTGCCCATAGAATCGCACGGCAGCAACTACATGACTTTATTGGTAAGAATCTTCCATGGTGGTCTTGAATATCCTTTGTTATCAGCCCTTTCTTTTCAAGTAACTAAAATTGGTGTTCCAGCTTGAAAATTTTCCCATTTTGTTTCCCCCTTTTTCTTTTCCTTCTCCATTATATTATCTTAATGAGCATTACTTCTGTTAAAATTTAAATGTTTTTTTGTTTTTTTTTATACATTTAACAGATTCTTAACCTTTTTCTGTTAATAAAAATTAGAAATAATTACCCTATAGATTTTCTGCACATTCCACAGGGAATGCATGTCAGAATTTTTAATACAATCATGGCAAATTCTTCCACTCTGAACTCCTGCCACCAGCCTAACACCAAGATTTTCACTCCCTCTCTCTCTCCTAGGGTTTTCAATTGAAAGATGAGAGCATTGAGGACAAATATGTGATTTCTTCCCCTATTTATAGACTTCCAACTTTTTAACAAATGTGTTTTAGTCCCCAAGTCTCTTTAATTTATTCTTTTACTTCCAATGTAGTAAAATTTTTAAATTTTTGCCCTTTTACTTTTTTACTATTCACCTTCCAAAAAAGGTTTTTTTTTTTATTACGGTTATTACAATATGGATGCTTTTCATTGGCTTGTTTGGAGTTTTTTTTTTTGGTACGATGTCGCAGTCTACTTCAGAGGTTTTAACTTCGTGGAGGGGATGATCTTTTGGTAGGAGGGTTAGATGAACTTGCCATATGACCTCCCTTTGTGTTTGGTGGACCATTTGGTGGGAAAGGAACAATAGAATTTTGATGGCATTTAGTCTCCTTTATGGATTGTAAAAGTGTTGGTGTTGAGGACCCTTTATTTTTGGTTATTGGGAGGCTCAACCATGTTTTTAGATAATTTTGTTTCTTTTTTGCACTCTAGGAGTATTGAGGCATAGAGTGTCTTGTATATATTTTTGTATATCGGTGTACCCCCTTGGTGCTTCTTTATGAAATTGTTACTTGTCAAAAATAAATTATATTTACTCTAGTCATAGGTTAGCTGACACCAAACATGTGTCTGATTATGACTGGACTATGTGGTTCATAGTAAATGTTACCGTGTGACATTGGAAATGGTCACATGCTTAGTAGTCACATATAACACCAAAATGCATAGAATTCACACACAACATTTTAATGCGTAGAATTCATTGAAGTGCTTATTATTCTTTCTATTTGGCAAAAGAATAAGTTGTTTCCTTCTTTCAAGGATGAAAAATGTTGCTCTATTCTTAGTTTTTTTGTTTACCAGTAAAGATTTGTGTGCATGTGTATAGTTGAATATATATTGCCAAGCAACCATGTAACTCGTTAACAGAACATCAACAGCTCTTAGTGACATTTGAAAAAAAGAAAGAAAGAAAAAAACACTTATCATGTCTTTAGTAACACTAGGTGTCGCACACATCTTTTAAGGCTTTTTGGTCCAAAGAAAACTAGAGAGAGATAACTGCTGCTTCTTTTTTTTATAATACCCTAAATCTCATCAAGAAGCTAAGTGAAAGGGTAGAACACTACGTGACAAGACCATTGACCAAAAACTGAGAGCATGAGAGAAAATTGGGGTGTCAAATTAAAAAACTACCTCATGTCCAAGGTGTCTCTAGAATCCCTCTATAAATAGCTAATTAGCTATGCAAGTACGTAAAATTTTAAAATATGTTAAAATATAATTATTAATTTATATTTTTTTTTAATTTAGGAACCATTGTTTGATGCAATGGGAAAATGCTTGAGCTAACAAGCATAAGAACGTAGATTTGAGTTTGAGAGTAGTAACTTTTTACAAAATAATACCAAAGATTATGTCTATCTCTAGTGTTCCCCTCCCAGCACACTACATAAGCAAGACCAACATTGGATAATAGTCTTTTATGTTTTTCAAAATTTTAGAGCATTATATATCTTGATTATCTCTACATGCTTTTATGTGTTGTCTAAATGTTGTATGATTGCTCTTATCCTTAAATGATTAAAAGAGTCTGGGTGATGGAGTGCTATGAGAAGGTTGGGAATGAGTTGGTGTGGAGTCCCAAGTTCAAGAAAGAGTTCTGTGATTGGGAGATGGAAAAGGTGGAACATTTCCTTCAGCATATTCAGAGGTGCCAGAAGACTAAGGGAAGGGAAGACAAGATTGTGTAGAAGCTGGATGTGAGAACATTCACGGTACAATCCTTTTATAGGAGCTTGACAAACAAGTGAGGCTTTTATTTTCCATGGAAACTTATTTGGCATTCCGGAGCCCCTACTAAAGCAGCCTTTTTTGTTTGGGGAGCTTCTTGGAAGGCCATTTTGACCATGGAAAATTTTCAAAATAAGGGATTTCATATGGCTAGTAGGTGTTGCCTTTGCAAGAAGGAGGTCGAGTTGGTAGATGTAAGAGCGAGCATATGGCTAATGTTGTACTAGGACGTGCCCAAAAGGCAAGGTTGAAAACATTGACAAAATAGTAGGATGACGTGGGAACATGTTCGGAAATGTGATTACAACCCTCATAAGTCCAGGCATCTGTAATTCACAAAAGAAGTGCCAGGACCTCGCAAATCATCATTAAATGCCCTCGAGGAGATGAAACCTTCATAAGAAAATTGAGATTACATAAGCTCCTAAAAAGTTGGTTGTCCCCCGAAGGGAAAAACACCAAGGAAGTGAGTTGCCTTGAGTTCCTTTGTGGAAGCTAATCCCCCCTAGATCTCCAAAAGACTCTGGGGAAGACAATAGCCCCTAAAATGTCAGTGCTAGTTTGAGGCGGTGATTAGATGACGGTTGCGAGGCATCCACTAGAAGTGATGTCTTTGAGCCAGTGGTTGTGGTACGCTCCAAAGCTGCGACCTGCTTCAACCCCGCGGTTGTGGTAATCCTCCAAGTCAAGATACGTCACAACCCTGGGATGCGGTGTTTGTGCGCCACATCATGTCCCATGGTCATGGTTTTGCTCCCATATGCGACCTGGTCATGACCCACAGTTCAGTTTGGTACAAATTGTGATACACTATGTTGTAGGCCACCTCGAGAACAAGGATTCTAGTGGATTGGAAGCTGGTGAGAGGGGCTCGGTATTATATTCCCCTTAGGTACCTAGGCCAATGAGATAAGGACAAACGTCATGGCAAGCACGAAATGTGGGAACCTTACTATTGTACGACTAGAATACCTATAAAAAGTACCCTTGCCCAGAAGGGAAATGGATCAAGAATCACCCTCTGAAAGGTTCCCTAGCGATTTTCTCTTGCCTCCGTCGATGACCGTCATCTTGATTCTCTTTGTCTTGACCTCTTACCCATCCTTTTCTCCACTGACCTTGTGTTTCCTTCTATTACGTTACCCTCCTTTTCCATTATGGGAGGAAGGCTCCTTGGAATCCCCATTTTCACTCACAATAGACTTACTCATTGTTCTGTGGCTAGGGATTGTTGGGTTTTGGTGGTTACTATTTTGGGGTTTTCATTAGTAATGCCGAAGTCAATTAAAGAGCTTTGTTGGCTTGGTCAAGTTGCAAAGTTAGGAAGGATGCAACGAAGGTGTGGAAGTTGGTGCCTGCTAGTCTCATGTGGAGTGTTTGGAAACAAAGGAATAGGCATGTTTTTTATGGGGAGCAGCAGCCCATTTTGATTTTTAAGGATATTTTTTTGTTTATTTTTTGGGCCAAAGAGGCATTTTCTATAAATGCTATTTCTATAGTTTATTTTTTGGGGTTGTTAGATAAGACCTTTGTAAAGTTAGCAGTAGGTTGTACTTTTGGGTTTGCCCCCCTTGGGAACCATTTATATAATACACTTTACTTATAAAAAAAGTGCGCTTAACTAACACTTGAAACGACTTCATCCAATGGTAGTCACTAAAGGGATTCAGCTTGAATGATGCCGTTGGTACTATTCTCGTTGCCTTATTTCATTTCCTTAAGAATTTAGGTTGGGTAAAAGGTTAGCTGACCCCAGGCATGTGTCATGATTACTGCTGGAGCTGGACTATCAGAGCATGCTTCGGTTTGTAGTAAATGTTACTGCATGGCATTGGAAATGCACAAATGCTTAGAAGTCACATATAACACCTAAATGTATAGAATTCACACAACATTTAAATGCTTGGAATTCACCTTAGTCTTATTGTTCTCTCTACTTGGCAAAAGAATAAGTTGTTTCCTTTCTTTCGAGGATTATGAAAAATGTCGCTTTGTTCCAGCTTAACTATATAACTATTTTTTTATTTTTTTTTGGGCAAGTAACCATATAACTTATTGATAGAGCACCAGCAGCTCTTAGTGACACTGGCCATCTTACCTACCTAGGGAAAAAAACACTTCCCATGTCTTTCATAACACTTGATGTATCACACATTTCTTAAGTCTTTTGTGGTCCAAAGAGAAGTGACATGGTAGTTGTTTAGGTCCTTGTTTTGTTTGCTTTGATTTATATACTTTGTAGACATAATTTATTGTAGTTTTTATGTTTAAAGTTGGACAATTTCAAAAAGAAGGATTTATTTTATAGTTTTTTTTTAAGATTCTTGTTTCTTATTTATTTGTTTGTTTATTTAAAAAAGTAGGACAAATCTTGACTTATTGTGATTGATATTGTTCATAGCACCATAGGGAATAATTAACACTTCACTGTAGTGCCAAAACTGTTGATTCTACTGCAGCCATGAACTAATAAGGTTATTTCAGTCTTTTGGGATTCCTCTTCTTTTTCTTTTATTATTTTGTTTTTTCGGTCCAAGTGATGGACTACACAATGGGGGTTTTCTCTTTGGTCTTGATTAATTTTTGAGACATGATTTATTTGAAGGCTAGGAATAATAATCATTGTTATGGTTTTAAAATCGTTTCTTCTGAAGTTCAATCAAGAAGCTGTGGCTTTAAATCTTCATTTAGAAGGGATTTACCAAGATCTCTTTGATACTTTTGTTGAGAGTTTGATATAAATTATTGACCCATTCTCTAATAGCTTGAGCTTTTGGAGCAGTTGGTCTCTTAACATGGTATCAGAGCCTTGGTTGTGAGAGATATTGAGTTCAAATATCTTTATTTGCAATTGTTTCCCGTTTGCATTTGTATTCTATTCTACTTCGCATTTATCTGTAATTTCTTTGCCTCTCCACGTACGAGTCCGGGGTTGCACGTGAGGGAGAGTGTTGAGAGCTTGATATACATTGTTGGCCCATTCTCTAATAGCTTAAGTTTTTGGAGCAATTGGTTGCTTAACAACTTTCTCTTTTTCTTATTCTTGTTCATATTCTTTTTTTCTTTTCCTTCTGATTTGTTTACAATTTAAATGTTTTTTGCTCCTTCATAATCCAAACCACATGTTCAACAATGCTAATTCTACTCTGAAATCTCTATTCCATTAGTTTGTAGTTGAACTTGAGCTACTTTCCCTAGTCCCTCAATGTGTTACTGGATAGAAAGGTCATGGTTTAACAATTCTCCAATCTCCAGATTAAACAGAAGCTATCCCTTCTTCTAATTCTGTTACATTAGAGGTGGACTGTCAAACTCATCACTTGTCTCACCTAACAAAATTTGGATTGGCCAATGACTCCTGTTCTGTAACTTCTGTAACTACACATTATTAATGTCATATTTCTGCTTGTTGCAGAAGAAAATAAAAGGCTAAATTATGCCAGGAAATACAAAATTAATCATAAATAAGGCTTATAGTTTTCTATTTTTCCTTTTCTTGGAAGTACATGTTTATTTTATCTCTTAATATACGTGCACACTGTCCACTTATTATTGGAGATAATCTTTTTGTTCTTAAGGCATGCATTTATTGATTCAGGTGACAGCGAAGTTGCATCTATTGTCATCAATGAAAGTGAAGCAGAAGGAGAGGAAGCAAGAAAGTTCCTGGAAGATGTCCGTGTTACATTTCCTCAGGTTTGTGGGCGTAAACACCCTCTTTGCCTTTGGTTGTATTTTGCTGATCAGTTTTGCTAGATCCTTCCTGGAATCTGTTAGCCAGGCATTATTTGAACCTGTGTATTAAATGTTAACAACGTAGTATCCTATAGATGTATTCTTACTTTGAAGAACATCTTGCGCTGAAGAAAGGTATTGGAAGAACTTTTGTGTTGCTTTTTCAGGTTCTGCGTGTTGTGAAAACAAGGCAAGTAACATATTCTGTGCTGAATCACTTAATTGATTATGTTCAAAATCTTGAGAAGGCTGGGTTGCTGGAAGAAAAAGAGATGATTCATCTTCATGATGCTGTCCAGGTGCCATTGCAAAATAGTCACTTTTTTATTTTATGGTCTTTCACTTTATTCATATTTTTTCATGATTCAATACCAGTATTACTCCAATTTTTATGCAGACTGACTTGAAAAAGCTCCTACGCAATCCTCCTCTGGTAAAGATTCCAAAGATGCGTGAATTGATTAGTGTCCATCCTTTATTGGGAGCTCTTCCTTCTACAGTTCGTGAGCCACTTGCCGGTTCTACTAAAGAGATGATAAAATTACGTGGTGTGACTCTTTATCAGGAGGGTTCCAAGCCAAGTGGTATTTGGCTTATTTCAAATGGAGTGGTGAAGGTAATTAAACCATTTTCTCTGGGTTAGTTAGGGCTTGCAAGATAAAGCTTTGTTGCATTCAGAATATTTCTCTTAAGATTTTGACTGGGAACTTGTCACAAGTGAGTATTCTTGTTTGGCAGTGGGAAAGTAACAGTCTAAGAAATAAGCATTCTTTGCATCCAACATTTACACATGGAAGTACTTTGGGCCTATATGAAGTGCTGATTGGAAAGCCATACATGTGTGATGTGATCACAGATTCTGTGGTACTCTGTTTCTTTGTTGAAGCTCAAAAGATACTTGAAGTGCTCAGATCTGATCCTGCAGTTGAAGAATTCTTGTGGCAGGTATTATGGTACTTTCTTGATTCTAACACAGCAAAACATCTCTATACGTATTATTTGGCATATACAGTTCCCAACATTTAAAGTGAAAGATGGTATAGTCACTAGTTCTTAGGTTCATATGTCTATATATATATATATTGATAGGTGAGAGTAATATTCTATTAAGAGGGCTCGGGGGGGGTGTGAACCCATATACAAAAAGGAAAGAGAGAAAAATCAGCAATCAAAGATGGACCCTAAAAATCTACAAAAGAACCTACAGACATCGGAAGAGGTTTCTCTATCCCCTAAAAAACTCTTCAATTTCTCTCCTACCATATACTCCACATAACGCAAAGAGGAGCCAATTTCCAAGCCAACCGGCTGTCTTTCTGGACCTGGAATCCTTCCCATTGAAGAAGCAAGTCCTTCACACATAAAAGAGGCATTCAAACTCTTTTCAAAGGAGCCAAGCCTAAAGAAATAATCAAACACCGCCAAGATGTCATCCTTCACCACCTCCCAACAATGCTTAAAACAAGCCATAGTGAAACCATCCTGTCCCGGGGCCTTGTCTCCATCACAGGCTTTTAAAGCAAAATAAATCTCCTCCTTCGTGAAAGGTTTTTCCAGATTAGCATCCACCTCCCCATCAATACACTTCACATTCATATTATCAATTCCCAGCCTCCAACCACATGGCTCATACAATCTCTTATAAACATCTGAAATTCCAGTTCTGACTTCCTGTTCACTGCTCAACATTTGATTTCCAACCTTAATGGAGGAAATTCTATTTCTTTGATGATGATCACTAGCCACCGTATGAAAAAACTTTGTTTTAAAAACATCCATACTCCACAAGAACACCAGTAAACCCATGAAACACACCCACACTTCCTCAGCCCCATTCGATCTCACACACCCCCAGACAACACCCCAATGATCAAGGAAGACTGGTTCCCTGTCAAGCTTCCACCCCTTGTGCGAAACAACTCGGTCAGCCTCCTTCCGAGAAGGAAGCTCAAATAGGGAGTCGGAGCCATGCATATCGACCACCCTTACTCTTGCGGAGAATCCCCATTGCCGATCAACCCATACCTGCACTTTGTCTATCAGGAACTGGTGTCTGCAACGAGCCAAACCTTCCTACATAGCATCTATCCCGAAACTCCAACATATATTAAACTAGGTCTAAAACTAAATATGCATTAATAAGATCTGCAACCATGCAGGGATATGACAGCTAATCAGTTAATATGTTTTTCTTGGCCTTTTAATATCTGTTGGCCATGGAAAGCGTAATATGTAATACAGTTATTAGAAAAGCATACTGGATTAATATAGTTTGATTATTGGTCTTCCAAGCCCTTTGAAGAGTTATCTTACCAAGTAAATACAATTTATTTTTGTTTGCACAGGAAAGTGTTATCATTCTTGCAAAACTCTTGCTTCCCCAAATATTTGAGAAAATGACAATGCAAGACTTGAGATCTCTTGTGGCAGATAGGTCAAAAATGACTCCATATATAAGAGGCGAAACTATAGAAATACCCCACCATTCCATTGGTTTTTTGTTAGAAGGTTTCATAAAAACTCAAGATGTCCAAGAACTGATTACATCTCCAGCAGTATTGCCTTCATCAAAGAACCTAAGCTTCCTAGGATCAGAAATGTCAGGTAATTACAAGTTATTTAACATCATTGGATGTGCATTTTCCGATTTTCTGTTTTCAGAATTGGTATACTATCACTCATGCAGGGCTGTAATATTTTAGCAGATCCACATGGAATTTGTACATGTTTTTGCTACATGTATAATTTTAACATTAAATTTTCCAGTTTGATGATAGCTTACTGGTTTATGACATGGTAAATTCTTGTGTGTGTTCTCTTGGTCTGAAAAATAATATTGAATCTAAATAAAGCTACAGCATGTGATCTATGATCATCTAGAACTTTCATTGCACATTAAGTAAACATGTTCAGAAACATTGAGTTGAGATAGATAAGTTGGTGAAACCTAGTTGGAACAGACTGCATCTATCCAAAAATAGAGGTAGCACCACTTGGGACAAGATGAGGGAACATTAAAATGGTCTATCCATTCGCGACAAAACCCAATCACTGCAACTGTGAAAGGAGTTACATTGGATAAGTAGAAGTCATGAGCACAAGGGAATGCCCTCTAGGAGGTGGGTTTGAGCTGATGAGAAAGCATATCCTATGTACGAATAAATGGTAGTTAATGTCTACAAAAAGGAGAATACTAAATTAGGATTTGTATAACCAATCAAAAATAGTGGGAGTAAGACTTCAGTGAATTAGTATGAAATTTAGAGATACAATTTTATATTTTTAGATTAGCAACTTTTAAAGAACTTCCAATGCAAAACTTAGTGATGATATCAAAATTGCTATAATCATGAGCTAGAAGTACTCATGTCAAAGCCCCTCCTTCCATGTCTATAAGCAAAAGGCAGTTTTATTGCGGCTGTTTTGTTGTGTTAGTTGTCTTATTGGTGATGTCTGAAAGACACTAACCAAGTATTAACTTGAGTGGTATCTCTTGCCATCTCAAAGAGGGAGTGTAGGATTCAAGTCCTATCTGGAGCACATGTGCATGTGTGTTACCTGGAAAAAGAAGAAGAAGAAGATCTTGAATTGACTTGTCCATTTAAATTTAGTGTCAAGGTGCTGCCAGCAGAACTAGGTTTCAACTCCAGTTGTTAATGTTTTAACATCCCTAGGTGCTGCCAGAAGAAGAAGAACGTCTTGAATTGGCTTGTCCATTTATGTACATGAATGATGAATCTCTGCAAACTTGCATAGACTTTAGTGAAAAAAAAGCCCTCCAGGAATGTTAACACATTAAAAACCAGAGATCTCCATGAAGGCTCCTATTGGCAAACCGTTTCCATTAACTGTTTATGAGTTAATTCATAAGATCATTTTTTCTGCCATCAAGGAATGTTACTTATTTTAATTGAACTTTTCCATTAACTGTTTTATTCTAATTTCTGTTTTTCTTTGTGGGTATAATTTCTGTTCTGGTTATGAGTTTCTGCTTGGTAAATATTCTAATTAATAAACAAATAAGTATTCACCTTCACCGGTAGGACAATCATATCATTTGAATCTTTTTTTTCTTTATTTTGATAAGCATATCATTTAAATCAACTTGTAGTCTTCTGTAACTCTTTTGATTTAGTTTTTTGTTGAATATTTCAAGTATTTGGGAATTACTGCAAATAATCAAGTCTCTTACTTTAAATATTATATCTCCAGCAGGAAAATCATCTCTATATCATTGTACTCCCTTGACTTCATGGAATGCCTCCATATGAATCCAGTTTGTAGAAACTGATCGTGTTAGTTATTTCCTCATTATATTGGACAACTTATATTTAAGTCCTTTAGTAGAAGAAATTATTCCGTTCGTAAGAGCTAAATTAAAATGTCATAATCAGCTACAATATACAAGCTATGGCAGAAAAGGAATGTCAGAGTATTCAAGGGGAGAATGCTGGATGTGAATATGCTATGTGCAGGGATAAATAAGAACATCAATGAAATAGTTTCAACATGGAAAGGAATAAGCAACATAAAGGAAAATTGGATATTGAGCCTAAGGCTTGGGACTTCAAATGCAATTTCTTAAGAAACAGTGATTCTCTATCTTAGTAGTGGCTTGAGGTATCAAATGTTTGATGCACAACAGGGGCCGTCCTTCAAGCTTTGGAATATTCTCCTAATTACCCCTTCAAGGTTTTGTCTATGATTGGCGATGGTCTCAATAGGGAATGATTTTCTAATTGTTGTTTGTTAATGTAAGCTTCTTTAGCCTGACAGCTTTGTTGTATAGGTGGACTGGATGAGTGTTTGTGTTCTGCTTGAGTAAATGTTTGAGGGGTTTCCCTCCATTTTTTGGTATCTATAAAATGCAATTACCATAAAAAAAAAAAAGGAACTTCCATGGAAATTGCGGATGTATGCACATGTCAGGTAATGACTATCTATATCTTACCATACATGTGAGGTTTAGCGAAGATGACATCATTTTGTTGACCTAGAGTCCATAGACAAAGTAAAAAGAGTTTGCCCTCCAGCATTTTAGTTGTGTAAACCTTTCATCTGTATAGTATCAAATGAAGCATATATACCATATAAATTTAATGATTTCAGGGCATTTTATATAGCAAGATATGGCATTCTCTTGTGAAATTAAACATATAAATTTTTTATGTATTATGTCTGTTTATATGTTGAAATATCAATTTATGTGAGTAAAGAATGACATCCTTCTGCAGGTTGGTAGAAGTTTTTAAGATTTCTTTATTATTTACGTGTGTTGAATTACTTTCTGGAACTCTGCAATAGTTTTATGTAAGATTTTTGAACATCTAATTGTTTAATAGAGCTTGGCTTTTTTTGTTGTTTTGAACATGGTCCGAGTTCTAACTTAGATATTGGTAAATCAATGAAACAATTGAATTAAAAATGAAACAAACGAAGGTCATATTTGTTGAAATTTCAAAACTAGATACTTCCATTAATCCTTCCATCTCTAATTCCAACTCTAATTTGATAACAGGCACCAAGCCAGTCAGTTTTTTCCTTCATGGATCCTGCTATGAAGTTGAGACAAGGGCAAGAGTAATCATATTTGATATTGCTGCGTTTGAGGCCAATAGAGCTCTCCAGAGAAGGTCGTCTTCATTGGTTTCACATTCAGTTGATCACCCATCTAGATCCCTAAGTAGAGAACATTGTGGTCTTATGAGCTGGCCTGAACATATCTTCAAGCAAAGCCAAAATCAGCATAACCCCGAAGACGAGACCAATTTACAAGCAAACAACTTATCTGCCCGGGCAATGCGGCTAGGCATCTTTGGCAGCATGGTACGTTCAGTTATCTGTTCTTTTAGAAGTGAATAATTCTTCTGGGCTTTTAAATTCACTATGTATAGTTTCAGATAAGTTCAGATTGCTGGTCTCTGGAAGATAGTAAAACAGACCAATGTACAGCCTCTGTACAAGTTCAATTACCAAACCACCCCAAAAAAAAAAAAAAATTCAAAAACGAGGGGAGAAAAAACATATGGAAAGAGAGAACAATGAATGTTATCCAGTTAAAGTTCTGTGACTTGGCTTCAGTTTTGCTAGTCATTTGTCTTTATATTGGAGGAGATATTTCAAATAGATCAATTAACTTGTTGAAGTTGCATTGGATTATGTTATTGTCAACGTGTGGTTGCTTTTTTGGACTTAATTGTCTACATTTTTTGATTCAGCAGGTAGAGCCATCTCATAGTCTGTCATATCCAAAAGTTCCATTAAATCATGGGCGACCTCTTCTTTCTGTCAGATCAGAAGGGTCTACTACAGTGAGAAAGAAACTTGAAGTGAGAGAATTCATTAGCCAAAATCCGACAACCCAAGTTGAAAGTTCAAGCACAAAAGAGAGTCAAATAAGAAGAGATGACTCAAGTGATGAGTCTGGTGCCGAGGAGGAACTTATTGTGAGAATTGATTCACCAAGTAGGCTTTCTTTTCGCCAAGCTTCTTGAAGGTTTCTTTACATACTCATATAAAAGGAAAATGGGAAGACTTCCACTTAGACAAATATTTGCTGTTGTATATTTAAATGCTCTTACTAAATGAGCATTTGCCACTTAAATTATGGTTTCAATGAGAGAGACTATTCACACTCCACTTTTGTTCGTAGAGGCTTCACTTTTAAAAAAGAGTTGATGTAATTGCTCTTACATCCAATATAGATCCATTGAATTCACTTGTAGCTTAAGACATTTATGTAAATCCAAAGTGGCTAGGGAACAACAAAGAGCCTAGTGAAAATAGCATCTCCCTTTTCTAGTGTTGGGAAGGCAAAGGATCTCCCTTTTCTAGATTGTCTATTATTATAGTAAGATTATTTCATAGATTGTCTGTTCATCTAAATTTTTGAATAAACAAAGACAGAGAGAGATAGAGAGAGAGAGAGAGAGAGAGAGTTGCAGAACAGTGGTTTTCGTATCATTTCTTCTGTTTTGAAAGCAAACAACCAACTTCAGCAATAGAGGGGGGTCAATTCCTGTCATACGCTATGTGGCAAAAAAGACTGAGGAACAAAGACATTACCTTGCCTGCATTAAGGCCATGTGTTTTGTCTACTTTCAGGAAATGTTTGGAACAAAGAACTTACAATAATATAACACTGCATTCTCTGAAGATTGAGGAACAATGCAAGTATGAAATTGGGGTTTTGGAATTAGAATTTGTGGCAAGTTGCTCAAGATTTGAACTAGCCAAACACAGCGACTGGTAGGCTGATGGTGATAATCGCTGTTAAGCTAATAAGTTAAATGGAAAAAAGCAACCCTTCAAATAAAGCTAATGGTCAAAATTTGAACCAGCATTCTCTTCCTTAGTATGCTTTCCCGAGTAAAAATGAAAAAAGAAAACTTCCACTTCAAATTAACGCTCCATTTGGGAAAAGATGAAGAAAATAAAAAGCAGTTTTTCTTGTATTCAAATAAACTTTCACTTCACATTGCGAGTTCCAACTGCTTTGGAATTTTGTGAAGGAAGGAAAAGATAATGTGGAAGACTTTTTACAAAGAAAATTGAGAGAAAATATTAGGAAAATCAATTTTCCTTTTCCTTTTCAGTTGTTACGTGCCTCTTTCATTTTGCATGCGTCATTTGCAAAAGATCGAAACCCCTACTTGCCAAAGGTTAATTTGTAGAAGTTAAGTTCGAAAACTTGGCGGAGCCGGAGGTGGAGACTTCAAAGAAAAGAAAGAAGATAATAAAAATCTTCTTGCATTTCGTTTTCTTTCAAGTATGTTAATATATCTCTCTGTAATGAATTAAATTTGTTTTTCCATTCAATGCTTAGGGAAAACTAATAAACTGAGAACCAGTAATGATAAAAAAAAACCAAAAAACAAAAACAAAAGAAAATTATAGATACTATAAAAACTTAAATCATCCGGTAAACAGCTCCATTTAACAATAGTGTAAACTAAGAGAGAAGAATAATTCTCTATATTATTTCATTCAAAATATACAAGTGTATTTATACACAATTTGAGAGACTAAACTAGGAAAGTAGACTAATTAGAATCCCTATGATTGGGCCTATACAGTCAACCCTACCGCCTGTATATTCTAGAATAATTCTAGAATAATCCTACGTATTCTGTAACACTCCCCCTCAAGCTGGAGCATAGATATTAATCAGGCCCAGCTTGTTGCAAATATAATCGACTCGAGCCCCATTGAGAGCCTTTGTGAAAATATCTCCTAACTGTTCTCCAGTTTTCACGTATCCAGTAGAGATCAAATTTTGCTGCAACTTCTCACGAACAAAATGACAGTCAATCTCAATATGCTTAGTCCGTTCATGAAACACAGGATTGGAAGCAATATGGAGAGCCGCTTGGTTATCACACCACAATTTTGCTGGTATTGAAGCTTTAAGACCAACCTCAATCAAGAGTTGATATATCCACATTATCTCACATATAGATTGTGCCATAGCTCTATATTCTGATTCTGCACTGGATCGGGACACAACATTTTGTTTCTTACTCTTCCATGAAATCAAATTTCCTCCAACAAAAACACAGTATCCGGTAGTGGATCTGCGGTCAATCTTGGAACCTGCCCAATCTGCATCTGAAAAACATTCGATGTGAGTATGTCCATGATTCTTGTACAGTAACCCTCGTCTAGGAGCTCCCTTTAAGTAACACAAGATCTGTTCTAACGCTGCCCAATGGTGAACTGTTGGGGAGGACATGAATTGACTGACAATACTAACAGAGTATGCAATATCAGGACGTGTCACTGTAAGATAGTTCAACTTTCCAACCAGTCTCCTGTATTTTTCAGGATCTTCAAATAAGTCTCCATCTTTCGTGAGTTGTAGGTTGGGAAGCATTGGAGCGCTGCACGGCTTAGCCCCCAACTTTCCAGTCTCAGTTAACAGGTCAAGCACATATTTCCTCTAGGATAGGACAATGCCTTTCTTGCTTCTCGTCACCTCAATTCCCAATAAATACTTCAACACCCCTAAATCTTTTGTGTGAAACTGGCTATGAAGAAAAGACTTCAAAGATGAAATTCCCACAGTATCACTTCCAGTAATGACAATATCATCCACATACACAACAAGGAGAATGAGGCCAGATGTAGAATGCTTATAGAAAACTGAGTGGTCGGACTTACTCTTATTCATTCCAAACTTCTCCACTGCCTGACTAAATTTTCCAAACCAAGCACGGGGACTTTGTTTCAAACCATATAATGACTTGCGAAGATGACAAACCTCGCCCACACTCCCCCTGAGCAACAAACCCAGGTGGTTGCTCCATATACACTTCCTTTTGGAGATCACCATGTAAGAAAGCATTTTTGATGTCTAACTGATGTAAAGGCCAGTCATTAGTAGCTGCCAGAGAAATAAATAAGCGAACCGAGGTCAACTTAGCAACAGGGGAGAAAGTATCAGAATAATCCACACCATAAGTCTGAGCATAGCCTTTAGCCACAAGACGGGCTTTAAGGCGAGCCACGGAACCATCGGAATTGAATTTGACCGCAAACACCCATTTACAGCCAATAGCTTTCTTTCCTGCAAGTAAAGGCACTAAATCCCAAGTATCATTAGCATCTAAAGCATTCATCTCTTCGATCATAGCATCACACCATCCGGGATGGGACAAGGCATCATGGACAGTTTTGGGAAGAGACACAGAATCAAGGGAAGCAACAAAAGAACACGAATGAGAAGACAAGTGAGCATAAGAAACAAACGAGGAAATAGGATAAGTGCACTGACGCGTACCTTTGCGAAGGGCAATGGGAAGATCAAGATCACCAGCCACAGGATCCGATGGCGCAGAAGAAACCGGTGCGGGACATGGAACAGATGGGTCTCGTCGTCGGGAATAGACATAGCGAATAAGAGGTGGTAAGGATGGAGGGGTAACAGGGGAAGGAGCTACAGTGGGGGGCGGAGAGGTGATAGTATAAACCAACAGATCATCATCCTCCTCCTGACTCGGAGAAATAGAAGCAGTAGAGAAAAAAGGAAGATGTTCGAGAAAGGTAACATCAGCGGACACAAGATACTTGTAAAGGCGAGGACAGTAGCACCGATACCCCTTTTGTAAACGAGAGTAACCCAGAAAAACACATTTTAAAGACTTGGGATCTAATTTAGTGACCTAGGGACGAACATCACGAGCAAAACAAGTACTACCAAATATCCGGGGTGCAATAGGAAACAAGGGTTTAGTAGGAAAAAGGACACTGTAAGGGATCTCACCATTAAGAACAGAGGAAGGCATGCGATTAATCAAAAAACAGGCTGTGGAAACTACATCAGCCCAAAATTGTTTAGGAACGTGCATTTGGAATAAGAGGGCCCTGGCTGTCTCAAGAAGATGCCTATTTTTTCGTTCGGCCACACCGTTCTGAGATGGTGTGTCAACACAAGAGGATTGGTGAAGTATGCCATTGTGAATCATATAGGCCTGAAAGGGATCAGAAAAATATTCTTTGGCATTATCACTTCGTAATGTATGCACAGAAACATTAAACTGTGTTTTAATTTCAGCACAAAAGGCACTAAAATGGGAAAATAATTCAGAACGATTTTTCATTAAGTAAAGCCAAGTTACACAAGAAAAATCATCAACAAATGAAACAAAATAGCGAAATCCAGTAGTGGACACAACAGGACACGGACCCCAAACATCGGAATGGACTATCTCAAAGGGAAAACTAGCCCGTTTATTGACTCGAGGGACTGACGGCAAACGATGATGTTTGGCAAACTGACATGACTCACAATCTAAAGAAGAAACATGATGAAACTGAGGACATAATTTCTTCAACAGAGGCAAAGAAGGATGTCCCAACCGACAATGTGCTTCAAATGGAGTGACGACACTGGAACATGCAATGGGCCTAGGCACCTGGGTATCCAGAATGTAGAGACCACCTGATTCATATCCTTTACCAATAATCTTCTTCGTCATAAGATCCTGAAAAAGACAATGATCAGGAAAAAATGAGATGCTACAATTCAGGGTACGAGTAAGTTTACTTACAGACATTAAATTAAAAGAAAATTGTAGTAGACTCAAGACAGAAGACATCGAAATCAATGGAGTTGGATTAACAGTACCAGACCCAAGCACAAAAGAGGTGGAACCATCTGCTAAAGTAACATTAGAAGGAGATGTGTGTGACTGAAAAGTGGAGAAAAGACTAGACTTACCTGTCATATGATCTGTAGCACCAGAATCAATGACCCATTGGGAGGAAGAGGAAAGAGGACACGTATTTAGTTTACCTAACTCGGCACTGGCAGTGACAGATGGAGATGAATGCTGCAATGCTGCTTGATACTGGGTGAATTTAGCGAAGGCATCTGCAGAGACTGTAATGGTTGGCTCAGATGTGCTAGGTGTAGGAGTAACCGCAACATGGGCTGAATGAGACTTCTGAGACTTATTTTGCAATTTCTTACACGTGCGTTTGGTATGGCCCGGCTCATGACAATAATAACAGACAACTCCCCCTGCATCCGGACTACCTGTACCTCCTCCTCTGTGCTTAGGATAAGACTGTCCAGTGTCAGATCCACCATGATGACTGACAAGAGCACTAGAAGCATGAACAGATGGAGCAACAGATGTACTAGTAGCTGTGCGAAGGACCCTAGTGAAGACCTCATGGAGAGAGGAAATCTCAGCACTAGAGAGAATCTGAAATTTAGCAATCTCAAACTGAGAATTAAGGCCAGCCAAGAAACTTATTACTGCCATTTGCTCCCGTTGAGCTTGCTGGACTTTGATATCAGGACTGAAAGGTAACAAGACATTCAATTCTTCATAGATTCGTTTGAAATTCATAAAATAGGCCTGAAGAGAGTGATCTTGTTGTTCAGCTCGGTAAAAACCCTTACAAACCTCATAGATACGTGACAGATTTTCCTTTCCAGAATACAGAAATTCTAAATATTCCATCAATTCTTTAACATACTCACAGTGATTAATCAGGCTAACAACCTCAGTGTCAATAGAGTTTCTGATTTGTAAGAACAAGCGAGCATCATCTCGCAACCACTCCTGGCGAGTATTATCCGTGGGGGGATCAGCCGTGAGATGATTGTCCTTAGAAATGCTCCGCAGATAAATCCTGACGGTCTTACACCAATCGAAATAATTAGGACCAGTTAACTTGTGTTCTGTGATTCTAGACATCATAGGAATAACATCTGTCACAACCAAATTCTTCTGTTCATTAGCCATAGAGATAGAGCACAGAAGAAATGCAAAGACCACCCAAGGAATTACACAGAAAAGAAATTCACGAACAACCGTGAAGCAAACAAGGCAACCAGAGTGCCCAAACGAATTGCTACCAAGCAACCAACTACACAGAAGTGCCGGAGAGAGAGAGACGACTCCAGCAAGGGTGATCGGAAGTTGAGGCGCAGTCACACGCGCCTCCACGAGCCGGCGCGTGAAGTAGCTGACGACGGCAGAATCTTCTGGTGGCGCGTGAGGCTCACGCGCTGGGTTTCTGGTGACCGAATCTCAGGGACAGGCCGATTGGCAGGTGGGCTACTGATCCTGAGTGGCGGTGAGAATCAAGGGTCACTCGAACAGGATGACTCAAGGAATTTCCCAACTCTGCTCACTGTGGGCAGAACAGTCGGGAACCAGAGAAGAAGAAAAGGCCAAAGGAAAATTTTCTAACCCTGGCTCTGATACCATGTAAACCAAGAGAGAAGAATAATTCTCTATATTATTTCATTCAAAATATACAAGTGTATTTATACACAATTTGAGAGACTAAACTAGGAAAGTAGACTAATTAGAATCCCTATGATTGGGCCTATACAGTCAACCCTACAGCCTGTATATTCTAGAATAATTCTAGAATAATCCTATGTATTCTGTAACAAATAGAAAAGTTAAAAAAAAAAAAATTGGAGATGAAGTTATCCATTGACATAACTTGTCAAATAAAAGAGAAAATAATCTTAACCCAATGCAAGTTTGCAAAACATCCCCAATGAACCAGTCATATCAATGGTAATCCCCAGCAAGCAATACAGATGCAACCAATCCACAATGTAGGGAAGTTTGAGGCCAACACAAATTACAAATCAAAGCTGATCTTTATAGTTTATAGCTATCAGCTTAATATATTGTTTTGTTACCCAAAATCAAAAAATGTGCATAAGAAAAAACCAACAGCAAATTCTTATTCTTACCCATTTAAATGGGAAGAAGCTTTAGTGATACTTCAATTTTTACACTAGCATGTATTTTCTTTTTCTTTTTCTTCAACCCTCTTTCCAAGGGTTTTGCTTTTTCTGCATGCTGCTAGGAATCAATCTGCAAAATGTGCAATGGCTGTATATGTTTTTTCCCAAAACTTTCTTAAATCAAAATCTTAAGTAAATCTCCTCTCTTGCTTCTTTACCTCAAGAGGAACTTCCACAGCAGGCAGGGGATGAAGTTCATAACAGCTTTATCCTTTCAAGCCTCATAAAGCATTCCAACCTCAATATGCTGTGGCAGTGGCACCCCCAAAGTAGGCAGCGCAGACCTACAATTGTTGTGCAGAACCTCATAGAATGCCAGCATGAATCTATCGAACCAGCCACAGCTCTTGCCTACGTAAAACCTTGTCTTCCCTCGAATGTGAACCACACCAGCAAGCTTTGCCTCTTCCAAATCAGAAATCTCATCTTCAATCTCCGGAGCAATTGATGGTACAAAGCCAGAGCTGTTCTGTATATGACCTAGCAACCTATTTTTAACTTGACTTACAAAGTCATCTCCTTCGAGATTAAGAGAATCTGCATAGCCATACTGGATCACACACCCATACACCCCTTTAAGGCCCAGTTTCTTGATAACAATCCTCTCATGTGGTGCAACTTTAGGAACCAATAAGTATTGAAAAGTCGTGAATATGGTAACCTTGTGAAGAGATTTCATGTTCTTTATATGATGTCCAAGAATTGGGGTTAGGCCCATCTTGAATATTGGTGTAGAAGAAGCAAATTCCAGGAACCCTTTGGACTGTCGGATCAGATAACAGCATTCTAAGTCTGTCCAAGTCTATCTTGTGGGTTAACTCGTACTCTATCTTTCTCTGCCTTCCATAAAACCATCCAAACATAATGAAAGCAAAAACAAAAGAAATAGCAAACGGAATCCATCCACCTTCTGGAATTTTGGTGAAAACGGAACTCACGTAGACACCTTCCATCACAAAGAATACAAAGAAGTAAAGGGCAACCAGCACTGGTGGAGTTCTCCAAATCATGATCATCACTAATGTCAGTAGTATGGTGGTGATGAGCATGACCATACTAACAACAACACCTGCAAACGTCCTAACTATTAGCTGATGCTTCAGAATGCTGACATAAAATAAGATGTCACCAGAAAATGATGTTACAAAACAGTCCTTGAGCAGCATTATACAATTAGTTACAAAACTTAAATACATTTACTAGTATAACTTTCATCCCATTTTATCTTGGGAGTTTTTTTATCGCTAAATGAAAAATACATTGATCATTGATATGAAGAAAGAAAAGAAAATGTTGCCTCATTAAAATCATACTAATTACTCTATTAGTATAAATATAAAACAATATACTTCTAGGTCAATATGATGACTGCAAAACATGGTAATAAAACCAAAAATACTTCTAGGTTCAATATGATGGTGCTGAGATGTCAGATAATAAAGACCACTACAACGGCAGCTATTAAAACCATGAGAAACACGCATTTATAAAACCAGTAGGCAATTTTATAGATGTTCTGATGTTCAATTCAGCATAAAGAAGACAAGGATGCAGAGTTTAATATTTTATCATACCAAAGGCATTTCCGATATCTTTCCCATCTCCGAAAATAAGTATGACAGCAACACATAGTATCATGAGTAGGTAGTTGATTTCTGGGGAGTAAACCTCGCCTTCCTTGCTGGAGGAAGTGTGCACCACCTTGACCCGAGGGAAATAATCCAGTACAACAGATTGCTTAATAACAGAGAAGGTGGCGGATATCAATGACTGACTTGCAACAATTGCTGCCAGTGTAGCAATGACAAAGATGGGCCAATATACCGGAGTTGGCACAAACTTGTAAAACCCGTCATCATGATCGTTTGGGTTCTTGATCAGGTATGCTGTCTGCCCCGCATATGTCAGAACCAATGATGGGTATATAGTGAATAAAAAGGCTATCTGTTGGCAGGGAGGGTGTTAGGGAACCACTTTATAGAAATGGACAAACAAACCCACGAGATGGTGAAAGAAGTACACAACCTGAATGGAACTTCTGTTGAAATGACCAAGATCAGCAAACAATGCTTCTGCACCTGAATAGGAAAGATGACAACAAAAGTGAAATGTTGTGATAGTGTTTGTTCTTTTAATATTGTTCTAAAAAAACCAAAAAGAAAGAAAGAACAAAAAAGGAATTTCACATGAATGAAAATGCAAGCAGGTATACTCCACTGAACAAAAGGCCTCAGTAGGAAGATTCTTCCACCACAATCAACTGAGAATTGAAAATAACCTTGTAACATATATATATATATATATATATATCTTTTTGACAATCAATTTACATCACTCAAAGTATATTTAATCAATTTGCTAGATTTACCTTATCAGTCTAAAAGTAGTAACAAATATGAGAGGCATCCACCTTCTGGACCATGAGATATATAAAACTCCAAGTGTCAATTCTTATGCGTTTCTTAATAATATCATTTTAAGTTAACTACCACCAAAAAAAAAACTAATCTTTTCCACCGCTTTCTGCTAAGAAATATCTTTCCATCATGGCCATTAGTTCTTTTCAGATTTTATTTTGCATTAGTGGTGCTGTTTAAATTCTAGGGATGGAACAAAATAAAGACCTATTTCTCAAGAATTCACAGCAAGGGCAGTTAGGCCATTTTTCAATATCCATGATGTGACAGGCCACAAATACAATGGCTCACCTGTGATGCAAAGGACGGTACCACCAAGCAACAACCAGCCTTCCTTTCCATTTCGCACAAAGAAACGGATGATGTAGTGCGGAGATATTGCCTTGAATATACTTGGGTAATGATGTATAATGCTATAAATTCCTACGAGTGGAGTAGTGAAGGTCCATGCTCCCATGATGGGGGAGAAAAGAAAACTCACTCGTGAGGTACCATATTTTTGCACCAGGAACAGAAAAATAAGAACTACAGCAGAGAGGGCTTCAACCAAAGCTGCAAGTTTAAAACCAGTGAACTTGTAAATGCATAGAGACTGAACTTCATATGAATGAAATACTTTTACATTAATGAATTCATAGACGTTCCAAATACCTGGATGATGGACCGATCTGCCTAATCAAAGCCAACACCCAAGACCTACTCTTACATAGCAGGTCAACTTTCACTTGCTACTATAATCTTCTTTCCCATTTGTTTTACTTTTTTTGCTTCTATCAGTTGCCAGGTGCCACATGTTTATATTAACTACTTCAAGGACATTTGGATGTCCCTAAATTTTTTTTTTTTGGTCAAGTGATGTCCATTGGAAATTTAAATGGTAACATTTCTTTTAAATGCCATTTTAAAATATGCCCCGCATATTTTTTTTTTGATAAGATTTAGATGAATCTGTGTTTTTTTTTCTTAAACACTTCTTTAAAAACTGTAGGTAAAAATTCCCCAAGTGGTCAAAATTAAGCTTACTGTGTTTGGTACAGAGCCTTGAGTTCATATCCTATGTAAAACAGATTCTACTAATCCAATTGTAATGTAATTAATAAACAACACATTAATCTATTTCAAGGACAAACCAACCAATAATAGTATAATACCATAAAAAATAAACATAAAATCATGTGATTTCAAGGATATGACTCCTTGAATAGATGTCATATTAACTAATTTCTCTCATCGTAAGGGACTTGCTGAATTTTTGGACTCATCTGAGTTACAGGAGTCTGCATTAATACTTACATTTGCTGACGGAAGGAAAAGGTGCTCTTATGCCCTCCATTGCTGATAAAACTGAAAAAAAATAAAATTTGAGGAAAATTAATTGAATGTTATGAAAAGTATTTTTAATGAATGGAAAATAATGTAAGAAAGTTCAAATTTTTTATAAATAAATAAATATAAGAATTGCAGCACCAAATTGTAAGACAGTTCCATGGTAACAAACCTGAGATTGCAGGAGTAAGTATACCATCACCAATAAGCATGCACATGCCTAGCATTGCAATAAATAGCAGCATCCTTCTGGCAACTATGCTGTTCTCAAAAAATTTAGCAAGCCTACTTTGCTTTTTAGAGCCCTCATAATGGTTAGCATGTGAAGGGCTTGAGTTTGAATCTATGCGTTTGGAAGAAAGAATGCCAATATTCATATTTCTACAAAGTAACGAATACAAGGCAAATGTGCCACCTACAATAAATCATTGTGCACAGGTCAAGAATCCAAGCGCGATAAGCATCATAATGAAAGTGCCATGTTGCAAAGTTGTACTTGCAAAATAAATATACTCACCACCCATTGATGGAACAAGAATTGAAAAATAGAAAACAGAAAAATTCACTACCAGCAATCATTGACCTTTTGTCGTAACAAGAAAACAACTATATAAATCACATAAGACTGAAGTATCTAAAATCCACTCTTGAAGAACATTAAGAACTCACTTCAATAACAAATAATTCAAAATCTCTCGCTTGATGATATTTCCCCAACCTAGAACTTTTCAAACCTTGTACAGCTCCAATTTAGTGATTTGTCTTTGAACATCTTTAAGCTTCCATCATCCTTAAATTTTCACATATCAGATCCACTTAAAGCTTAATTTGAATTTGAAGTTCATAACCTCGAACCAGATCAGAATTTAGATTGCTAGTGTGGTCAAAAGAACCATATAATTGCTATGCATCCAACTTGGCACATAGGAAAGCCGTGGTGACCACAAGTAAATTTTATCAACTAAAGAATTTGATTGAAGAAATATATATTGTTGCAATAATACTTATTTCAAACTCCTTTGACAGTTTTATTTTGCTAAAGCTGTGCTCAAATTTAACAAAAATGAAGACATTCTGGTAGGTAAATTTGTACCCCTGCCCTTCCAGCAGCAACAAAAGTTTGAGATATCTCTGCATTATTCAAGTAGACACAAAAAGAAAAAGGAAAAAAAAAAATTAAACATGGTTCATGCCAGATGCACCGATAGGGTACAAAGGAGGGTCTGTAAGGGAGATGAGATTCACAAAAGGAGTCCTGAGGAGAAGTTCAGAAGTTGTCAAACGATATTTCTATAACAAGCTCCAGACTAAAGGATTGCTGCCTATGGGAAAACAAAAAGTACATATTTTTCTCAAAAGATTAGAGCCAGCACTAGCTACAAAGACAATGGAGCAATAGTAGAAGGATGGGAATTTCCAGTGAATCTTTAAAGGATCATGGTTTTCTTTGTTGATTTGGTAGTGATCGGTGTTTTAAAAAACTTTGTCAAGGCTCACCGTAAAGCAAGGCATTGCCACATGCCTTGAAGCTTTGAAAGGAAAGGAGTGATCCCAAGAAGCATATGCTTCAAACTCGAAGGCATTCAAAAATGACTCTTCAAACACTTTTTGTGCAACCAAAATACTTGTTAGCATTAGCTTTGTACTTCAAAGAAGTCAAAAAGAATAGAAACCCTTACTTCATTAAAATTGATACAAAAGAATGAGGGAAAACCTAAAATTATTTTTTTCTCCTTTAATAAGTTTTTGTATTGCTTTAGATCAATGGAACCTCTCAACTAAGAAGAATTTATGGCCTACAATAATGCTTGATTGCTTTCATGGAGTTATGAAACCCTAAAACATAATTGAAAAGGACTTTCTCATAGATAGTTGTACTCTCTTATGGCTTGCACATAAAAAAAGGAACAAAAAGGGATGCATAGAAAACTAAGAAGAGTAGAAGTTCCCTAAAACCCTTCAAGAGTGATCACAACCCACTTTGATAGGAATACCGCCTCCTGAATTAGCTAACTTGCGAACTCAAGAAATTGAAGTGTTTATGCTCCGAGTCATATCCAAGACCTCATGAAGCATATGTGGTATTTCCATGGACCTCAAGATCTAATCTAACCCCAGTGAGAGACCGGGGGACTCAGCATCACCCTCCACATGAAATGTTATTACTCCAACTTTATCCTTAGCTCCTTTAAGACCCGTAGGAATAACATCTGTTTTGATGGCATACCTCGTCACAAAAGGCAAAGAGAAATTATACATAATGTTACCATCGCATCCCTAAAAATGCCACCACTTCCAAAGTGACCAGGATGGCATAAGGAGAAACCATCAAAGTTAAACTTGATACTGCCACTAGGCCGCGGCTTTCCACTCTTTAAGTCAGAGTATTATCTAATGTCTGACTCATGCTTATGGATTTCCAATCTCATATGATGAAAGACATGGAGCCCTATGGAAAGCCTTTGAAAACAAGACCAAAGGGAGGTATTGTAATGGATTATTTCACAGCTTCATTGAAGCATCAAAATCTTGAAATAAAAAATAAAGAATTCTACTATTTCTTCCAAGTCAAATGAATCATGAACTAGCCAAAAAGGCAGATCTCCAAATGATCTTACCCCTAAAACCTCCCAAGCCATAAAAGGATGTTTTCAACATCAACAAGATTTGAAAAGAGGCTACCCAATCCATCCCTACAGAGAGAAACAACCTCTGACACAAACAACAAGAAAAAGTACAATGAATAAAGAAAAGGTATCAATCATTTCAGCATCCCTCTGACATATAACACAAATGGCAGGCGTAAGGGCTTCACAAGGTCTCCTCTTTTTAAGCATATCATTTACATCACCTTATTGAGAACGAAGAGCCAATCAAAAGCTTTAATTTTCAGTCCTAGATCACTTTAGCAACTTCAAAAAGGTCAGACTTGTGACTGCCATAAGATGAAGGAAAAAGTCTTTGCAAGAAAAAAGAGACACAAGGATCAAGGGACTAAATGAGAACATTCAATGAAACGGGAGAATTATAAAAATCTTTTATAACACTAGGCAAAGATATCAATTCTGTGCAATCGGCTTCATTAAGAAATAAGAACACAAGAAAAGTTGAAATTCCATGGCCAACAGAAGTGGGGACGCGAAAACAAACAGTTGGATGATTTAAAATTCAAGAACAAGAAGAAAGCCTAGGAAAGGCTGTAGTAAAGGAACTTTGTTCCACCATTTCCTCTCAAAAGTTGATTCATAACACATTACCCATGTAGTACTTTTTTATTGTACGAAGAGAACTCCATGCGCTGAAAATTATTCCAATTTCATCGGAGTGTAAACTTTCCAGCCTCCACAAGCCTTCCGAAACAAGACTTACGTCGTACGGTGGATGGCCCTAAAGGGGTTTTGCTCTTAGTGGGAGTCAAACTATACCCATGTAATACTTAATATAGGGAAAATAACCATCATACCTTTGAGAGAAAAACTTCCAAGGAAAATGACAATGCTCCCTATTTGAACAATTTATATCCCACCCATTTTATTTGAGGCTGGGAATCTCCCCTCCCTAGAGAATCTCTGCGTCCATTTTTCAATTAAGGCTTGGTTCCTACGATCACATTGCCCAAACTAAGACAATCCTTGGGAAGAAAAACAGTTGTGCCAATTAACAAAATGCTCTTTCTTAGCTCCCCACAGTCCACCCAAACCATAGAAATTCCTTTTAGAGGTTCTAAGTTTTTTACCAATCTAACGAGGAATTTTGAAGATAGAAGGATCATAACTAATGAAATTGACAAGAGCTTACTAAATAAGAATAATCCTGCATCCAAAGGAAATATGAGAGCCTTCTTCCACCAAACAAGTCCGTTAGACAACTTCCCCACCACAAGCACCCTTTCGTCCATGCTAAGGGTATTTCCCACGAGTAGGAAATCCAGGTAATAGACATGCTTGCAACCTGATGCATCCATGTACCATCGTTCCACAATACGGAAAAATATCCAATACCCTTGTCACTGACCAAAGGTTGCAAACCAAGAGAAAATATAAACACACACATTATAGGAATATGATTCAAAGAAACAACAAAGTGATTGAAAATGTGGAAAAATTACATTAACAGAAAATACTTTAACTTAAAAACAAGGTGCGAGATCAATGGCAAATATGAAACAACAAGAAGTATACAAAGAAGACTAAACTTACAAGATAGACTGAGACAGTCTTACCACAACTTTAACAATTCGCATAAACAATAAAAATAAGTATGCACATATATATACCTTCACCCTGATCATCGGCTTTAAGAGCTATGCTAGCATACTTGACAACCCCAATTAGACTAAGAGTCCAGAACATGATGCTATAGATTCCCAAGTAGTCATCTTCAGTTGGGGATTTCAATGGCATTGAAGGGTAAACATAAAGTGGGGAAGTCACAAGCCCTCCAAAAACAACTCCTAATGTCCTGTAAGCAAGTTTGAGAGTTGCCCATCTGCCCGTCCCCTGGTCCAAATATAGAATTAAAAAAAAATAAATTCACAATAAAAAAAATATTAACTTCAAAGTTCAAACAACAAGATTCTCAAAACCACAAGTAAATTCATCTCTGAGGGTAACGAATTAGAACCAAAAAAATGAGAGGAAAGCAGTGAGTCAATAAAATGAAAGTGAGCCTGAAACTTTATAGACCTCCAAATTACTTAAATGTAAAAAATAATAACTTCAAATTAATAGCATTTTGAGACCCAACTTAATCACATCTCGAAAAAAAAAAAAAAGAAGGAAAAGGAACAGTGTGAGAGACGACTAGCATTGACCTCCAAACATGAAAAATAGAAATCTCCAAAAGCATGTAAAGCTCATGCCAGTAATGGTGTGTGTCAGAGAAAGAGAGAGAATCAAGTCAAACCCAAAAAACGGGAAGAAAAAAAAAAACAACAAAAAAAAAATCCTTAGACCATCACTTCTATTACAAAACATTTTGCTAAAAATAAATAAATAATGCATACCCATCAGATATATCAGAGTATGTAATTTCATGCAGCATAGCATACATATATACACAGACATAGAGAGAGAGAGAGAGAGAGAGAGAGAGAGAGAGAGAGAGAGAGAGAGTAAAATCTAAGGTGAGTAACAAATAACAGATAGAATTGGGTATGTAATGATAATGGGATACCTCTGTTAATGCGATAGGACGGTTACACGTGGGAAGTAGACCGTTAGGAGTGGTATCGTCAACAACAACCACCTCCGACAGAACCGCCGGCGAGTCAGGCGTCCTGAGTTGATGATCCATTCACCAGCCCGCAGCCTAGGAAGTTGCAGACAGAGATAGGAAGTCGCGGACAGAGAAGAGTCGTTGGTGTGCGTCTTCCAGGTGGCTTCAGTTAAGGAATCGAAGGAGGGGTCTTTCTGCAACCAAATATCTGGGCGCAAGTGAGGCACAACTTGTATTAGCAAACCAGTAGAGATATACATGTCCTCCATCTCAATTATGGCACGTCCGTCTATAAATAATGATCCAATTTTTGTAGTGCAGTATGTTATAATGTTAGATTCACTGGCGGCTCATAAATTATAATTTTTTTTTTTTTGTTTTGAAATAAAATAAAAAATAATGTATGACCATTTGTACGGAACATCTATGTTCTAATCGCAAAGCCACGTTTATTAATGGACAATAGTTTTCAAAATTTTGATTTTTATTCTTATTTTTAATATAATTTTTTTTAAAATTAATTAAGAGTTGTTTTCTAAAATTTTTTTGAAATCCTAGTTTTTATAATTTTTACCTCCCTTACATCCAGACTCTAGATCCTAACGGTGAAGAATATACCAATTTTTATACATGATCAAGTTGTGGCTTAGATCAAATGGCTTTGAACTATGCAAAATGAATTTGTGGGTCGAAGAAAATGGTGGCTTTGCAGCCTCAAAGTCACCAATTTTGGCTTCCTTCAAGCTTTTCTTTTGAAAAGAAAGGCGTATTTACACTAACGTTGTTCAAGTTGATACTATATAAAAAGGCTTCTTCTTGACGGGGAAAAAAACAAAGGGGACTTTTATACACACTTAACATTGTTAACGTTGATAATATACAAACAAACAAACAAAAAAGTTCTTCTTGATAAAAATTAAAAAAAAAAAAAAAAGACTTCCGTACATAACTTTACATTGTTCACATTGATAGTATACAAAAAAAAAAATTGTAATTAGAGTTTAAAGAATAAGCTTAATTGTCACAGAGAGAAAAATTTAGTCTAGTGTGCTTAAACTGACTCAGAATACTCTCCTAATCGATCCATAAAAAAAAAGACTTCTTCTTTAAGAAAACAAAAATAAAAAAAAACAAAAATAAAAAAAGACTTCTACATATACACAACTTAACTTTTTTCACATTGATAATATACAAAAAAAAACTTCTTGACAAAAAAAAAAAGACTTTTACAAAAATTATCATTTTTCCTATTGATAATACACAAAAAAACTTATTATTAACAAAAAAAAAAAGAATAAAAAAAGACTTTTATAAACAGCTTAACATTTTTCACCCTGATAATATATAAAAAGACTTCTTCTTTAAGAAAACATTAAATAAATTAAAAAAAGACTTCACACGACTTAACATTGTTCACATTGATAATATACAAAAAAGAGTTCTTCTTGATAAAAATTAAAATTAAAAAAAAAAAAAAAGAAACTTTCATACACAACTTTACATTGTTCACATTGATAATATACAAAAAAAACTTGTAACTAGATTTTAAAGAGTGGGTCTAACTGTTACAGATAGAAAAAATTAGTCTAGTACACGTAAACTAACTCAAAATACTCTCTAATCGATCCATATAAAAAAAAAAAAAAAAATTCTCTTCTTGACAAAAAAAATAACAAAAATAAAAAAAGACTTCTATATATACACAACTTAACATTTTTCACATTGAAAATATACAAGAAAAACTTCTTCTTGACCAAAAAAAAAAAGGGGTTCTATACACAACTTAACATTGTTCACGTTTCTTCTTGACAAAAGTAAAAATTAAAAATTAAAAAAAAGGCTTTTACACAAATTAACATTTTTCATGTTGATAATACACAAAAAGACTTATTCTTGAGAAATAAAAAATAAAAAAAGACTTCTATAAACAGCTTGACATTTTTCACGTTGATAATATATAAAAAGACTTCTTCTTGAAAAAATAATTAAATAAATTTTAAAAAGACTTCACACAACTTAAGTTCTATACGCAACTGTGGCATTCTTTATGAAACTATTACCCGCGTGGGGGTGGGGGTGGGGGTGGGGGTGGATTATCATTGCTAGAACTTGTTCACAATAAAAATTTTAAAAAATAGGTGCGTTATCTTTTATGGTTGATAAAAAAATAAAAGCTACTAGAAGAGGGTTGCGTCCCCTCAATGCCGCTTTTTTTTATCAAAAATACATTACAATATAAAAAATAAATATTTATGGTGAAGTGTCTCAGCGCTATCCACCCCGCTATAGTGTATGTATCTTATAGTGAAGTGAAGCATGCTCTTGTAAATCCTTTTGTATAATTTATGATGGATGGTTTTTTTCAATATATATATATGTATATATATATATATATATTTATAGTTATTTAAATCTGATAATATGCTATTGCATATGTATGTTTCTTATGTTCAATAAATTGATTATTTTACTTTTAAATGTTACTTCAATAAAAGTTTTTTTTTTTATAAGTAACAAAAGTTTTTAAATTTGTGACATTATGTGCTATATTATTTTACACATGCATATGTTATAGACATTAGTTTCATATAGTATAAAGTTGCATAATACAACAAATATATAATATTATGCAAGAAAATTTATTAATAGAAATAACATAAATGTCAAATATGACAAGAATACAATAGATTTTAGGCCATGTTTAGGATAAGGACGAATAAATTATTCTCTTCATTAATAATGAAAGAATTACTAATCACACCCCTTCCTCAATTTACCATTCTTCATGAGACTTTTTAGAGTAGTGTGGAACGTAAAGAAAAATCAAACACGTTAAATTTCATATTCAACAAATAAAACAGGGACTCCTCACTCAAAGATAACAAATCTTAAATTTTTAAATAAAAATATATTATTGATAATCTAAATAATAAAGACTAAATTACATCATACATATAGGTTATGACTATTACTAATATAAATAAGAATCTATTAATTCCTTATACTAATCCTATTACAATTAAGAAACTATAATAATTGCAAAAATGAGGAAAAATTTGAAATTAATCAAAATTGAAACTTTTTAGAAAACTAGAAACCTTATCATAGTAGGAAACTATAGCTGCAAGTAAAAGTTAATTCAGATTTTTCTAAACAAAGTAATTGCAAAAATAAAAATTACTATAAATAAAAAAAAAAAAAAGTGAAATTGAAGGCCTAAACGAAATCGTTTGGCCCCGTGACAATTTCAGTCAAGATAGGGTCTCCGTTCTAAAAAACGTGACTGACTAACTTTACATCTACTAGTACTTTTTCTTAGAATAAGACTTTCTCATCTCTGTCACTTGTTCTACATCAATAATAAAAAATTGAAATTTTTTAGAAAACTAGAAACCTTATCATAATAGGAAACTATAGTCACAAACAGAAGTTAATTCGGACTTTCTTAAACAAAATAATTGCGAAAATAAAAATTACTATAAATGGCAAAAAAGTGAAATTGAAGGCCTAAACGAAGTCGTGTGGCTCCGTGGCAGTTTCGGTCAAGATAGGGTCTCTATTCCTTAAATTGTGACTAACCAACTCTGTGTCTACTAGTACTTTTTCTTAGAATGGGACTTGAAACATTCTCATTATGCTTCAAAAGTCTCTACCACTTGTTCTACATCAATCCCTTCCTCTTGAAAAGAACTTGACCTCGAATTACAATCGGGATAGAAATAGTCCTCTACATGGTATTCATAGATGTCAACAACATTGAAAGACCTTGAAATTCCCATAGTTTCCAGCAAATCAACAACATAAGTATTTTCATTGACCTTGTGTACAATTTTGTATGGACAATATTTCTTTGACTTTAATTTATTATAGTTGAAAACTGGAAATCTCTCTCTGCGTAAGAAGACCATAATAGAATCTCCTTCCTTGAGCACCTTGGCATGTCGATGCTTATCTGCAACTCTCTTATATTTGGTATTGGTCTGTTCCAATTTCGGCTTCACCTCAGTATGTACTGCTTGGGCCTATTCTACCATATTCTCTACTACAACACTCACACCATGGCCCATAAGTAGTCGAACCAAGTCTACAGTATGCTTTGGCTGAATAATGTAGACAACTGCAAAAGGTGTTCTTCCTATGGCACTATGAACAACACTGTTATAGGCAAACTCAGCTTGTGGCAAGGCATGATCCATCTACTTAGGCCTATCTCCACAAATACTGCAAACTAAGTTACCCAACATTCTGTTTGTCACCTCTGTTTGGGGATGAGCTATAGTACTGCGCTTCAAGGAAGTGTCAAACATTCTCCACAAAGTAATCCAGAAGTGACTAAGAAACATCGTATCAGGATGAAGTGATGGATTATGGAACTCTATGAAGTGACACAATCTCTAGAAAGAACAGTCGTGCAATGTGTGAAGCATCTGATGTCTTTCGGTATGGAATGAAGTGCGCCATTTTAGAGGACCTGTCAATAACTATAAAAACATAATCTATCCCTCATTGTGTTCAAGGTAATCCTAACATAAAATCCATAGACAAGTCTTCCCAAACAAAATTAGGATTCCCAAACAAAATTAGGATAAGGTAAAAGAGTATAAAGACCAGTGTTTTGTGACTGACTTTTGGAGACTTGACAAGTATAACATTTTCGAACATAATTACCAACATCTCTCTTGACTTGTGGTCAAAAAGCTCCTCCACACTTGCTATTGTCTTATCTCTGCTCATGTATCCACCCAATCCACTGCCATGTAGATCATGAATCAGCTTCTCTCGCAGAGATGTTTGAGGGATGCACAAAGAGTTACCTTTGAATAAGTACCCTTCATGCACATAGAAATTTATAATAGTTTGAGACTCTTTGCACTTAACCCAAATTTCCTTAAAATCAACATCTTCTTCGTACAATTACTTTAGGAACTCAAATCCTACAACCTCTTGTACCAATGTAACAAAAAGATTAACTCTTCTACTTAACGCATATGCAACTCTATTTAAGCTACCAGATTTGTGTTCGATGAAAAATGAGAACTTTTGAAGGAACGTGGACCATCTCATATGCATTCTATTCAAGTGTTTTTGGTTGTTGATGTACTTTAAAGGTTGGTGATCTGTGTAAAGTACAAACTTTCGTTGCACAGAATAATACTCCCAATGCTTCAAAGCTCTAACAACCGCATAGAATTTCTGATCATAAGTATTCCACTTTTGATGAGTCTCACTCAGCTTCTCATTAAAGAATGTCATTGGTCATTTCTCTTGAGACAATACTACCCCAATGCTAACTTCACTTGCATCACACTCTACTACAAAAACCTTCTCAAAGCTAGGCAAGGCCAAAACTGGAGTAGTTCACAACTTCTCTTTAATCAAGGCGAAACTTTTTTCTGTCTCTTCATCCTAATTAAACTTTCCAATTTTCAAGCAGAAAGTAATTGGAGTTGTAATTGCACTGAAATTGCAGTAAAATGTCGCTAGACCATGAAAACTCTGCACATTGCCAACTTCTTTGGGTGTCGGCCACTCACTAATTGCCCGCACTTTTTCTTCGCCCACATGAATGCCATCTGCGCTAACCACGCAGCCCAATAACAATAAACTACACTTTTTAAGGTTGATGTACAACTTACTTTCCAACAGCATTGTCAGGATCTGCCATTGATGATCAAGATACTCCTTTTCAGTTTTGCTGTAAATAAGAATATCATCAAAATAAACAACAGCAAACTTTCCAACAAAAGGTCTCAAAGTCAGGTTCATAACTCGCATAAAAGTGCTAGGTACATTAGTTAAGCCGAAAGGCATCACCAACCACTCATACAAACCATCTTTACAATTCTTTTCTATCCATCTAAATCAATGTAATTAACATAACTTTTAGAAATTAAGAACTTATGCAAAACAAAAAAAAAAAAAAAAAAGGAAAAAAAGAAAAGAAACGTTGAAGTGAAATAGTTATCGAGTCCTAAAAGAAAAAAAAATATAAAGTAGAGTCAAATAGTTATTTTTAGCCGAAGGTTGCTAAAATGGGATTCCAATGAAAATATAGTCCTAAATTGGACGTAGAAATATCAAAAACATAATCAAAGCCGGCAAATTTTCAATCATGTTTTTGCTGTTTGGAGGCCTTTATCAGCAAAACAAAACTTCAACAACACTACTTTTAATAAGAGAATAATACTATTCTAATTAAATCAAAACTCCAATAGACAATAAATAATTAAATAAATAAATGGGTAAATTATTCTGACTTTTTTTGAAATCTATGATAATTACACTAACTTTTTTTTAGATTTCTGAAATTACACTGACATCTCTTACTTTACTTGAACATATACAAATACCATCCTCCTATCAATTTTTTTTTTTTAAAATGACGAAATTGTCTATTTTATTTATTTATTTTTACATTTTGACCAATTTTTTCTAATTTTTTTTGAAGATTTTTTTTATTTAAAAATAAATTTAAGGTAAATAACTTATTTTTATTTTATATAAAAATAAATTTAAGATTTTTATCAATATTTATTTAAAAAATGAAAAAAAATTGATCAAAATTTTAAATATTGAAAAAAGAAATATGAAAGGGGTAGTTTTATCATTTTAAAGAAAAAAATTAACCGGAGAGAGGTATCTATACATTTTCAAGTAAAGTAAGGAAAGTCAGTATAATTTTAGAAATCTCAAAAAAAAGTCAATAAAATTTTCATAAATCTCAGTTAGGTCAGTATAATTTATCCTAAATAAATAGATTAAAAGTTTAAAACTCTCTCATCTTATTTTCTTGGGAGAACTCCCTCAACTAGTAACTATCTTGTACTAATTGCACTATTGATCATTGTGATATCCCGACCCGGGATACGACACATATACCGAGGCAAGTTGATTGAATAGTGTAACATGGTCTGTTTAGAGCTCTATATTATTTTATCGTATGTACAGTGTCGGGTAGTACCCGAGCAACTCAGAACCTGATCTCGAAAAGCGTGCATGCATGCAACCCATGCATGCATACGTACGTACACATGCATAGTTCACGAAATATTAGTGTATGTGTACGTGACTAAAAATACAGTTATACGTATTTATACGGTTATAAATACATGTATAAGAAATATGTATTTTATATGTATATATGTGTATAATGTAAATGTATTATGTATATAAATGCAAGTATATAAATTAAGATAAAAGAAAAAAAGGAAGGGAAGCTTCCAAGCAAAATATCAGTGTGTGCATCACTATGTGTGTGTGTGTGCATCACTGTGTGTGTATGTGTGTTTGGGAACCCCACTAACTGACTTGGTGAGGTGGTGTGTGTATATATGTAATATATATGTATATATGTAATATGTGAGGTACGTGGATGGAGGAGAATGAATGGGCGGTTCTCTGCAGTCAAGGATGACTGCAAGAGAGAGAGAGAGAGAGAGAGAGAGAGAGAGAGAGAGAGAGAGAGTGATAAGGTAGAGAGAGGAAGGGGCGGTGGGTGAATGTCTCTATATATATATATATATATGTATACGGGTTTGTGAGTTGAGAGGTTAGAAAAGAAAGGGAAGGGTCAGGAATTGAAGGGGAGAAGAACAGAGAGAGACTGATTCAGAAACAGAGAGATTCAGAAGGGGCACCGTGAGTAAACAAGCAAAAATAGGTAAGTGATAGTGTTTCTGTTTTTATAAATTCAGAGCATGAAACCTTGGTTTAATACTAGGGTCTTGTAGGTTATGAAAGTAGAAAATTAATGCAAAAAGAATCAGGTTAAATAGTGTAGAACCGAGAGAGAAAAACGGAGTTGCAGGTCTGATAGATAATCTGGGTTCCATGAATTTTATGCTTAAAACTTGGTTTTTATAATGAGGAACTGATCCTCTACTACACAGGGAATATCTAGGATAAAAATCGAGTGAAAAACGTGCCTTAACAGTCACGAAATAGAGAAGGAAGGTTCGGCCGGAGAATCGGCCGGAGTTGAATAAATCCCTATTCGTGAAGATGGGGAGAGTTTAGTGCAAGCTGAGGCTAGGGTTGAGATCCTTGAAGGGAAAGGAATGAAACTGCATTGAAAACGAGTTTAAAAATGAACGGAATGAGGTCACCGTCACCGGAGAAGGTGACGGAACCCTAATGTTCTCTCACCGGAATATCGGGGAAGACGACTGTGAAGTCGTGGGTCTATTCGGGTTAAAAGGAAACGGATCCGGGTTGGATCCGGGTCGGGATCCGGGTTGGATCCGGGTCGGGACCCGACCGGAAATAAAACGGACATGAAACTGTGTCGTTTAGGGTTTTGAATTTAAATGGATTTTGGGCTGTTTGGTTGCAGGGATAATAAATGGAAATTAGGTTTGGGGGTTATCTAAACCATGGATAAGGTGGTTAGAGTGGATATGTTATTCCGGTTCTCTAAATTTAACTGAACCGTTTGGTTCAATGAGGAACCGAACCGATTAGGGTTTCTACACAGTGAACCAACTGGTTCAGACCGCAACTTTGATTATTTATATTTTGACCCCAAATGTTTTAGGAAATGTTACTGTGGCCCAAACAGGAAAATTAATTAAATTTTAATTTTTACAATAATGCCCCTATCTCAAATATGGGTCAAACGAAGTCCAAACGATACAAATGAATAGTCAAAACTTATTATCTCGGACGTTCTGAGTCCAATGGTGGGGTCCGTTTTATGAGACAGAACCCTGAAGGATAAAATACCGTAAAAGTGCAAAATGACCATTTTTCCCTTTTTAGTACAAACGTCCAAATGGAATTCCGCGAAAGCCTAAACTGACTTTCTTCGGCGTTCCGGACTTAATGGTAAAATCTAAATTAGTATTTGAAATACTTATGATAGAAAGGCATAAAATTTGATGAATAGCATTTATTCTGAAACGTATTCACTGATATATAGGAAACTCGAAAGGCAAGGGCACATTCACGAATTTCTGATATAGAATCACGTTAGAGGTAAGTAGATCACTTTCTCTTCCATGTGGTGTTTCTAAAGCCAAGTTTATTCATTACTGCCAAACTTGTACTCTTGAAAGTACTTCATGTTATTGCTATCCACAGTATGATATTGTTCTATCTTGTGGACATTGATTGACTATTGTACTATTGTTATCATATTGAACCGTGCCTTGAAAGGCTTACTATTATGCTTTACTGTATATATGATATTCCATTTCCATACTCCTATGGAATCACAAATGATCATGCTATGTTTATAAATGCTGGAATTGTGCTCAGTCACAATATCCATCCGATGCTTCTGTGACAAACTAGTCCTTGAACGGACGTGTGGAAAAAGATGTGAGTTTAACTGAGAGGTATGCCGGGCCTCGAATTATGAAGAGGGACTGCCATCCCCTACTACAGATTATAAGCAACTCGATTGGATTATTGTTATGGATATATTGTTGAATGGTTACTGTTTCTTATGGATTACTGTTTCTTATGGATTATCTTACGTTGTTCATTGGTTTGATTGTAATCGATTTATTGTGGCAGTACTCTTATTGTGACAGATTATTGTTGAGAAACCCTTACTACTGCTTATTCATTACTCTTGACTGTATATTGTGACCCCACTATTTATTGGCCATCATGGCAACCGTTCTCATTAGCTATCACAGCACCTTACTTCTTATGATTGGCTATCATATTTTTATTCATGGATTCATGTTCTTTATAATCATCGATACCAGTGTCGGAGATCTGCTTTACTTACTGAGCTTCATAGCTCATTCCACCCCACTTACCCCCCATTTCAGGTGATGACGCTGCGGGACCCCAGTAGGAATCTGAGAGCGTAGGGGGACATTTTGAAGTATTGTATCAGTCTATGTTAGTTCTCCCATGTATTCACCACCTCCGGGTGCTAGTTACGTTTAGTTCTCATTTTGTTTTATGTAGAACTATGTCATGTATTTAATAGACTTCCACTGTTTAATTTATTTAAAAAGACTTCCGCTGGATTACTGTAATTGATAAAGACTTCCGTTGTTCATTGTTTAAAATTTTTAGCACATTGCATATTAGTACTATGATACAGGAATGGAAAAAGTAGGGACGGCCTTCGGGTCGGCCCTGCGACACGAGATCTGCATAGGGTGGATTTCGGGTCGTGACAATCATCCTAAGTTTTCATAAATTTATTTCTTATTTGATAAGACTTGCTTAGTTTCTGTTTTGTCAACATTCTTACAACCAATTTATTTGTCAGAGATCATGCTACTTCCCATATATTAAATGTACAGACAACTATTTTTATTTATCTCTAAATAAACTTTTTAGTATTTTCTATTTGTTTGTTATATATATATATATATATATATATATATTATCTTTCAAACATTTTTTTTATGATTTTTGTAAAAAAAATTTTTGTGTGATTTCTTAGCACTTTTGTGATTAATTTTTATAAATTCATTTGTGAGTACATAACAATTACTTGTTGGAAAATTGATAATACTTGAAAATTAAATTTGATGTTAGTAAATTAGAAGTAACTTTCAATTGAGCAATTTTCATCGTTGCAATACAAAAAGCCTATTACTATGATATAATGCTTTTGGATGTATAATTGTCCTTACGATCAATTATCTTGATGAATTTATATAGTCAACCAAAATGTGAAAAATGAAATAATTCCAACCAGCATGAACTAGAGTGATATTTTATAAATTAGAATGAACTTTTTTATTTATTTGTGTTGGTTGCATAAACAAATCATTCCTACCAAATTTAAATTGAAATAATTTCTAAAAAAGTTATTGAATTTTTAAGAATTTGACTCAATACTTTGATGTTTCAATAATTAATTTATACTTTTTTTTATACTTTGAATTAGGCACTTCCTTATGGTGTCTAGTTTACTACTGTCATATAAAATTGATAAGCTAATCTAGGATTTGCCTATATATATATATATATATATTTATGCGTGTGTTGATGTAAAAAATTGTCCAGTTTGATCATGACTTGGCGAGCATGGTCTGTAAAAGAGATAAAAAAGTTTTAAAGGACTCAAGACTCTCCAAAAATCAAGTCAGTGAAAGAGATAAAGGAAACAACTTAAACATTTTTATAAAGGAGAGAGTCATTCACTTTGCATACCAATTTCCTTGAATTTTGTGTACTAGAATCCCTTCAAAGTAAGGAGTGTGCTACAAGTTTGTTTCATTTTTCAATCCTTTAATGGTAGGGATTTGAGAATTATCATCCAGATTTTGTAGAATCAAGCTATTGATTGAGCTACCTTCTTTTATGCATATGTTCACCATAGTTAACTAAGATTAGGGGACATGTCTTGCCCTCTAGTGGGAGATATTCTTTCCTCATCATAAGGCCCCCCACTTGCTAAGCCTTGCCTCTTGGGTAGTTGGGTCATGAAGTAATTGTCACATTCCAAACCCGAACAATTGCTGAGCCTTACCCCTTGGGTAGTTGGGTCTTGAATTAGTTGTCACATTTCAAACTCGAACATGGGATTTAGAGTGCAACTAGTACGAATCAATCTAATTCAAGTCTTCATATAAGCTAGATCAAACAAATCATTAAAACCGTGATGAATACATTATCCCAATTCAAGTATATTGTAAATATTTAACACATTACTCTAACTCTACAATAATAATAATAATAATAAATTATTCATCACCCAATATACATAAATAATTTGTCTCCAAAACAAATCCACGTACAATCCTCTAAATTAAAATTACTAAAATCACCAAATAGTGCAACTAGAAGCAAATAAATAATTGCCAAGCACTTTCCACTGAACTTGTACCTAAAATTATTCTAGTCCATCTCTTGTCATCTGTGGGAAAAAAAATATTAGGTTAAGCTCAAATAACCCGTTAGGTAACAAAACATATTACACGTCGGAATAGGTTAAGCAAATAGCACAAATATTTTATAAGACAAGTTCACATCACTAAAACAATTCAGTAGATATAAGAAACAAAATAAATTATTTTTCTTTAATGCAAGATTCATTTAACAGAGTAGTTTGGTAATAAATAACAATTTTAAATTCGTAGAAGCATTCACTTTAGTTAGCACAATAATAACATATAATGCCTATCAAAGTGAGACTTACAGGCGTCACTAGTACTAGAAGTCAACAGTATTATTGTTTTATTGACATGGGCTAGACTCCGACAATACCATACCGATACAAACAAATTGTCAACAATAGTTAACCACTGCTGACACGAAACAGACTCCTACTAGAACTTATACCCTCATAAAAATAGTTCAAATAACTTTGATAATAATCATACGAATAAACCAATTCTTTTAAATAAATAGAATAATTTTCATAAATAATTTCATTTGTAAAAAAACACATATTAGAAACAATCAATTTTTACTTGACTTAAGTAATGATAATGAAGCCAACGGAATATTGTAAAAGATATTTTCAAATTCAAAACAATTTGCAATAATTTTCTTGCATAGTCAAATTTATAAAAATAAAAGTAAAAAAATTATTTATTGAACATTTATTCAAAAATCAGATATGTCATATATATTCCTTTATCTCAAAAGTAATGACAAAAATAACTAAACGCATCTCAAAACAATCTTCAATAATCAATTCAAACCTATTACAATATAAAATTATTAATCAATACAACCTAAATAAAAATTTTAAAATCTTCTTAAATATTTTTTTAATAAATTCTATATTCTTGATTAACTTAAGTAATCTCAAAATTAATTATGTTTATTTATTTATTTTAATTAAAATTTTCTTATCTCATTTTATATTGGAACCCAAATAAATACTAGAAGTAAACATAATTATTGTCCTACTTGTTTGGGTACTCAGACATACACCCTAATAAATCCCATCCCAACACATCATACCCTAAAAACAAAATACACTAAAGACAAAAAGGCAACACATTAGTACTTAGATATACACCATTCGGTCAATACACAGGACATCCAATTCTCACTTTTTTTTATTTACATATTTCCCAAGATACATGTATACAATCATGTATAATTTTTCCTTTAACATCACAAAAAACAAAACCTTCATCTTTATCCCAACACAATACATGCTTCCGTTCGCTTTAATTTTTAATATGATTATCGTGTAACCACACGCACACCACACACAAACACACACACACCAACTCCAACTATAACGCCATCTTCTTTTTCTTTTCTTTTTTTTCCTTTCCTTTGCATTTGATATTGTCATGAACAATACCACTGACACAAGAGCCTCCTTTTATATATATATATATATATATATATATATATATATATATATATATTTTGTAACAAAGTCAAAGATTTACGGCTAGAAAAACACCAACCTTTTCTTTATTTGTTTCAACCCTGGCCGTCGCCTTTTTCTCCTCTCTCACTTTCTTGCGGTATGTTTTGTGTGTGTGAGTTTGGTTTCTTTTCTTTTTTTTCTCTTTTATTTTTAGGTTTCTTTCAACTACCAATATTTAGGCTTCTTTCAAACTTCTTAACTTATTAGGACTCCTTTTCCCATTTAGTTTGCAGATATTTATATTTAAAAAGAAGTCTACATATATATATATTATTTATCACAACTACCTGATTTATTATTATTATTATTATTATTATTTAATACTATTAAATATATATTATTATTAATTTATACAATAATAATGCTTCTCTAATACACACACATATATAAATATAAAATATTTGGGTTCTCCCCCTCTAAAAAAAGTTTGGTTCTTCAAATTTAACGTACCTTGGTCTATGAAGAGATTGTGATATTTTATCCTCATATCTTGCTCAGTCTCTCTTGTAGCTTCTTTCTCTGCGCGGTTCCTCCAAAGCACTTTAACAAGTTTCATTGTTATGTTACGAAGCACCTTCTCTTCCTTGCTCAAAATATGTGCCTATTTTTCATTATAAGGCAGGTCATCATCAATCTTCATAGGCTCATACTCTATAATGTGCGAGGGTCGTATACACATTTTCGTAAAACAGACACATGAAACACATCATGTACTCTAGATAACTTTGGCAATAATGTAATTTTATAAGCCAAGTTACCAACCTTCTCTAGTATTTTAAATGGCCCAACGTACATTGGACTCAATTTACCCTTCCTGTCTGTTAGTGATATATGACTTATATTATTGTAACAAGTAAATTAGGTATATAAGTATTATGTGCGGGGCATAATGAAACACATAATACCCATACGGCTTGTCACGCCCGTAACTCGTAGGCCAGGACTAAGGCGTCATTGGATCCTGATAGGGTAGGTAATAGAACTAATCATCCTAATCAAGTGCATAAAATACAGGCCACCTTTTTTTTTTGAATTGATTTCCTTTAATTGGTTTAGGTTCGGTTTCTTGATTAGGTTTGTTAAAGCTCCGTAACATGATGAAATTAAATTGCTTACATTCAAAGGTATTATGTCAATTATCCAACAACAGGGTACTACATGGAAACGTCCAGAGCTGACTCTACAGTCTAATATATATATACATCCTATATACAACAATAGTCTAAAGGGTACATGCACCTTTCATAAATAAATAAATAAATCGATACATGAATGTAACTAATACACTATAATGACTTCAGTCCATCCTATACTACTCCTACATCTATCTTCCATCAAGTCTGAAGAGGACACAACCTAAAGTCCAGTATGCATCACAAATCCACCACATCATCATATCTCAAACACAGGCATAAACATAAGTATAAAAAGGGCATCGCACCACTACATGTGGTTTGACAATAATAGCCAGATAGTTAATATATAGAGGGTCAGACACATGATATAATTATCAACATATAATCTCACGAAGCACTTTCATTTCCTATTTTAATGCCACAAGAACAATGTATATAAATACATAACCAATCACAAGATGTAAGTGTAACCTTACCAACCCCACGAAGCACTTTCATTTCTTGTTCAAAGCCACAAGAATAATGTATGCATTCACAACTAAATAACCATTCACAAATGCCACAGTATCATACACTGGCAGTATACTTTCCATCAATAATCAAGTAATTCTACCCACAGCAAAAGGGGATAAAACCTTATTCATCTCATTCTATTTTCTCAATAATCTCAATCCCATGAGTATTCACCTAATTTGGCTCCCAGTAAGCCTGTGTGCTTTACGGGCTACTAACCTGATGGAAACAAACTAGCATCCGCACGGGTTTACGAATCACAAGCTGAGGGGAGACACCATCCCTATCATAAATGGAACCCTTGGTAAAACGCAATCTCATCACGCTCAATAGCACACAAAAGACGTGACTAATTCCCATCCCAAGTCTTTTTCTCATATGTGTTATTTTCCACAATTCCAATATCTCAATCCACACCATAAACGATGCTCATCAACATCAATATCCTCTCAAATCTCACACCGCTCAGGTATAGTCATGAATGTGCATATCAAAATCATTCATATCTACAACAATACTAACAACCATAAGAGAGGATATATGATTTAACGAATAGTTACAGGAGTAACAACAGTCATATATATTCATAACAGAAACAGAAATCATGATAAACATCAGCATGGCAATCACATGTATCTAGTACCATCATGCAATTATCCAACATCATAGCATTCAATATCACAATCACATCATACTGATAATGTAATGGAAATGTATCAAATGATACAGATAAACGTATCATATAAATAACATAACAAGTATACACATCAACACATCAGGACATTATCCTAGTCCCAATCACTACAGGAAACAGGACTATTAGCGACGCCCTTGAGTGTCACTAATAGTAGTTAAATGCGTCGATAAAGCTTTTTAGCGAAGCACGAACGAGCGTCGCTAAAGGTTGTGTCGCTAATAGTATTAGCGATGCACAACCGCTACGCATTGCTAATGGTTACCTTTAGCGACGTATACATGGTGTCACTAATAATGGGGAATAGGCATCGCTAAAACTATGCGTGGGTAGTTTGTGCCTCGCTAAAATCTACCATTAGCGATGCACAGAATGCGTCGCTAATTGTATCCTTTAGCGACGCATAACGTGCATCGCAAATGGTATATTTATTCAACCTTTAGCGACGCTTGTTGTGCGTCGCTAATAGTGTGTAGCCAATCTTTAGCGACGAATTTGAAGCGTCGCTATAAATTGATTTCTTAGTTTTTAGCGACGCCTTTTGTGTCGCTAAAAGTTTTATTTTATTTTTTTTCCCTACATGATTTGTTTTATTTGTTGTTTTATTCCTGTTTAAACATGTATCAATCATCCTGATTTACAATAAAATCCAAACATTTTGAAATGAATATATATTGAAAAAGAAAAATACATTTATATATATATATATATATTATACTAATTAATTGCTTACATTTGTAAAAGTTCAATTTAAGAATAAATACAAAAATAAAAAATTGTCTCAAAAAATGTAACTACAGATGTCGATGAGAAAAAACATAGATAAAAATAGTCAGTCCTAATGCAAGACCTAAAGACCCTGGCGCAATAATCCCAATCAATCTAAAATAAAGATCAAATGATATATATTAGAACACTTATTAAATATATATTAAAGTGAATATATTATTTTTTTCTATGCATAAATAGTAAGAACGACATAAAGTAGCATAAGTTGCAAACTACTAATCCGAACTGATTGCCCTAAGTTTTTGGTAGTCTATTTTGTCATTTGTGAGGTGTGTGATGGGGTCTCGAGATAGTTAGGCGGATATCGGGTATTTTGGTCCGTGAAAACCCCAAAACCCGTCTTTTCGGAGTAAAAACTTGCATAAGTTTCAAACCGTTGATCCGAATCGAGTGCTATCAGTTTGTGCAAGTCTATTTTATCATTTTTGAGGTATGTGATGGGATTTCAAGGTCGTTAGGCTGATATCCGACATTTTGGTATGTCAAAACTCGAAAATGGGCTTTTTTGGAGCAGAAACTTGCATAAGTTTCAAACCGGTGATCCGAACCGAGTGTCGTAAGTTTGTGCAAGTCTATTTTATCATTTGTGAGGTGTGTGATAGGGTTTCATGCTAGTTACACCGATATCTGATGTTTTGGTCCGTCAAAACCCAAAAATAGGCCTTTTGGAGCAGAAACTTGCATAAGTTTCAAACCGGTGATCCGAACCGAGTGTCGTAAGTTCGTGCAAGTCTATTTTATCATTTTTGAGGTGTGTGATGGGTTTTCGTGGTATTTAGGCCAATATCCGGTGTTTTGGTCTGTCAAAACCCTAAAATGGGCCTTTTTGGAGCAAAAACTTGCATAAGTTTCAAATCGGTGATCCGAACCGAGTGCCATAAGTTCATGCAAGTATATTTTATCATTTTTAAGGTGTGTGATGGGGTTTCGTGGTAGTTAGGCCGATATCTGTTGTTTTGGTCTGTCAAAACTCGAAAATGGGCTTTTTTGGAGCAGAAACTTGCATAAGTTTCAAACTAGTGATCTGAACCAAGTGCTGTAAGATCGTGCAAGTCTATTTTATCATTCTTGAGGTGTGTGATGGGGTTTCATATTAGTTACACCGATATCCGGTGTTTTGGTCCGTCAAAACTCGAAAATGGGCCTTTTGGAGTAGAAACTTGCATAAGTTTCAAACCGGTGATCCGAACCGAGTGCCGTAAGTTCGTACAAGTCTATTTTATCATTTGTGAGGTGTGTGATGGGTTTTCATGGTAGTTAAGCCGATATCCAGTGTTTTGGTCTATCAAAACCCAAAAATAGGCCTTTTTGGAGTAGAAGCTTGCATAAGTTTCAAACCGGTGATCCAAATCTAGTGTCGTAAGTTCATGAAAGTCTATTTTATCACTTGTGAGGTGTGTGATGGGGTTTTAGGATTGGTAGGCCGATATCCGGCATTTTGGTCCGTCAAAACCCCAAAATGGGCCTTTTTGGAGCAGAAAGTTACAAAAGTTTCAGACCGAGCATCCGAACTGAGTGGTGTAAGTTCGTGCAAATATATTTTATTATTTGGGAGGTGTGTGATGGGGTTTCATGGTAGTTATGTTGATATCCAGTGTTTCGGTCTGTCAAAACCCAAAAATGGGCTTTTGGAGCAGAGACTTGTATAAGTTTCAAACCGGTGATCCGAATCGAGTGCCGTAATTTTGTGTAAGTCTATTTTATCATTTGTGAGGTGTGTGATGGGGTTTCGGGGTCAGTAGGCTGATATCTGGCATTTTGGTCAATCAAAACTGAAAAATGGGCCTTTTGGAGCAGAAACTTGCACAAGTTTCAAACCGATGATCCGAACCGAGTACCGTAAGTTCATACAAGTCTATTTTATCATTTATGAGGTGTGTGATGGGGTTTCGGGGTAGTTAGGCTGATATCTGGTGTTTTGATCTGTCAAAACCCAAAAATGAGCCTTTTTGGAGGAAAAACTTACAAAAGTTTTAGATCGGGCATCCGAACCGAGCGGCATAAGTTTTTGCAAGTTTATTTTATTATTTGGGAGGTGTGTGATGGGGTTTCGGGGCCGGTAGGCCGGTATCCAGTGTTTTGGTCGGTCAAAACCCCAAAATAGGCCTTTTTGGAGCATAAACTTACAAAACATTTTAACGGTCATTCAAATCGATGAAATTAAATAAGTTCGTGCAACTATATTTTTTTATTTTTACATAACATTTTCTATAAATAATAAATCCATCAAAGTATATAATTGTAAAAACTTACCAACGCTGAATAGAGCCACCCTACTGGCTGAGCATCATTTGTACAAAAGCCTCTAGCTGGGCCTGGCGCCCCTCGAGCGTCGTCACCTTCTGCCGCAGCTCTGCATTCTCTCGCTGAACTACCTCAGTGGTTGCGTGAAACCTAGCATCACTCTCTACGATAGAGGACGATGTCGTCGGCTCCATCCCACTCCCTAAGCCACGCACATCCGCGCCTCTTGCCCAGAACAATCTCCCGTATCTGGTCATCGATTGGGGGATGCTCACCCTCAAGAGTCGGCTAAGCACGCAGCTAGACCATCTCCTCCTATAAAAGCACATAACTATATGTTACTACTTTTATAACTTTAGATTAATATTAAATTAGTAATACTGGTATATATACATAAATAACTTACATAAAGCCACTGAGCTTCAGGCCCAGTCCAACCCTTCTAGGGATTGTAGTGCATCTTGTGCCACAACTCAATGGGGCTGGGTGGTGCACCGATCTCCTGGTCTCGTTGCAGAAAATAAACAGTAGCTTGTGAAGATTAATTTCATGAAAAGATTATACAATAAGAACTTGATACATGTATTAACTTACCATCTCATGCATATACCGAACAAAAGATCGTGATCCACCATAGTGGGTCACCTGTTGCTTGCTTCTGCTCTCACTATTTTTCTTGCTAAGTTCCTACACTTGGCCAAAGCGACATGAAGGTTAGTATAAATGACAATGATTTATTATACAACAAAAATAATTTTGACAATTTTTACTTGGAATGCCTCACTAGCAAACCAGTCGCATAGTAACATCTAATCCTCCACTGCCACCCCCATATAGGGTCTATCGCGAGGCTCTCTGCCAGCTACCACCTCTGCCTCGTAATGTATGTGGAGCCTGTATCGATAGTCCCTGAAACAGGTTCCCAAGTAACGATCCACTGCCTTCGCGACATGAGACATGTGGAGATCGATGTCAAACTTCTCCTGTAAAGCATGTCATTGTCAAAACATTACGACATTATATATGTTAAAATTTAGTTAAACAAAATAATAAAAGACATACCTGGATATGCGCATGAATATCCCGTCTCTCCGCATTAGTGACCCGACTCTAGTCACTAATATGGAGTGGGGCGCGTAGCCGGCAAATGATGCCGACCTCCATGGTGAACTATTGTGCCCACCCAGCAACGGGCTTCAGCAAGCCTGGAGGTATCTCAATCTGAAGGCGCCCGCCCCCCGCTGCCTCCATCTGAACCTGCAAGCTATGATTCTTCGACCTACCACGTATTTGTCTAGGGGCGGTGGCCGAACCTTTAGAAGAAATAAAATAGAAACAATCGGTACCATATTTATATAATCATTAATAAAAATAGAAACTATGCATACCATCTACGACAGGATCGGTCGACCCTGCAGATGAGGGGGAAGGGGTCGATGGGTCCTGCATAACTGCGAGTCTGCGTGAACCTAGTCCAACCATATCTACAAAGAAAGTTTAAAAATAAAATTGTTTCTATTTAATCATAAAAATTAAAATCCTTATCAAAGTAAAAATGAATACCCATTACATCATAAAATTGAATATCCATTACATTACAAAAGCTGAAATCCATTGCACTTGATAATAACACATGTAACACCTATTACAATTATTCATTTAAGTCTGTATCATCATTTGAACTTGAATTTTCTTCATTCTCGGTACAATACTCTAACAATGTCTCATCATCAAAATCACTTTCCTTGTCATCATCATCATTAATGAACGTTGCATCCCTCAGATCTAATTGTGTGGTATTGGTGACGTCGGAAGCTACGACATGATCTGGTTTTACATTAGTTCTATTCAACCGATACGAAGTAACATCTTCCTGATCATGCCGGACAACACTATCGTGGGCAGTTTGAGACTCTTCTTGTAGTGCCTCCTCAATCCTCTCCAACTTTTCATCTCCCTCGCCAACTTCTAGGACATCATAAACATTTCTTGTTTTTGTTTTTTGGACAACATGACAATCACCTCTTATTTTTGTGTCCTTCAAATAGAAAACTTGTTTTGCTTGAGATACCAAAACATACGGATCATCTTTAAATTCCATACGTGACGTATTAACACTTATGAAGGTCTTATTGATCTGCATTCCAGTCTTCTTATTACTTACATCCCACCAATCACATTTAAAAATATACACAGAATGGCCGTAGAAATAAAGTAACTGTACGATGTCTTGTAAAACACCATAGTACTCTATAGTTTGTCCTGCGTCACCATCTCCCTGAACAAGGACCTTGCTATTTTGTGTTCGCCGACTGACCTTACGTTCCCTCGTGTGAAATCGAACACCATCAACAATTAAACTAGTGTAATGGGATATCCTTTGATCAGGACCACATGTCAAGGAATATAACTGATCGTATGCCTCAGGAGATTGTTGGTGGCGTAATAGCTTCATCTATTAATTCAGTACAAGTACACAATTAATTGAATACAAATGCATTAAGTAATACAATTACAATTAATTGAAACCTTGTCTTACACGTTCTCCGAACCACTTTGGAAACAAATTTTGTTGTCTTTGCTCAAGATCAGAACTTGATACATGTTCTCTCTGAAGCTCGATCGTATGCTCACTGCATAAGATGAGATCTGTTATATGTAACTTACATTTGTGTACTAACATAGTATTGCAATGATTTTGATAAACTTACTTAAAATATAGCAATGACTCATCATAGTTGTTGAGCACGGTGTAGTGGGCTTTTTTCAACTCTTAAGGATGACACCATTCATATATACAGGCACCTATTGGCCGCACATTTTGATTAAATACCACAATGCCAGTTCGTTGCTGTCGTGGACCACTATCAGAATTTCGCTCTTACGATTAAACCTTGTCTCAATATCTTCAAGATGCATAGAGCAGAAAGTGAGACATTCAGTATCAACATAAGCTTCAACAATTGACCATTCTAGTTGTGCTTTGTTACGCACATATTACTTCAATGTGTGCAAATATTTATTTTACTAATTAATTAGTTATACATTAAAATAGTTAGGATGGATAGATAACACAATTCATAAAATTTCTATTGGATGCATCCAACGGTATTGGACAGGTCCGCCAATTTTTGCCTTATGAGGCAAATGCACAGCTAAGTGGACCATTACATCAAAGAAAGCTAGAGGGAAAGTCTTTTCCAACTTGTAGAAGATCACGACAACATCCCTTTTGAGCTTTTCCAGTACTTCCAAATTCAACGTCTTCGCACATAATTCTCAAAAGAAGCAGCCCAGCTTAGTCAATGTAGTTGATATGTCATCGGTGAGATATCCACGTAGTGCAACCGGAAGACGTCGTTGTAAAAGGACATGGCAGTCATGACTCTTCAATTCGAATATTTTCCCATCTATAACATTTACACACTGAGATATACTCGATGTGTATCCATCTAGAAACTTCATCGATTTAAACCACTCGCACATCCTCATTCGCTCTGCGGATGATAACGTATACTGTACAGGAGGCATGATATATTTATCACCGCTACGTGTTAGGTAGAGCTCTTTTCGTATTCCCAGCTCCTATAGGTCCAACCGGGCTTTAACAGTATCATTCGTCTTCCCTTCAATGTTCATTAAAGTTCCTAACACATTGTCACAGATGTTCTTCTCGATGTGCATAACATCCAAATTGTGCCTCAACTTAAGGGTCTCCCAGTACGACAAATCAAAAAACATGCTCTTTTTCGTCCAACTTAATTCCATATTAGTACGCTTCCTCTTCTTAGTACCCGGTATCTTCCCAAACCTCACTGGTTGGATGAGGGCCAATTGCGCCAACACGTCTTTGCTAGATAACAATAGAGGTGACAATCTGCGCTCAATTTTTCCATCAAACAGATGCTTCTGCTGATTTCGCCAGCCATGTGATGGCGGTAGAAAATGACGATGGCACATGTAGCATATCTTCTTTCTATTGGACAAATGTAGGGAACATGCATCCTTATTACAAACCGGACATGCCAAATACCCCTTAGTGCTCCACCCAAACAAGTTTCCGTATGCTGAAAAGTTATTTATGGTCCACAGTAACGTTGCATGCAATTGAAATGTCTCATTCTTAAAGACGCCGTATGTCTCCACTCCCACCTCCCATAATTCCTTTAACTCATTCACTAAAGGACGCAAGTACACATCAATTTCATTACCAGGAGACTTCGGCCTTGGAATAAGCAATGATATGAAGATAAATGGTGTTTTCATACATTTTCATGGTGCCAAGTTATACAGCACAAGCAACACCGGCCACATACTGTAGGCATCACTCATGTCACTGAACAGATTGAAACCGTCGCTAGCCAGCCCAAGTCGTACGTTACGCGCCTCATTTGAAAACCATTCGTGATTTGTATCAAACTCAGCCCAAGTTTGAGAATCTGCTGGATGCCTACATATATTTTCTTCAGCAAGACACTTCTCCTTATGCCACCGTATATCTTTTGTCGTCTTCTGAGACATGTGCAACCTTTGTAGTCTAGGTTTTAAGAGAAAATATCTCAGCACCTTGTGCGGAATTGTATTGCTCTTTCCTTCATTCAACTTGTACCTGGGTTCGTGGCATACCGTACACTCCTTACATTGTTCAATCTCCTTCTAAAATAACATGCAATCGTTTTGGCAAGCATGTATGGGAATATACCCAAGGCCCAAATCTCTTAATATTCTTTTCGCCTCGTAATATGATTTCAGAAGGGTCTCCCCAGTAGGAAGCGCTGCTTTAATCAATTCAATGACCATATTAGATGATTTGTTACTCCATCGGTTGATGGTCTTAATATGAAGAGTTTCACGAGAAAGTTCAGTTTCGAAAACTTATCACAACTCGGATATAGCGGCTGCCTTGCTTCCCTCAACAAGGACTCAAATGCTTCTGATTGTCCTGTGTCACTCCTGTGACTACTCGCCCCAGTTGTAGCCCTTTGTAAGTTTGCTAGCATTTATGTCAAGCCTTCGTAACCAACCCCAACATTATCACCAAAGTTATCATTGTCGTCTTCTTCTTCATCCTCAAATACCACTCGTACGTCACGGTGTTCCCTATGAAATTCCCAACACGTATACCTCTTGTTCATCCTGTGTTGGAGTAGGTGCTCTTTGGCCTCATCTATGTGCATATAATCCCTATTATTACACCTCTTACATGGACATCTTATCCTATTTCTCCCATCTGCAGATGCACGAGCAAACTCAATGAAATCTTTGATCCCCTTCACATACCCTGGCAAATGCCTGCCCCTCAAGTCTATCCAACTATTATTCATTTTCGTCTACCTAATACTAGTCAAAAATGATACTCATTATAAACATGAATCCTATCACCTCCAACTTCTCTCTAAAAGGTAAGGTGGTCCTATTCCATTTGTGAATGCACAATCTACATTGCAATTAGCAGCAAATCAAATGCTTAATTCCACTCAGACAAAATTTTGGCAGCATCTCCCCATGGTTCTCCAACTATACGAGATAGACGTTAGCACGCCTAAATATATACCCAGAGAACAATAAGAGACCGTGCTGAAATTTTGTCATAGTGGAATATTCAAGCATGAGTAGCTATTAATTGCAATGCAGATTTATGTATTCCCGAACTGTCCTCTTTGGACAATTCAAGAATCGATTTTCATACACACGAGCCTAATCGCGAATAAATTTTGCGACAAGATTCACATGTGATGAAAATGACTCCCAAACGGGCTAGGCTTACATGAATGCAATTGGTAACTTACAAAACAATCACCATAATTTTTTTTTCACGAAGTAATCCCTAAAAAAAAAACAAATCAAACAGTAAGGTTTTTCACAAAGTCTCAGCTACTTTGTGAAAGTTTTTATTTTTTTTTCTTTAATAAAACGTGTGACACACTAAATAGTTGGTCGGTCACCTCGTGTATGTGTGTGTGTGTGACACACTAGATATTTTTGTTTTTGGTTAAACTAACATATTAAATTTAATCTTTATTTGATTTTAAAGGCAGAAGCAATTAAAGTCTATAAGAATGATCCGTCACGCCAATGGTTTAGGAAAACCAATGACATTATTCCATTTCAGCACTCAACACTCACATGAAAATATCATAAATTCGTTTATGCTTTATCATTTATGTTTTGTTCCTTTTTATTTTTATTTTTTCTATTTATTGAGAGTCCCCTTCCTATCCACTGCTCTTTTAGGCCTCCTATATCTCCGTGACCAAATGTAATGTAATTTTAACTTAAACTCTAACGTAAGTATAAGACAATCATTAATTTTGAATATTGTATGAGGCAAAAAAAGTTATCTTCCAACATATAAGGGGCTTTCTTAGTCCCCTCAGAAATCCTACTATTTCACTCCCTCCATAGGCTTCATAGGCTCCATATTAAGCACAAAGAAGCCATCCTCCATACCAAGCAAACCTCTTCCTAACCCTACATCCACTCTAGCAACGAAGCTGGCATCACCCATGAACAACTGAAGATAGGAAAAAAAAAAAAAAAGCTCCATCAATCCCTCACCACTACACAATGAACTAAAAGATGGTCAACCATCTCCATATCCTCCTTGCACATATAACAACGGTTTGTCAAATGAGAGCCTTTCTAGGCGATTATCTATGGACAATATAACTCCCTAAGCTGCTGTCTAAGCAAAAAAAAAAAGAAGAAAACCCACCTCTGTAATTGTGAGCCATAGGTCATCCCTTAGATCAAGTTTTAATGGTGGGTCTCATTTGTGGGTTATAGTTGATTTATACTGGGTTTTACTACTCAAAGTCTTTACTAGAGTTTAGGATTACATACATGTCAAAAATTAGTTCTATAATGCTTCCAATTCAATAGAGAAGATGTTCTAGAGAATCTTCTAGCAATTATGGTCTTTTGGGGATGGTGCAATGCAATTTTATCCTTGGTGTGATACCAATGGAACCTAGGAGTGATGCCTAACTTATTTTCTTTATTTTTTGTACTTTCTCTTAACTCCAAAATTCTATAATTAAACAATATTTAACCCCTTTATTACCCTTACAAATCCTATCTTTCAAATCCTAGTCTCTTTTTCTCTTTTAATCATTCAAAGCTTCCCCACAAAAGAAACCCAAGCAACCCCTAGTTACTGTTCTACTGAACAGCCCACAAAGTCCCCCTTTCCTTGCTTACCTAGAGCCTTAAACTCTAACCTCTTTTTATACCTGCTAAAAGCCCTAAACCCAATGTTCTCACCAATGTTTGGCCATAAAAATCAATAAAAAAATCCTTTAAAAGGCCCATCTTCACTGCTAACCACAACAATATTAGAGTATAGCTTGTTAAGTGTGCTCCCCTTTTAAGCTTCTAAACCTAATGTTCTAACCCCATGCTTGTCCCACATCATTCCCAAAGGTCAAAAGTAGAATGGCTTAAAACTAGCTCTTATAAACCACATCCAAATACAAGTAAGAAGTGACTAAAGTTTAACATCGGTTAAAGACAAAAATCCAGTCTAACTCAAATTAATACTATTTCACTATTAGATAAAACTCAAAATTGTGCACATCCATATATGTATGTATATATATCTTCTATGAACAAAGAATGCCAACAAGGACAAAATATGGAACAATCTCGAACTTCGCAAAAAATAAATAGTATCCGAGTCTAGGAGATAGATGATATCTAATATGTATATGTCGAAGCCATACCTAAAAGAAATCCAAAACCTCCGAACCTCAACAAACTTCAAGATTTGGGGAAAAAGCCTCCAAACCTCAACGATCATAACTTTAAACAGAAGAAGCCTTCAATTTTTTGACAATCACAGATGTTCTTATCAGGTAGCTCGATCTACGGCAGGCAAAAAGCTTTGATTCAAGGGGAAAAAATAGAGAGAAAGAGAGAGAGAGAGAGAGAGAGAGAGAGAGAGAGAATAGGGCGCGGCGTTCTGAGAGCGGGAGACCGATGATCAGGTTATAACAGGACTTATTAGCGACGCACACTATGCGTCCCTAATAAGTCCTTGAGCGTCGTTAAGGTTAAATGAAACGACAACGTTTCATGTCACAATACTATCAGCGACGCTTGATTGGGTGTCGCTAAATGCTTCAACTATTAGCGACACACATATGCGTTGCCAATGTCTACGGGTACGTCACTAATAGGTTCCCGCCTATTTTTTTGTGCCTTCTTGTTGCTTTTTAGTGACACACATGGTGTGCGTCGCTAAAAGCCACTATTAACGGCACCTTGTGTGCGTCGCTAATAATGTGCGTCACTAAAAGCTTAAATTTTTGTAGTGAGTCCTCACTCTACTCCAAGGAGACACTACCTGTGTCTTTTATAATATTTGTCAATTATTTTACGTATTTCCTGTTCTATTCCCACGACCACCCTAACCCATAGCACTAAAGTATCATGTCAAGTTTTACGGTTCTTTATGAGCAATTACTCTTTAGTCTACATCTCGGGTACCCATTTACCCAAACAGATATCAAAAACCCAAAAGAAGTTCTATTGTATTGTCTCTAAGTCATTTGACTGTCTTTTAAGCCCATAAGGGCATTTTCATAATTTACTTGACAAGTTACGCTGTTATCGAGATGTTATCTCTCAAAACCAACCTTGAAATCAAATCTAGAATGTCTAACAATCCTAAAGATGTCTTTCTTGCATTTTATTAATCCTATATATATATATATATATATATTTTATGCCTAGAGGCATTTTGGTAATTTCACACATTCATATAGAACTGCCCTGAGTCCCCATTTCATTATTCTGATATCATATTTGAGTCTCTGACGTCCAAAAATATTGAAAATGCCTCTTTCGAGATCTTAACATGGCTTTCAATTACTTAATATAAGTCTAGGGGTATAGTCGTCATTTTTTCATTTTATGTGGGACCATTTTTGAGCCCCAATTTATTCAATCTGATCGTATATTTGGATCCCGAGCATCCAAAAACTTTAGAATGGCCACTTCTAAATTTTAATTAGCCTTTTAGTTTCTTAAACTATCATTAGGGTTATTTTCATAATTTTTCATATTCATGTGAGACCATCTCAGGTCCTTGAATGTCCAAACCGACTCGGCCATTGAGTCCGGAATGCCCAAAAATCTTAAGAATGTCCTCTTCCTATTTTAATTGACTTTATTTTCAATTTCATAAACAAGTGGAAATTTTTCATAATTTTTCCTAAAATGTTCACCCATTTGTAATTAACTGAATCTATTCAGCTCTTTTATAATTTCCCAAATTTCAATTTCTAATCCCTACTGCCAAACGACCTTAATCCAATTTAGATTCCAATTTCTGGAATATGTCCCTTATTCTAATTCACCAACCCTAAATAACAGATTATGCAACATTGTGCCCAAACACCCCTGATTCACGAACCAGCAAGCCAAACAGCCCTTAAGCCCAACTGCCCAAATGGGTCAGCCCAGAACCCGACCCGAATGCCAATTGACTAGACCCGTTTGACCTCTGGCTCAACCAGTTTGACTGTTGACCCGATCAATTAGCCAGAGTTAACCACAACCGGTGAAGCTCTGGTTACCTTCTCCGACGAACCTCGCCGAAAAATCGAAAACCCTATTTTTTCTATGGTTTTTCTTACACTGTTTTCATTCCTTTTTCTTTCTAAGCTTCACATATTATCATTTTACACATCCTAGGACTGTTTTTATGCATTAACAATCATTGAATCAAACCAAAATTCAAAGACCTCGATTTTCCGGCGAGTTCTAAAAACTCATAGATTCCACCATTTTCGACCTCTCTGTTACTCTGAATCTTCCTCCAAATCCTTCCTAGTTTCCCCTTCATATCCTTTTATACCAGACCCAACCATGGATTCTCCAAAAAATTGAAGGACCCATTTTTGGTCTTCCTCTTTCTACGCATCATAGACAACACACACACACACACACATATATATATATATATATATGTACATGTATACACAGGAAGGCACACACACATGCATTCAAAATCTCAAAAAATCCAAAATCGAACTCAAGGAAGTCTATAAGGTCCCTTCCTCTATCCATAGCTTCGATTTCTAGAAAGAGAGTGTAGAGAGAGAGAAGCTTGGAGAGGCCATCAATGGCCGCTAAGCTCGAGTTCCAAGTTCGTCCTCTCACTTTTGTTCTTCTTACCCTCATTTTCCTTCTCTTCTTTTCCTCTTTTTCCTTCCATCCTCTTCTTCTTTTCTTCTCCTGGTTTACACACACACACACACATATTATTTTACACACACTGCTCTGCATACATACACACACTGCTCTGCATACACACACACACACACACACTATGTATTACACACACAACCCTTCTTATCTCTCCCTGCATACACACACAAACACCTTTACTCACAATGCACTCACACAAGAGCACATACACACTCACACTTTCCCTTTCCTCTTTTATTGATCACACATATAACACCCTTTTGCTCACTCACGGATTAAGGAGAAATAAAGAAGATGAGAAAGAGAGATTGCATGCGTGGAGAAAAAGAGGTCTGCCGATCAACGGGGAAAAAGGAGGGAAAGTGGAGAGAGAGAGAAAAAAGAAAGAGAAAAAGTGAGGGTATCATTTATGCCACTTCAAGCCATTTTTGTCCCCTTACAATACACCCTCACACAGATAATTAGTCTTTACCACCACCACATGCTTACATGTGCCTACCTTCTACAAGATCCCATTAGCTTCCTAGAGAAGCTTTGCACAGCATTCCGTGTGCCATGTGGCCAGTTGGCTAACTGTGCGTGCACACGTGCCCGAATTGAAACTGTCTCAGAATCGCACCAAAATTGGTACACTAGCTAATTTTGGTACTTTGATTCCAAATAGGCAGTCCATTTCTCCAAATTTCTTCATTTGAATTTTCATATTTATCTACGTCCTGTAAATGACTATGTAGCCCCGTGACTCACTACCAGTCCCGGACAAATCACCAAAATTCCTTTTTAGCCTCACTGTATCATATTGATGACATATTGACTTATTTTACAATTTATCTGACTCATCTTTGATTTATCTTCTGTCTGTCCTTAGCCTATGCTAACAATTTATCGAATTACCTTTTGATGATTTTTTCGGGTCTTTACACGGCCTAACCCTAGTTGTGTTGCTAGGGATGAATAGTAGGTTGGGGGTGCCGGGGCTTGCCTCCCACGGTACGATAAGGGTATATTGAGAAATTTTAATGTATCCGATTAGGGTTAGGATTTAACTGCGAATGCAGTGTAAATACGTTGTAACCCTATTTTCTAATTAGTGGAAAAAAATAGCCGCACCTGTAGACGTAGGCACATTGCTGAACCAAGTAAATTTTCTGTGTTGATTTCTCTCTTTCTCGTTAATTCTTGCAGCATAGATCATTAATTTCACAACACTTCCAAACCTCATAACACCCTTCATCGGAGATATCTTCAAGAATACTGAATCACCAATGTCGAACTCTAACTCATGTCTTCGATTATCTATATAACTTTTTTGTCGACTTGTGCAACTTTAAGCCTCTTTCGAATCTGAACATCTTATATGAAGTCACTCGCACTAATTCTAGGCCAATAAGCTTCCTCTTTCCAACTCATCCCAACAAATAGGTGACTTACACTTCCTTACCGTACAATGCCTCATATGGTGCCATACCAATACCAGTATGAAAACTTGTTACTATGAGCGAACTCTACTAAAAGCAAGTGGGTATCCCAACTACCCTTTTAAATCTAACACACAAGCTTTAAGCATATCCTTTAAAGTATGAATAGTCCATTCTGACTGTCCATCTGTTTGTGGATGAAAGGCGATAGTAAAATTCAATTTAGTTCCACAAATAGTTGAAGACTTTTCTAAAACTAAGAAGTAAATCATGGGTCTCTATTAGATATAATGGATACTGGTACTCCATGAAGCCTCACAATCTCCTTGACATACAACTAGGTCAGCTTTTCAAGAGTTACGATAGCCTTAATGGCTAGAAAATGCATTGACTTTATCAATTATCCATTATCACCCAAACTGCATCATTACCTTCCAAATGTCCTAGGAAGTCTAATCACAAAAACCATAGTGATATGTAGTAGATCTGTCGGTCTCTAGGCGTTCTGCCTTAGCCTGCTGACATACAAGACATTAAGCTATAAACTAGACAATCTTTCCTTTCATAATTATTCCACTAATAAGACTCCTTCAAATCATGATGCATTTTAGTGCCACCTAGATGTATTGCATAGCTAACTCCATGGGCTTCTTGTTGAATATCTATCTTTAACTCAAGAATGTTAGGAACACATAATCTAGACCCGTATCTCAAAACTCCATGATCCCGAATGACAAAATCAAGGCTATCGTGTCACGACCAACGTAACCTACCCTCTACGGATTAACGGACCACAACCATTCAACCCGGCCCTTTCGTCGAACCGGACCTGATCATCCTGTTACACTATCATCAGTGTCACTAACATGTAACCACATACATCATCATATACAAACATAACAGAAGACAATAAAGGAAAAGGGTTACATGTATATATCATTCTACTAATACAAAAATACAGCCTGTAAAATTTCTAATTCATCATCTCGTCTCCAGGACGTGAATACACGGGAATGCTACAATATTGTGCTACTATTACCATTACTTGTCAAAAATGTCCAACCTATAGCCGCAGTCTCCTACAGTATGTCCTCTGTGTCAGTCCCTGAAATCAAACATAGAAGTTTGGAGTGAGCTAAACTAAGCTCAGTAAGTAAGTCCTCTACTCTGTCATATTTACAAGATCTGGAAAGAAACTAAATAGTCCAATAACAAGGATATGATAGCCAGCCAATATCATAACAACAATCAAAGCTCGTTAATGAATATCAGATGATCAGAAGTACAAATGATAATCAAGAACATCTAGTCTGAATCACATGATCAGGAATACAACTAATAATCAAAGAGCATATAATCTGGAAAACAATATTATATGCTGCAGACAAAAGCTGGCAAATACATGATCATAGTAAGTACTCAAATAAAGCTGTGCAACTGCTTGATCATTCATACAAGAACATGATCATACAATGAATCTCAATAAATAGATAGTGATGTCAAAACTAGCGGATGCAATAAACTACGGGGCCTGGCTACCCCCTGCGTGCATAGGCACAAAGCTCAACAATGTAACTGTGTCCTCTAAGATTGCTGTCATACACTCTGCCTCAACATTGCCCTGATGGAAATTGGTCCCTGTACTTGGGACAGGACCCCATACTCGGGTCATACTACGTATCCAGATGGAGTTTGTGACTGAACACAAATTCGGCACTGATAAATATCAAGATCATGCTATCCCCACGGAAAAGAATATGGATCATAACTGGTTCAAGGCAATATAATATAACTATAGCTTTTTACGGCTATGTTATCGGACTGCCGAGAACAACATCATCTGGCCCCTCTTGGCCCTACGTACAAGTGAACAGAATAGTCCTTTGCACAAATGTACAGGAACTCATGATCAAGATATAGCCTCATCAATAAATATGGAACTCAAGAACAAGATACAACATCATAGCTAAGCTATTCCACTGATAAGCAATATCACATAAGTGGAATCATAACGGATCTTATATGATAAATAAATAACTGAGAATACAAGTGCGTATAGAAAGAACCGTGATATGGCTGAGAGTGTACTAAATGTAGAAACCAGAGATTACTTACACTTTACTATTCCTTGGAAATCAAGCTACTTTTCCTTTTCTGCTACTCAACATTGATTTCCTTCACTTTCCCTTTAGACGGTCCTGTCATTCGAAAATACAACTCAGTCTATAGCCGTAATTAGTCTATGCTACGTATTCATATATATTTATCATGGCTATAATATTGTATTTGCTAATTTGGATCTCGTCATTGAGTCTGAAACGTCGAATAAAATTAGTTTAGGCTTTTTCAGATCTTAATTTGGACTCTTGAATTGAAAAGGGTAAAACGGTTATTTTGCACTTTTGCTTGTCTTTGATTCCCGGGACCTCTTTTCATAGTTTTGACCTTACCATTGGGTTTGGAATGCCCGAAATAATAAAAATTAACTATTCATTTGCCTCGTTGGAGTCCGTTTGACCTATTTTTGACTTAGGGGCATTTTAGTACTTTCTCTTTTTAAAATATTAAAATAATATTTTATTTAATTTACTGTTTGTGCCTTAGTGGTATTTTTCATAATTTCAGGGGTCAAACTTGAATTTCTCAAAGTTTCGATTTATTTAGAGCTAAAGTAAACCTTGAACCAATGGGTTTTAAATTCAAAACCCTAAACCGGTCTAACCAAGCTTTAAACCAACCGGTTCATGCTACCTCAGAGAACCAGGATAGAATATCCCTACTATATCCTTTATCCATGTTTAGGTTATTCTATTTTCAATTCTTAATTTCTTATCCCTGTACCCAAATCATTTAAAATAGATTCCAAAATGACACAATTTAAATAACCTTTCTTGCATTCGGTCGGGTCCCAACCCGACCCAAACCCAGTCCAACTGACCCAAACCCTCATGACTTTCTGTCGTCTTCTCCGGTGACTCTTCCAGTGCCAGTCACCGGAATTCCTACAATAACCTTACTGTTTCTCCCAAATTTAACGTTCATTTTTCCTATTTTTTACATCAATCTAATTCTAGAACTCTAACAAATCTTTTAAGATAAATTTAAACCTCAAATAGCTCAGTTTTCTGACCCCCATTCAAATTTTTTGGTCACCTAAAATTTTTTATTTTGAGCTCAAACATGCACTGTTTCACTACTTTAATTATTATTTTCAGTTGCTAAATAGGTTCAAATCACTTCTACACTTATTCAACATAAAATCACAAAATTCTAATTTTTCCATCAAACCTGTAATTGACAATTTTTAGCTCATTTCTCACTCATTTGCCTTAATTCTTTTTGCATTTAGAACCTTAATTCATGCTTAACACTACCCTATAATTAAATTAAACCAACCTTATAAATTCAGAAAACTGCCATGAAAATTTACCTACAAATTTTTCTGAGTTTTTTCTCCTTTCCTGAATCTGTTGTTTTTCCTTATTGATCCTTCCTCCTCCTTCCATTCTTTCCTTCCTTTGTTTTTGACGTTCACTTGGACATTTGGTTTGTTTCATTTTCATTTTCATTTTTTTTATTTTTGTTTATAAATTGAAAACACCATACACGGCTGTTTCAGCCTCCAATCCTTCTCTCTTCTTCTTCTTCTTCTCCTTTCTTCTAAAGTCTTCTACAGCATTCTCTTAGCTTCTACTCTTTTTTACCTCTTTCCAATCTCTTCTACTGCTTTCTTTTCTTTCTTTCTTTTTGTATTTTCTTTTCTTTTTTAATTACATTAATATAGATATATCTATATATATATATATCATCCGTATATATATATATATGATACATGGATATACATTTCATTATACATATAGATATATATACCTAATTTAATCTAAGATGTAATTACATATATCTATGTATATTTATATACATCTATATGTATATACACTCACGTATCATTCACATGCACGTTTTTTCATAAAATTGGGCTTCCGATACGGCGGCCCCTAGGGTACTCGGGACTACCTGTAACTCACATCCGTGCACCGTATAGAGAACATGTCATTTAAATGTACGTCCGCTTTTATTCACGTAGTACTTTGGCTTACAATTCGGGTTTACATATCATGGCCCAGTCTAACCCGAGTCGGATACTATCTAACTCGAGTCGAGGTATTACATATCGCTTTTCTTTACCGCCTCCATAATGCTAATCAACTATAGATCATTGCTCTAGGAAGTCTTAATCTGCTCTACCAAGGCTGGTTGAACTCTCTAAGTGTAGCCAAAATCACACCACATTCCTAAACTCGAAACAGTAGCTCTAAGCTTCCTCAAATTTTCTAACAAATATCTCTACCCAACTCATAAAGCTGAAATGTATCCCTTTGATTTTCTACGTAAGGCGTCTGCCACCACATTAGCTTTACCAAGTTGGTAATGGATGGTATAATCATAATCTTTCATTAAATCAGTCCATCGCCTCTATCTAAAATTAAGCTCCTTCTGAAAAAAAATATATAAATTTCAAACCCTTATGATTTGTGTAAATCTCACAAGTCTCCCTATATAAATGATATGTCCAAATTTTAAAGGCAAAGATCATCGGTGCTAATTATAAATCATGGGTAGGATAATTTTTCTCATACGGCTTGAGTTGTCTAGAAACATAAGTTATCACATTTCCATGTTGTATCAAAACACAATCAAGTCCCTTACGGGATGCATTACTATAACCCACAAATCCTCTTAATCCTGAAGGAATGATCAACACTGAAGTAGTCACTAACCTATCCTTTAGCTCCTTGAAAATTTGCTCACAATTCTCTATCCATTTAAACTTTATATTTTTATGCGTCAACCTAGTCAAGAGAATGGAAATTTTGGAGAACCCCTCAACGAATCACCTATAATATCCTGTAAGACCCAAGAAACTTTGAATTTCAATCACATTAGTAGGTCGACTCCAATTAACCACTACTTCTATCTTTCTAAGGTCCACTGATATGTCATCCTTTGTTACAACATGCCAAAGGAAAGAAACTCTATCTAACCAAAACTCATATTTCTTCAGTTTAGAAAATAATTGGTGTTCCCTTAAGGTCTACAAAACTATCTTAGATGTCGCTCGTGTGCCTCTATGCTCTTAGAATATACCAAGATATCATCAATGAATACTAACACAAATTGGTCCAAGAACTACTTAAATACCCTATTCATGAGATCTATAAATGCTGCATATGTATTAATAAACCCGAATGACATAACTAGAAACTCATAATGCCCATATCTAGTATGAAAAGCTATCTTCAACACATCTTTACCTTTGATCTTCAATTGATGATATCCAAATCTCAAATCAATCTTAGAGAATAGTTAAGAACCTTATAACCGGTTAAATAAATCATTTTTTCACGGTAAAGGATACTTGTTTTTCATTGTTACCTTATATAGCTCTCGATAATCAATGCACAATCTCATGTTCTTATATCTATTCTTCACAAATAACACCGATGCACCCCAAAGAGATACAATAAGTCGGAATGAAGCCCTTATAAAGAAGCTTCTGCAATTGCACTTTTAATTCTCTGAGCTCAACCGATGCCATATGATATGGAGCCTTTGAAACCGATATAGTGCCAAGCATCAAATCAATAAAAAACTCAATCTCTCTATCAGGTGGTAAGATAGGAAAATCTTCTGGGAAATCTTGAGCAATGGGGATATCATTAAGTTTTAGATCCTCTTTTTAAGTGTCTATAACTTAAGCCAAGTACCCTTGACAATCCTTCCTCAAGAGCCTCTTTAGATATAATACTAGGAGGGGCACTAACATTGTTCCCTACAAAACAAAACTTTGGCTCTTTAGGAATACAAAATGTCACATGCTTCTCAAAACAATCCACTGTTTCATGGTAGGCAAAAATCCAATCCATGCCTAAGATCACATCGAAATCCTGAGTATCCAAGGGTATCATATCCACCACTAACTCCCTATTATTGATCTGGAATGCACAAGATTTTAATATAGAGTCCACAATAATAGTCTCCGAAAGGAGTAGCAATAGAAAAATCAAAATCCAATGGTTCAGGGACATGATTAAGTTTTTTAACAAATGTATAGGAGAAAAATGAGTGAGTGGAACTAGGATCTCTCAACACATGAGCATCTAATGAGAAAATAGAAATAATACTAGTCACCACAGTGTTAGACACTTGTGCATCCTGCTGAGTTATGGTGAACACCCTCCCTTGAACCTTTTGTCTCTATCCTATGCCATCTGGTTTTCCTCTTTGATATCCTTTCATTTCTAGGCAATCCCTAATTTGATGACCTATCATGCCAGATCTGAAGCAAGCACCAATCTCTCTATAGCAGGGCTTATCTCCACGTCATTTCTTACATTTCTAATAGGTAGAACTTGAAAATTGGGAATTTCCTTTGCTATCTTTAAATCCTTTCTTCTTGTCAATTCTCTTGAAACTAATATTATTCCTCCCCTTTGGTGGCTCCATAGAACTACCTTTCTTCCTTTTCTAATCTTTATCTTTCCAGTAGGTATCACTACACTTCTCTACAATCAATGCTATATCGACCATATCTTTGTATGTCTCTTCTATCTTTAGAACAAATATTTGTCTCTAAATATGTTCTTTCATCAAGAACCTATTTGTTTTCTTTTTTTCATTAAATACCATGTGTGGTACAAATCGAGATAATGAGGTAAACTTAATCTCATAGTCTGTTACATTAGTCTCTTATTTCAATTCCATAAACTCTATCTTTTTCTAATCTCGAATACTATCAGGAAAATATTTGTCATACAACACCTCTAGAAACCTTTCCCATGAAATCTGCTCATCACCATCTACTAGAGTTCTGTAAGTAGTCTTCCACCAATGGTTTGCCTCATCCCCTAAATAAAATTGGCAAAAGACACCTTTTGGGTATCAAAACAACCTAAAAGCTCAAAAATCTTCTCCATCTTAGACACCCAAGCCTCCACTAATGATGGGTCAGAGTCTTCCCTTGAAGGCAAGGTGGGTGGGTCATTTAGAACTGCTCCATATTCAGAGGCTACTGGTACATTAACTCTTGGAGCATTACCAAAGTGCTACTCAAATACATTGGCTAAGCTCCCAATAACCATCATGTCTCCATCTAAATTAGTTAGTTAAGTCCCCAACCATGGTTCTATTTCTCTTAGCCCACTCTTTAAGGAGACATTTCTTAATCCTACAAATCAAACAATATAATTTAGCACTTAGAAGTCGTATATACAATAATCAAATGCTAACGAACAACATATTGACTAATCATAAGAAATGTCCTCAATCTAAAAGTTTTAATTTATAATTACAACTAAGTCGATAGGCTTTCAATTTGCTAACCTAGGTTATTCTTTCATTTTCTTGAATTGTAAAGTCTGCTGAATCTTAAACCTATGCTTTGATATGAAAACTATCACACTCCAAACCCGAACATGGGATTTAGAGTGCAATTAACACTAATCAATCTAATTCAAGCCTTCACATAGGCTAGATCAATCAAATCATTAAACCTATAATGAATACAATATCCCAATCCACGTGTACTATAAATATCTCATGCATTCCTCAAACTCTATCATAATAATAATAAATCATCCATCACCCAAGACAAATAAATAATCTGTCTCCAAAATAAATCAACATACAATCCTCTAAATTAAAATTACTGCAAGTCCTCTAAATAGTGAAAATAAATAAAATAAATCCTAACATAAGCGGAAGCAAATAAATAGTTGCCAAGCACTCTCCATTGAACTAGTACCTATCACTATTCCAACCCATATCTAGTGATTCGTGGGAAAAAATATTAGGGTAAGCTCAAAAAGCCTATAAGGTAACAAAACATGTTACACATCAGAACAAGTCAAGTGGATAACACAAATATTTTATGAAACAAGTTCATATCACTAAAATGATTCAGTAGACATAACAAAGAAAATAAATTATTTTTCTTTGATGCAAGAATCATTTAACAAGGGTAGTGTTAAACAAAAATAAACTTCAAATTCGTATAAGCTTTCACTCTGGTTAGCATAATAATAACATATAGTGCCTATCAAAGGGGGACATGCAGACGTCACCAATACTGGAAGTCAACAATATTATACCCCTATTAATATGGCCCAAGTTCCAATAGTACCCTACCGATACAAACAGATTGCTAACTAGTAAACCACAGCTGAAATATAAAACAGATTCCAACCAGAGCTCACAACCACACTAAATAATTCAAATAACTTTGACAGTGATCATATGAATAAGCCAATTCTTTTCAATAAATAAAATAATTTTCATAAACAATTTCATTTGTAAACAAAGAGTACATATCAGAAACAGTCAATTTTTGCTTAACAAAAGTAATGATAATGAAGTAAAAGAAATACTCTAAAACATATTTTGGAAACTCACAACAATTTAAAATTATTTGCTACCATTAACAAATTTCTAAAAATAGAAGTAAAAAATATTTATTTGAAATTTATTCAAAAATTAGATATACCATGTATGTTCCTTTACCTCAAAAGTAGTGACAAAAATAATCAATTGCACCTCAAAGCAATCTCCAATAATCAATCCAAACTTATCACAATATAAGATCACTAATCAATACAACTTAAATGAAAATTTTAAAATATTCTTAAATATTTGTCCACTAAATCCTATATTCTCGATTAACTTAAGTAACCTCAAAATTAATTATCTTTTATTTTTATTTATTTATTTATTTTATTAAAATTTCCTTATCCCTTTTTATATTTAAGCCCAAATAAACACTAGAAGTAAACATAATTATTATTCTACTTCATTTGGGTACTCCCACATACACCCTAATAATCACATCCCAACACTCCATACACTAAAAGTAAAATACAATAAACACAAAAAGGCAACACACTGTTGAAGAAATAGTATAATAGATGCCAAAAAATTAAAAAACAGAATATAGATAAGTATGAAGTTATCAATTTAGCTGAGGCATGTGTAAGACACTATCCTTAAGAGTAGTTTCTGCCCTTTGAGATTATATCTTAGTGTAGAAGGTCTCAGTGATCTACCCTTCAAGATTCAATAGCTCGTCTTCACTAACGTGCACTCAGTACAGTGAAGGTCTCAAGAACAGCCTTAGAAAGCAACTGATCTTGCTTCAATGGAATGTAGTAATAAGAATAAATAGACATCAACAAGAACAGAACTTTGGGAAACTCTGAAAGCACTCTCTAAGACAGAATTGATATGAACTCGCACAGATGTGAAAGGCTCTCTTATTGTAATGAGAAGATACAAAGTTGTTTACCATAAAAAATATCTTCAAGAGTATATTAGTACAATATATGATCGCTCACTATTGATTCATCAGGTATAAGTTCAGAGTATTTAAGATGAGTATAACTTTTAGATGTAGGTTTTCAATAAAGATGTCTAAAGTCAAGAACATTGATATAGAAGTTAAAGCTTGTAAAGAGATAGCAATAAATACTTTAGAAAACATCTATTTACAACCTTAAGTGAATATGTCCATTGGACTTCAAAATAAAGTCGTTCCTCTCCCATTTTTTTCATCTGTTCAAAATTTAAATTTTTGATTACTAGATCGACAAAAATAGTCGACTGGTTTCACCAATCAGTCGACTAGATGAAGATCCAGTTAACTGATCAGTTCAATTGATTCTTCCCGAGGGTTTAAGGTTTATTTTGTCAAAGAATAATCAGTTGACTAGTTCTTAAAGTCAGTTGAGTGGTTTTGTTGTGCATTGTTTTTGTATTTAAAAGTTAGTTGACTGATTCTTCAAATTGATTGACTAGTTTAGACAATAAGTTCAAGTTGTGTATAAAAATGGTCACTTAGTCGACTAGTTTTAACATTGTAAAAATAAGGCATAAGAATCATTCGACTGGTTCTTGGAACTAGTCGACTAGTTTTGATAGTATAGGCTTTCTTGCTTATTTTTCACAATGTTTCTTTTTCAAAACTTGAAGTATATCAATGTGTTGTTTTGAAAAATCATTTTAGGATTGGTTTTAGTTGATCTTTTTAAATATTAATAGCTTACTCGTAATGATTAATCTAATCCTAAATCACTCAAAACCCAAAATAAGAAAAATAAAAAGTCTTCTCTTGACTTGTCCTTGATTCTTGGGCTTGAGTGTGTCCATTTGCTTGATCATCAGGCGATCATTTCACATTATTAGATTTTGACTTTGACGCTTGTTCTTTGAGTGGAGTTCTTTTGCTTGATATATTTTGTCATTTCTTGGTCAACAATCTTCTTTGAACCTATATAACCTATTTGCATTGTCACTAGATAAAACATTAATCCATATGGGCAATGCCTTGTTATCATCAAAATTATTGAGGATCCCCATGGTTGAAAAACCTTAGGGCTAACACATATCGAATGTCCAATATACTCCAAGCAATACTCTTATGTTCAATGCATGTTAATATTTGAGATGCTCCTAAATGATGTCCTTATACTTAATATATGTCAATATCTGAGATACTCCAAGAAGTAAACCCATGCTCAATGCAGTGTTAATATATAAGATATTTAAACCAATACACCCATGCATTTCCACAACATAGACCATAGGTCCTTTCCAACCCCCACAAAAATCTTCACCGAGTACAAGTTTTTGTCATGCATGCCCTTCGATTCTCAGGGTTACTAACCCTATAAACACGAGTAACCATTTGTCCAATTTGATGGCCCACAGTCGAAGGGCACTGAGCCCTTACTAAAAATCTCAAGTCATTTATAGCGTGCACACACACACATTAGAAATTTTTACCCATTGCTCACTAATCAATGCCATACCTATGACGCATCATCATGCTACACTATTTAACTTGTACTCATTTGATGTTATCTAATAATACTATATATGCATACACATCTCAAGTGTACTCATGTGGATAAAACAAGTTCCAACACAATATAACTTACAGTCTCACTCATACTAGTGTGAAACCAATTCACAATACAACATTTGCACTTAATTTCATATTCATTAATGTACTATTAGTATCACCATTTCATATTTATGTCCAACTTAGTATCTCCAAGTATATTAATCATAAGTCAATTGACATAATACATCATACATGCATATCCAGGTATGGTATCACTATCCATCATCATACAATATGTATCATGATCAATATCTTGCTCTATACTCACAATGTGATAATCGAACATCATTTCATATAAATAATCAATTATATATTAGCAAGTCTCTCAATAACATGCTAAATTCAACATATGTCATCATGCATGAATATTTGAATTTATCATCAATCTCCAACATCAAACACTATACAACATCATCATGCAATAGTGAGTTACTATCAAAGTCCTTATGTTTCTACAATCTATACAGTCTCCTAGTATGTGTTTCTCCTATTCATACTAGTTGTTTGGTTAATATCATTTTAACTTGAGGTTATTATCCCAACCCTAATTATCATTCAAATAGTTATTAAGTATTCATATCAATCAACCCTTCTAACTTAATCCTGACTAACATCCTCATATTTCATTTCTAACTTAAGAGTCATTTAATTGCTTATTTGGCCATCTTGACCTTCATTAATGATGTTTCTTGATTTGTTACTATAAGTTTCCTAGGGCCAAACACACCCTTATTCATATATTGTGTTATCATTTTTCCAAAACACTCTAAAAATGGGTTCCTAGACCCAAAAACCCTAAGGAGGTCGAATCGTGGAAGTTATACTACTTTTAAAATGTCTTTTAAATTCCTACAGATATTTTTATAATTTAATAACAATTCATTACATAATTTTTAAGACTCAATTTTCCCAAACGGGCCTCAACATTGAACTATAGAGATCCAAAAACTTTAAATATTGTACCACTTTTCATAAATTAATTAGCCTTTCTTTATTCATTATAATTCTAGCAATATTTTTATCATTTTAATAAATTTGTGAGACTACTCTCGGGTCTCCTTTTATCCAAATGAACCTTAATTTTGAACACAAAAGGCCTAAAAATCTTGGGCACGGCCCTTTCCAAAATTTAAATAAAACTTTATTTAATATTTATTTAGGGAGGTGTAATTTGTAAATTTATCTTTTGAACTTGTTTTAACTAGAACCAAATCTTAGTCTTGAAGTAGTTCACTACAAAACTAGAATAATGATGAAACAATTGCCTTGTATCCAAACATGTCATATGAACTTTAAATTAAAAACTATAACTGGGCCAAGCCCAACAAACTACTAAATCAAAAAATTGAACTAACTTATTATTTATTAAAGCCTAAGTCCAATTAGTTGAAATTAGGCCCAAAACCCTATTTAAGCACTCAGTCAAATTCTCTTTTAATTAAACCCTTAAGCCAACTCTATTAAATTTGGCCCAAAAGCCTTTCATTAAACTGACCTATGAAACTAATAAGTGGCATGATTAATTCAGTTTTAAGGTACCCCAAACCATTTATTAAACACTAAACATCATTGACCCCGTCTTCCTTATTCATCATCATCTTCATCAAGAAGATGGTGTGACAGACCGAAACCTTAACTCCAATTACTTAGTCCTTCCACCGTTCTCTCCTTTTCTCATCCTTTTTTTTCTGCTTCTTCACACTATAGCATGCAATTAATATAGATTGGATACCCAAACAACCCCATTCCAGTCTCAAGGTCGATTACCAAAAGTACATTACTTATGATTAAAGGTTTTATGTAGTTGTTTGAGCTTTGAAGTATTGGAAGCATTACCTTATACAACAAAAAATTATGTTGTACATAGATCAACAAACTTTGAAGTACATCAACAACCAAAATTACTTGAACAAGATGCATATTAGATGGTCTACATTACATCAAAAATTTCCTTTTGTCATCAATCATAAGTCTAGTAGCTTGAATCGAGTTACAGAAGCCTTAAGTAGAATAATTAATCTTGTTGTTACATTAGCTCAAGAGGTTGTGGGATTGGAGTTTTTAATGGAGTTGTATAAAGAATATGCCTGATTTTATAAAGATTTGGCCTCAAGTACAAGGAATCTCAAGCTATTGTAGATTTTTATATGCATAAAGGATACTTGTTCAAGGGCAACCGTTTGTGCATTCCTCAAATATAACAGCAAAAGAAGCTTATTCGTGATCTACATGGCAATGGGTTAAATGGACATATGGGCAGAGATAAAGCAATAGAAAGCATGGAGGAACTTTATTTTTGGCCACAAGTCAAGAGGGACTTTGGTAATTTTTTTCAAAAGTGTTATATTTTCCAAGTATCTAAAGATTCTATTTTTGTAGTTATTGACAGTTTCTCTAAGATGATGTCACAACCCATAACTTATCATGTATGGATTAGGGATCCGTGACCAGAGGCAGCGGCCATATGCCGTTCTCCCCGTCTAAATTTTAAATATTATTTAAATATTTAATAACCTATAAAGCATGTCATAAATTAAACTACTATCATCATCAGAGTAATCCTGTACAAACTAAAATTAAGTTTGAGTATTTAAGTTTACAAAACTTCAAACATCCCCAAGACGTGGAGACATGGGAGAACTAGAACAACTTTATACATAATCTATTATACTGCCAATAAAAGAAAGTCCATTGTACTAGCGGAAGAACAACCTGCAACTATACTTGGCATCTAATTGGTCTGTACGCCCGTAGGTCCTTCTATAGCCTGTTGTCCTAAAAAAAATGTAACATATCTAGAGTGAACTAAATTAGCTCAGTAAGTAAACTCCTCACTCTGCCATGGGTCAGGGTTAGTTCAAAAGAAGGATAAGGACAATAGTAAACAAGAATAGTATCACAAAAACATATGAAGAATAAAATGTCACAGTAGCCTATCACTAAATAAATGAATAAGTCTCAAAGGCGCATCCCATGGTAGAACAAAAAATCAAATATAAGGAATAGCCTGAACAACAGATAGCTGCCACAACAACAAAAAATCAATCCGAGTCCAAGAATAAGCAAGCAAGCACATTATCAACAGATAAACCACGGACAGGCTCACGAGGTGTATCTGAATCAAGAGTATAGCATCAACATAGGCTTGCAAGCATATCAATGAGTCATGAGTGTATCATCAAAATATCAATAAACGCTGTAAAATACTAACAAAACAGATGCTGATGCGGCGGTCGTAGAACCGGTCATTGTCCTACCACTCTTGGGACAATCTCTCATAAAATGTCCAGTCTGGTCACAATTGTAACATGTATTTGTATTCTTGAGGCATGGTCCCCTATAAAACCTCTATAAACCGCGGCCAAGTCATATTAGGCTCCCGGGCTTCCTCTAGCAACCACCACTTATGTGTCGCTCCCTTAAACATATACGTGGCATAGGCTACCTTTTGCTCATCGGTACAACCATTATCCTAAAGATTATGTTCATCTCCAATAACCATTCTTCAACTGTCATGACACCTTTCGTAATGTCAAATATCGATGGCTTTAGATCTTGAAACCATTTGTAAGGGTATGATTGATCTCTATCATCGCCTTATCACACATCACAGTTACTAGGACGGTTCTGCCGCACTAGTCCAGTCCCACTGCTATGAGGGTTAGGTAAAACCTCTACCATCCTTTCAAGAATGCGTTCTGCTCTGTCAAGGCGATCTGACTCCATATTAGCACTGCGGGTGCGGACCATTTACTACAAAAGAATCAATATTTAACAATCACGTAAGCACTTAATCACATTAACAAATTTCACCTAACAATGGACTCTAAGACTTCCTAAGTCCTAATACTCTAGTCCTAATCTCCCATGAACCACTAGAACCTTGTGCTCTAATACTACGCTGTCACAGATTCCTAATCCACACATGATAAGTTACAGGTCGTGACAGATGATGCACTTTACTACATGTCGAAAGACTTTTGACGCTTCACACATAACATGATTTTTCTTTTGAGAGACTATTAGACTTCATTTTAATTCCACAATCCATTACTTTAGACTGAGACATAAAGTTCCTTAGCCATTCTTGAATTACTTTCTGCTGGGTGTTTAATACTTTCTTGAAGCGCAATACTACAACATTTCCCCAAATTGATGGATAAACTGAGGTGGCAAACAAAATATTGGGCAACCTAGTTCACAATATTTATAGAAATAGACCCAAACAGTGGCACCATGCTTTGCCACAAGCTGAATTTGCATACAATAGAGATGGTCATAGTGCCACAAGGAAATCACATTTCGTAGTTATCTACATCACTTTGCCAAAGCATATAATTGACTTGGTTCGATTACCTAAGGGGACTATAATGAGTATTGAAGTAGAAAATATGGTAGAACATGCCCAAGCTGTGCATGTTGAGGTGAAGCAAAAATTAGAAAAGACTAATGCCAAGTATAAAAAGGTTAAAGATAAACATAGGTAAGCCAAGGTCTTCAAGGAAGGTGATTCAATTATGGTCTTCTTGCACAAAGATATGTTTCTAGTTGGGACCTACAACAAGCTACAATCAAAGAAATATGGGTCGTACAAGATTGTGTATAAAAATAATAACAATGCCTATGTTGTTGATTTTCTAGAAAACATAGATATTTTGAAGACTTTTAATATTGTTGATATTTATGAGTATCATACTGAAGTGCCTTTCTATCCAGATTATAACTTGAGGTTGAGTTCTCTTCAAGTGGAAGAGACTCATGTAGAACAAGTGGTGAATCCTTGATGACCCGAAGTGACCCAAAAAATAGGGCAAATTTTTACCCAACTTTTGACCCATTTTTGGGATATTTTAGATTCATAATTTTGTTTGGACTAGTATTAGCAGTTTCATATTTTACAAGAATAAGGAATTAGTAGTTTTTTAATCGGATTAGTGCTCTTATCCTTATAAATATGATCTATTGAGTCATTATTATACAGTTTTATCAATAATATCTCAATTTCAACATTGGAGAGTTCTTTTCCTGTTGAGTAACTAGACCCTCTGTTACTTGATTTATAAGGAATTCGATGTATTTGATTCATTTTCGTGTTTTTGTATTGGGTTATGGCATGAGTTTGATTCCCTCCCCCCCATCGTTATATATATAAAAAATAATATCGTAGATTATAAACAATGTTTGTGCCTATGAATTTTTGTGTCTATCAGCTTAGACACTATCCTATAAATAAAATTCTATATTAAATATTTTTTATACAACAATGTGAAGAGGGAGAATTGAACTTACACAAATTACTTGAAGGGTGGATAGTTGCCCCACTTGAACTAGACCTCTATACTAATAAACATTTTTTAAATTGAATGTTAGCTTCAAGTTTCTTAGAAACTAGTGGGTCCCATGCTGCCATGTGATATACCATGTATTAATGTGTTATATGATGAAAGTCAACAAATCACATTTCAATTACTTGAAATGTGTGGCCAAGAAATGTAGTGATGAAATATACTTGAGGTGGAAAAGCTAAGTAAGGCGGTAAAACATCCTGAGGAGGCAAAAATTAATCTATATATAGAGAGGATGGTAGAGACATTTGAATAGCGAATGACCTAGAGTAATAGTACAATTAATTATATTACTAGAGAAACTTACTGTGAGCATAGTGAGATCTCATATTGTATTCTTACTTAAACATATTTGTGAAAATTTTCTCCTTCTTAACCATGGATGTAGGCCTAAAGCCGAACTACGTAAACATTTGTGTACACTTGTGTGACTGGTTTTGTCCATCAATTTTACAATACGTTATCAACACAAAACTCTGGTTCACTATGGAGGTATTAAAATAGAGGTAATATTTAGTACATTTGAATCTAAATATTCTCTTTATCTTATTTATATTATGTCAAATCTCACCAAGCTTGAGTTTGCTGCATTGGATATCATTGGAAAGAATTATTTATCATGGATCCTTGATGTTGAACTTCACCTTGAAACTAGTAGTCTTGGTGATATTATTAAAAAAGACAATACCGCATCTCTGAAAGATCACACACAGGCATTAATATTTCTTCGCCATCATATTCATGAAGGATTAAAAGTAAAATATCTCACGGTGAAAGATCCGTTGATACTTTAGAGGAATCTAACAGAACGGTATGACTACCAACGTACTATCATTCTCCTATGGGCTCGGTAAAATTGGCTACACCTAAAGTTATAGGATTTTAAATTAGTCAGTGAGTACAATTATGCATTATCCAGAATTACTTCGCAATCGAAATTATGCGGAGAAAATATTATAGATGCATGCTGGAAAAGACATTCTCTACATTTTATGCCTCGAAGATTGTCCTGCGGCAACAATATCGAGAGCGTATGTTTATTAAATATTCTGAATTGATCTCATGTTTTCTCCTAGCTAAACAACACAATGACCTTGTGATGAAAAATCATCAGTTACGTCCCACTAGCTCTGTACCATTCCCTGAAGAAAATGGAACTGCATTTCCTAATGCAAATGCAGCTTTATCACATAGGCAAAGACACAAGCAAGGACATGGATATGGCCAGAAACGTGGTCACAGTTGCGACTGGCATAATAACTCATACCGAGGTGGCCACAAGAATAATTTCCCAAATTATCCCAGAAGAGACACACTGCAACATCTGAAGTGTAGCAATAATAATATGGAAGTAAAGCAAGAAAAGAGGAAACAAAAATTAGCCCAAGATCTTGAAGAGTCTTGCTATCATTGCGGTTGGAAAATGACACTAGTCGCGTACCTATCATACGCTTAGACATTTTGTGGATCTTTATCAAACATCACTGTCATGACCCGAAACCCACCCTATGCAGATCTCGTGTTGCAGGGCCGACCCAATGGCCATCCTTACTTTTTTATTCTTTGTATCAATGATAACATTAAATAATGTGAACATAACATTTAATTACGGAAGTCTTAATACAAAACATAGGACCATTTTTAGGTGGTGGGTGCATGGGAGAGACTACATCATTTTATCACGCTCCTCAACTGTCTCTCTAAGCTCCTAATCTCTTACTGTGGTTTTGTAACATACTCACCTAAAAAATAGTAAGTAAATGGTGTGAGCTAACAAAGCTCAGTAAGTAAAAGCCTATCTCCAATACGGGTTAGAGATCACATAGAAAAAATATAAACTCAAAGGTAACATGATAGCCAGTCATGACAACGGTTGCAATTAACAGTAAAATGCCACAATGGCCAATGAATAGTAAGGCATAATAAACAAGTACGAGTTATGGTGTAGCATGGACATAGATAAAGCTCAATAATCACAATCAACATGAATATACTACCACAATAAAATGATCACAGTCAAGTCCAATGAATAAGGAACAATCAACATGGAATTATTCATAGGGAATGAAAAATCCTATGAATCCAATGAACGTCACATAACAGTAAAACATGAATGATGCATTTGGCATACCCCCTCCTTAACATGAATGTATATAAAATGCCATTAAAACTTACTGCGTAAAAACGCCCTCATTTCCATATGTCTATTCACGGACTCGGCCCGAAGTTCCCATCAATCGACCCGAAGGTCCCGACAATCAGATAGCATCGGATGGATATTGTGACTGAGCACAAAATCCAGCATTTATCATAAATCAAGATTCTATCGTGATTCTATAAGAAGTGCATAGAATATGGAATAACATGCAGTAAACATCCATCAATAGGCCTTTCAAGGCACCGTATAACATAGCAACAATGAGATGACAATCAATAAGCATCCACCAGATAGGACAATATCAATGGTGGGACAATGGCAGTGGGTACGTACATGAGTACAAAATTTTGGCAGTAAAAGAAAGAATGTGGCTTGGAAAACCACGTATAAGAGATAGAAGTTTACTTACCTTAAATTCGTACGATCTACTTAGTATCCCGTTTCTTTCTCTTTTCCCTTTGCCTTGCCTATACATCAATAACCATGTTTCAGTTTCAATGTCATTTATCAATTTATACACTTCATTACTCTAAGTATCTCCTTTATTAATTTAGATCCTACTATTGAGTATGGGATGCTGAAGACAATTACTCTAGGCTTTCATGATTTCCAATTTGAGCTACTTTATCCAAAGGGCAAAGTGATCATTTTATGTGTCTCTATTTTTTGGGTTCTGTTTTCACCAATTGGACTTCACTGTTGAGTCTAGAAGGTTCGAAATAAAAAAATTCTACTATTTATTTAATTAAATCAAAGCCCATTTGACTCATATTCGACTAGGGGTATTTTGGTCATTTTGGCATGTCTACGGGTATTTTATTTTTTGGAACCCCATCTCGTAAAACGGGCCTCACCATTAGATCCAGAAGATCCAAAATAGTAAGTTTACACTATTCATTTGACTAATTTATGCGTCAGAATTTAATTTGAAATTAATTAATTTAAACTAATTTATTAAGTTAATTAAATGTAACTAATATATATTATTTGAGCCCAACTAGACCAAATGTGCCTTAGTGGCACGGTGGTCCATTCCTTAAGGCTACGTTTGGTACGCTGGAATGGAATAGAACAGGAATGGAATAGCATCAGGAATGGAATACAGTAGGAATGGAATGAGAATAATAATTCCATTCTTTTGTTTGGCTTAATACCTAATAATAGAATGATAATTTCATTCCCGTGTTTGGTTTAAACCATCAAATTGTTGGAATGGAATGAGAATAATTAATTCCATTCTTTTGTTTGGATACCCAGTAATGAAAAAAATGTTCAATCTACATTTTTTTTATTGTCAAAAAAAAATTATTGGGAAAAAAAAATCAACTTGTATTTGTTTTATTGGCCAAAAAAAAAATGTTAATTCAACCTGCATTTGTTTATTAGCAAAAAAAAAACTTATGTAGTCATCATGGTTTCACGTACAAGTTAACTTCTTATAATTAATATTTAATAAATTAATAATATTTATAAATTAATAAATTTTTAAGAAATATAATTAGTTTTATGATAAATAATTTATAATTAATATTTTTTAAAAATATATCTTTTATAATATTAATTATTAAAAAATTAAAATAATTATACTTATATTTATATATATCCTATTTATAATATTTTTGGCAAATATATTTGTAATTTTATTTAAATTAGAGTTAAATATATTGTAATTCATCTACATGTATAAAATATTTTTTTATTAATAAAAGTATAAGAAAATTTATAATTATTAATTCTAATAATTAATAAATTTTTCATTTACCAAGTTTATTAATTATAAGAAAATTGACTATACTTGTGGTCGTGGGCTGTAAAGATGGATGGTCATTCCGTTAGGAAAGGAATGGGCATTTCTTAGGTTTTGTCAAGGAATGTTTATTCCTGTGCTAAGTGGAATATCCATTCCGAACGGAATGGGCATTCCATCAGGAATGGACGCAAGAATGCTCATTCCATTCCTGCCTCCATTCCTGCGTACCAAACGGACCCTAAGACCCTTCCCCTAAGTTATGGGTTCAAGTCGCAAGGGCAACAGCCCCTATGAAATTTTTTTTCATTTCCTTTACAATTGTAAGCCAAACAATGGATAGCTTCTCCTTCACAACCAAACACCCCCAAACTCCAATTTAAAAACACAAACCATAACGTCACAATGTTGGGCAGTCTTCTAAATGGGTGGGTCGGGTCTGACCCAACCCGATTTGGCCCAAACCAAGAACCAACAGTAGCGTGTTCTCCTTAAGCAGCGCCGGTGATCTCTTCCGTCGATGGCGACTCGTCGACGACGGATTTCCTTGTGGTTTCCATTGGGCCCGAACCTATTCCTCATAGGCAACTCAAATCTACCCTCAGTTTTTAGGTCGAAGCATCGGATCTCTCCGAAACAGAAAGAAACCGCAGCTCCGGTGGAGCTGTGCAATTTTTCAGCCAGCTCCGGCCAACCGGTTTCTTCCTCATTTCCCACCATTTTCTCCACGATTTTAACCCGTTTTACTTCCTATTCAATTCTTGCACTTCCTAAAAATAGTTCCTCATGATTAAATCAAAGTTTAATGTACAAACTCACCCAAACCGATTCAAACACCAAAAACCTGTAAGTACGAATTTCTCCGTCGTTTCTAACTCTTTTTCCTTCATTTGTTTTCAAAATAATCCTCATTTTATGTTCTACAAGGCCCTACATGTAAAACTAAGTTTCCATCCCTAAAAATTTAAAACATGAAAATCAGATATATACCTTTCCTGGGTTTTTTTTCTAGCCGCGTATCTACCTCCTTTTTCCGTTCTTCTCCCCCGATTTCCTCTTCTGAATCTACCAGCTTCAATCCCAATCTATTTTCTCCGTTTCACTCCTCCTTATCTAATTTTCTATCAATAACTTGCATATACATATATCAGTTTGCCCCCACGCTTCTGCTACGCCCACGGTTCTCTCTCTCTCATCTCTCTTCTATTTCGCCCAACCTGGTCAACCTCATCCTTTTCTAATTTGAATTCAATCTCTCCTAGATTCGTTACCAACAGCCCCCTCCCTTATCACAATTGTGGAATAAATTTCTATATATCTATACATGCACACACGGCCCACTATATATACATATATATATATATATATATTTTACACGTGTATAGATATAGCTTTATATACCTATAAAGAATTTTTATTTTATTTTATTTTATTATTCTTATCTTTATTTTTATTTTTATTTTTGTTCAATTTTATTTTATTTATTTTAAATTCTTATTTTTATTTCGGTATCCATTCATGGCTTGCTCAACATCGCCCGACATTATCCATACTTTCAAAACTATTGATTTTCCAAACCGTCCATTTTTATTCAACATCAAAATAATAGGCCTAATCGATTCGGTTTACATAGCTCGCTCGGTTATAATTCGGCTCGAGGTATTACAATCACTAAAAGAAAAAGGAAAAGAAATAGAAACAAATTTTACTAATGGTTATGTGAATGTTGCTGATAATCTTATGGATTTTTTAAATGACCCTGTTGATATTACACACTTAAATGTCTCAGATTTTTTTGCAGATCCTAGTAGAAGAATTGGCCGTTTAATAGGCGATGGGAACGTATATATCAATTAGTGTTTTTCGTTATATTAACCTACTATAATATTTGTGTTGTTTTGTTTAACTCACTGTAATATTTCTATTGAATTATGTTGCTTTACTGCATTTTAACTTTTCCATGTCTTTATTTTTAATATGTTATTTATAATAATGAGTTGATAGATTCCAGATGAATAATAGAGATATCTATCTAGAAGACAGTACCACTATATATACAATCATTTGAGATAAAAGATATTTCTTGACTCTAAAATTGTATAAAGCTAATGTCAACACCATATCCGGTGCTAAAAATATAATTGAAGGCACTAAAAAAGGCAATATTAAGTTGCCCAATCAGACAACACCTCATATAAATAATGCCTTATACTTTAGCAAATCCAAAAGAAATTTGCTCATTTTTAAAGATATCTGCCAAAATGGATATCATGTTGAGACTATTAATGAAGGTAATATGGAATGCATTTGTATCACATTTATTATTTCAAACAATAAGAGCTTCTTGGAGAAACTCTATGCTCTCTCATTGGGACTGTACCAAACTACTATAAAGTCATTGAATCACATGTTGTGATGAACCAAAAGTTCACCAACCAAAATACTTTTGTACTTTGGCATGATTAATTTGGCCACCCAATGGTAATAATGATGCAAAAAATTAATGAGAATTCACATGGACATCATTTAAAGAACCAAAAGATTCTTTTACCATGTGAATATTCATGCACTGCTTGTTCTCAGGGAAGACTAATAATAAGACCATCTCCCACGAAGGTTAGTGTTAAATCTTCAGTGTTTCTAGAACGCATTCAATGATATATATATATATATATATATGTGGACCTATTCACCTACCAAATGGACCATTTCGGTACTTAATGGTACTGATAGATGTATCAACTAGATGGTCTTATGTTTATTTATTTTCATCTCGTAATGTAGCATTTGCGAGACTCCTTGCTCAAATCATTCGATTAAGAGCACAATTCCCTGATCATTATATCAAAACAATACGTCTTGATAATGTTGGTGAGTTTACGTCTCAAGAATTTAATGAATACTACATGTCAATAGGAATTAATTGCGAACATCATGTTACTCAAATACACACACAAAATGGTTTAGCAGAATCTTTGATCAAACGTCTTCAATTAATTGCTAGACCTTTACTTATAAGGACAAGGCTCCCTACTTCTACTTGAGGGCATGTCATATTGCATATTGTGACATTAATTCGTATTAAGCTAACTATTTATCACGAATATTCCCCTTTATAAATTGTACTGGGCTACCCACCAAATATGTCTCATTTAAGAATCTTTGGTTGTGTTATGCAAGTCCTTATTGCACCCCCACAAAGTACTAAAATGGGTCCCAAGAGACGATTAGGAATTTATTTTGGTTTTGATTATCCATCAATCATAAGATATATTGAGCCCTAATAGGAGATTTGTTTACGGCATAATTTTTAAATTGTTATTTTGATGAAATAGTCTTCTCACCATTAGGAGGAGAAAAGTTGAAGCCAGAAGCTCAGTGTGAAATTTCTTAGAATGCACCAACACTAGCTCATTTTGATCCTCATACTAAATCAATGTGAATTGAAAGTTCAAAGGATCATTCATTTTCAAAATATTGCTAATTAATTACCATATGCATTCACTGATAAAAAGAAAATAATGCAATCACACATATCAGCTACAAAAATTCCTGCATGGATCGATGTCCCTGTAAGACAATCTGTTATTATAGCAGCAAATGAATTTATGGCATGCTTGAAGCGTGGTAAACCTATTGGCGCAATAGATAAGCTTTCCCAAAAGATGAAAACATAAGGAACAAAAGAAATAGCAACTAATGAAAAAATCACACATAATATGATTGATAAAACCAACATTGATATAATGATACCTCCTGAGGAAGGAAAACAAACACCTCTAGAAGAGGGAATGCTTCTTGAAGAAGTAATATCCCCTGAAACAGAACAAGTAGCCCTTACAAAAGAACAGGTACATGAAAATAAAAAGATCTCAATAAATTATACATCGAATGGAGATATATGGGATCGAAGTGATATTATCATTAATCATATATTTGATTTCTTAATATCACTTGAAATCACCAGAAGTTATGAGGATCCTGAACCATAAAGTGTCCAAGAATGTCGACAGTAGAAATGATTGATCAAAATAGAAGAAAGTAATACAAGGCTGATTTAGACTCATTGGCACAATGAGAAGTATTCAGACCTATAGTCCAGGACGCTTGAAGGCATAAAGCCTATAGGGTACAAATGGGTATTTGTACTGAAAACGTGATGAACAAAATAAAATTATCAGATATAAAGCCAGACTTGTAGCACAAAGTTTCTCATAGAGACTTGGTGTTGATTATGAGGAGACATATTCTCCAATCATGGATGCAACTTACGTTTCAATTTTTCATAAGTCTGGTAGTCTCAAAAGGACTAGATATACGCATCTTATGGACATAGTCACAACATACTTATGTGGATCACTTAATAGTGACATATACATGAAAATCCCTAAAGGATTTAAGGTTCTTAAAGGCTAGTAATTCACATTAGTCATAGTATATATTCAATCAAGTTACAACGATCACTGTATGGATTGAAACAGTCTAGGGCGCATGTAGTATAATCGCCTCAGTGAATATTTACTAAAGGAAAGATATGCAAACAATTCAATTTGTCCTTGTATTTTTATAAAGAAATCGGATATTGGATTTGCATATAGTAGCTGTATAAGTTGATGACTTAAACCTCGTGGGCACTCTTAAAGAGATCACAAAAACTGCTACTTATCTAAAACAAGAGTTTAAAATGAAAGATTTGGGAAAAACTAAATTTTGTCTCAGCCTGCAGATCGAGCATTTTTCAGAAGGGAATCTTTCTCCATCAATTAGCATATACAGAGAACATTTAGAAACGATGTTATATAAATAAGGCACACCCATTCACCTCACCAATGGTTATCCGTTCACTTGATGTGAAGAAAGATCATTTTTTACCCTTGCGAAGATGATGAAAAGCTCATCGGCCTTGAAGTACCATATCTTAGTGCAATTGGTGCTCTTATGTATATTGTAAATTGTACGCGACCAGACATTGCATTTGCTATCAATTTGCTAGCTAGATATAGTTTTGCTCCAACTCGAAGACATTAGAATAGCATCAAACAAATATTTCGCTATATATGCAGGGACATTTGATATAGGGCTTGTTTTATTCAAGAAGATCCAAATCATTGTTAGTCGAATATGCTGATACTGGATATCTTTCTGATCCACATAAAGCTAGGTCACAAATCGGCTATGTATTTACTTGTGGTGACACTACTTATATTATGGAGATCTACAAAGCAAACAATGAATTACTACTTCCTCAAATCACTCTGAAATTCTTGCAATTCATGAGACAAGTCGAGAATGCATATAGGTTAAGATCTATGGTTCAACATATTCAGAAAATTATGTGGGTTATCCTCCAGTTAAAGACTGGTTCGACAACAATATATGAAGATAACTGCAACATGCATTGCATAAATTAAGGGAGGTTACATTAAAGGAGATAGAACCAAACACATCTCACCAAAGTTCTTTTATACTCATTAGCTCTAGAAGAGCAGTGATGTTAATGTACAATAGATACGCTCCAATGATAATTTGGAAGATTTATTCACTAAGGCATTACCAACAACTTTCAAGAAGCTAACACATAAATGTGGTATGGGTCAACTCAAAGATTTGAACCATTAAAGAAGCAATACTCATGCCATAATGAGGGGGAGCATGACACCTAAGGGAGAGTGTTGTAAACTAGTAGGTCCCATGCTGCCATGTGATATTCCATGCATCAATGTGCTATATGACGAATCTCAAGAGGGGTGGCCAAGTAGGCGGTAGACAACAACTAAAGGGCTTGCCTCTCCAAGGTCGCTAGGTCAAAACCCAGCAAATGCCTATTTCTTTTGGGGTCAGTCCATACGGAGCATACCTCAATTTTAATCAAACCCCCCTCTAATGGACGGTGAGAATGGTTATCCGAATTAGTTGATTCAAAGTGTCGGATACTGAATTATCAAAAACTATGTGCTATATAATGAAAGCCAACATAACATTTCAAGTACTATGTGCTATATAATGAAAGCCAACAAATGATAACATTTCAATTACTTGAAATGTGTGGCCAAGAAATGAAGTAATGATGAAATATGCCCGAGGCGACAAAGCTAGTTAAGGCGATAAAACACCATGAGACAACAAAAATTAATCTATATATAAAGGATGGTAAAGACATTTGAATAGTAAATGATTGAGAATAATAGTACAATTAATTATATTACTAGAGTAACCTATTGTGAGCATAGTAAAATTTCATATTATATATTTTTTTAAACATATTAGTAAAAAAAAATTCCTCTTGACTATAGATATAAGTCTAAAATTGAATCACATAAATATTTATACATACTTATGTGATTAATTTTGTTCATCAATTTTACAATAAAGTTGAAATTAATATTGATATAGAGTAGTTAAACTTAAGTGTTATACACTGGACCAATTTTCGAAAAAAAATCCTAAATATTTGAATTTATTGAATCTTTGCACAAGAACCCAAGTTAGGATCGAGTTTCCGCATACAGTCCCAAGCCATATCCTGCGCGCACTCAGTGGTTGAGTCCTACTAACGACACCAATGTTTTTTCAGTTATAATTTTTTATTTTTGATATAATGATGAGATGAGAAAAAATTAAAATCAGGTCATATCTGTGTACAAAGTCAGTACTTGTAAGTTAGCTCATAAGCTACATGAAGTCTACTCTATTGTCTTTTTTTATTATTTAAAACACATCTCATTTCATCCATAATAATAACGCTTTAAGAATCATATGATGCTTCTTTTGTTGGGAAGAAATAATAAATTAGTTCTTATTATTTTATGAAATTAGTATTCGAATAAAAAGAATGATCTCATTAATAATATACGGAATAAATAAAAATTTATAGTGTGAATAAAATAATGAGAAGAAAGGGTTGAAATTATTAATTCTTTTATTATTAGTGAAAAAGAAAGTTAATTCATGACTTTGAATTAGGAGTGAATTTGAATAAAAGAGGTAAACATTTTTAAATATACAAACTTTTGAAATTTATTTAAACTGATTCGATAGAATACAAATGCATTAATTTCAAATTTTTTAATTATTTGCTAAATATATTTTTAATATTTTCGAAGTCTGTAATTGTTTTTTAAGATGCTTAAAATATGAATAAAATTAGAACACGCAGGAGCATTAATTTTTTCGGAAAGGTAGTACAAGGATGAGAATGAACCCGGACTATTCATTTTCATGAAATGGACAGCCAGTCTCCAGTATATCTCTTTCATACAAAATCTAACTTGATCAAATGAGTTGGAATCATGTGATTTTCAATTTTTTGGCAAATATTTATTGCACCAAATCTTTTAATAATATTATATTATTCAAACGTTTCAAGTCTTTTCTTTTATGTGTTAATTATTAATAACTAAAACTTAAAAAATAAATTTGATTGTCATTAAAAAAATATTTATTCTAATATTCATTAGTTGATTATCATAATATTTTATTCAAATAGCGTAAGTATTATTTTTAAATTCAGTTAGTATAAATTCGAATTTTCATTGTAAACAAAAAAGCAAAAGTGAGAAGAAAAAAAATTAAACAAAAAACCTTGAAAGAAGGTCCACTGCATTCTCACAACTGATGCCAGTATGGATCAAACTCTGGACAAGTTTTGTAAAATTCAAAAATTATTCTGATATCAATTATAAAATTTAAAATTCTTCTAATACGTTAAACCTAAAACAAAATATAAAGGAATCACACAAAAAAATATAGATAAAGAAATTGCAATGCAAGAATAATAAAACTCACGTGCTGTTTCGAAATATATGGGTTTACTTTAATTAAACAATAATGCTTTCCTTAAACCAAACCTACTAAAGTATCTTTTCAACGCCTTGATGAAAAATCTTCAACGTAATTTCTGTCACTTTAAGAAGATTTTGCAATAGCAATTTGGAATACCCATCAATCTTTATCTTCACATCAGAATGCGATCAAATCTTGTACTTGGCATACAACTTCTTAATTTATTCGTCAAAATCAAAGAAGGAATCCATACTCACCTATTCAAAATAAAAATTAATAAAACAATTATTCATGTCAATAATTCCATCATTATAATAATGCAACGCCATCCAATATTTTAGAATACCAAAATCATATTTTCGAACAAAATCTTTAGCAATAAAATTACTAATATCTAAATCACTGGTATAACCAAACATGAGGAACTTGTCCACACCGATGAAATCACAAATTTCAGACAACTTGAATTTTTCAATTCTCAAAAATTCTTGAAACTCTAAAAATTCCGTCTTCACATAACCAACATGGTCACGAGTAATAAAATTCCCAATAACCACAAAATCAACAAACTCTTGTGAGATAAAATTCTCAATACCAATAAAATCAACAAACTCTAAATTTGAAAAATCTTTAATCTCATCATGATTTGTGATATACCATAAAACGACAGACCAGTCACCATATGACACGTGTGACTACAGAGCTCTCAAAGCTCATCCATCCAGAACTCTCAGGTCGGAAGCTCGCGCAACTTCCAGTCTCACCTTCAGCTCAGAAGTTCCGCACAAGGAGATTCAGTGCTCGTCACCGCCTTAAGCACCCTACCGAGCTAAGGATAAGGAAACAGACTTCAACAAGGAAACTGTCACCCATGGATATCTCTCAAGCGCAGTATCTAACACGGTAACTGCAATCCTCCAATGATCAAATCCCTATATTCACGGCTCCAAATCCTAATCAACTTGGGAAACCCACAAGCCTATAAATAAAACCCTAAGGTACGCGTTTACATTCATACTGATTCTTTTTCATACAATTAAAGTCTTTCAATACAGTTTATTGACTTAATCATCAGAGCGGCTACCACTACAACCAACCCGGCAGCCCTCTGATCTTTCTCTTTGAGTGTTCGGCAGGCGTAGGAGATTAGAGCCCACTGATTAGAAAAGTGTAGCATCAGTTTGGCACCGTTTGTGGGAACGACAAATGTTCCTCATCAAGTGTTCCTCACTTTACAAGCGAACTCGTAGTCCTTCTTACCAAAAGACCATGGCTCTTAATCTCCGTCCATGGAAGAACGCTCAAAATCCTCCAAACCGGCCTCCCACCAGCAGGGGAAGGGGACAATCATCTGATCCCATACAGCAACAGCTCGACCAAGTTAAGCGGCAGAATGAGTTAATGCATGAACAATTCCTCGCCATCTCCGAAACTTTGGTGATGCTTACCTAGAACCACAGAACCCATCCTTTAAATCCACCCGTCAATATGGTTGACCCAAGGACACGGCCTCCTACCGCCACCACGGGCGAAAATCAACCGATGTACCCCCAAGGTACCACCCACACTAGCGAAAACCCCCAACCATCGGCAGCCGCAGACAGGGGGCTACCAACCTTTATTCCAGACGTCCACGACCGTAGCACCACAAGGGTCCGGACCCTGGTGGCTTCAGAGGCAAATCCAGTACCATAAGAGTTTCAACCTCAAGCAGCTCCAGTTCCTCTAGCTTAGGAGGACCAAAGTCGTCTCCCGTCCATGGATCGGGCTCGTCCCATCCACGCGGGTACCGAAGCCTCAAGGCAGGATCCGCAACAACCACAATCGCCCAGAGACCCACTAAGGGCCGAAGAGATCGCAGACTTGATGGACCACACTACTACTGTGAGAGGAGCTCACATCCCTTCCGAGCAGGACGAGCTAGCCAGGCTGCTCGGAAGGCTCTCCACACCATTCACCCCCACCATCATGGCCGAGGAACTACCAAAGAAATTTGTTGTCCCTAAGTTCACTCTCTACGATGGAACTGGCGACCCAGGGGACCACTTCTCTCATTATCAACACATCATGGCATTACACGGGGCCACTGATGCCTTCATGTGCCGAACATTCGTCACCAGCCTCAAAGGGACAGCTCTAAAGTGGTTCCACCACCTCCCTCCGAACTCAGTCACTAGCTTCTACGAGCTCGGTAAACTATTCCTTGATCAGTTCATGATGAGTAAAAGGTTGAGGAAGGGCCCAAAGTTCTTGCTAAACATAAAGCAGACAAAAGGGGAATCTCTCAGGGAATACATCGCGTGTTTCAATGCTGAGATCACTAATTGCAGTCCAAGCCTCCTAGTTGCTACTCTGACTTCTAGACTTGCTCAAGGAGGCTTCCGGGATTCACTAACAAAGAACCCTCCTACTAACATGGCCGCTCTCATGAAACGTACTAGGAAATACATAAATCTAGAGGAACTGAAGAACACCTCTTAGAAGATTAAGGAGCAAGCCTAGAAGGATGAGCAGAAGAAAGACTCCAGTGCTACCAAGAAGAGGGTGAGGAGCCCTGATAAAAGAACGGCACCCAGAACCCCAGGAAATTCTGGTCCTGGAGGGTTTGTAACTTTTACTCCCTTAAATGCCTCATTGACTCACATACTTCGGCAGGTCCAAGCACGTGAAAACTTGAAATAGGCCAGAATCGTTAAAGAGCAACCCCAACAACAGGGACCGCAACAAGTATTGTGACTTCTATAAAGACCATAGGCATACGACTGATAGGTATATAGCCTTAAAACACGAGATCGAGTAACTCATAAGGAAAGGGCAACTGACAGAGTTCGTTCGGCAGGACAGGAGACAAAACCCCCAAAATGACAGACCTCCGCCAAGGAGGCAAGAGCAGAGACCAGAGCAGAGGAATGGGCTCCAGCAGCATAACAACCATGTTATCTTCGTCCTTCATGCGGACACCACAACCGTAGGAGACGTCTAACAGGGCAAGAAAGCATTATGCTCAGGAGGCCAGAACTGCTCCCTACTTGCTCTAGGTCTCCGCTGTCGAGAAGAGGCTAAGGCCACTACCTAAGATCCAGTTCACAAAGCAAGACCTCGAAGGGGTACACGGCCCCTACAGTGATGCCCTAGTCATCTCTCTCAAAATAGCCAATTTTGATATTCGAAGAGTTTTAGTGGATACAAGGAGCTCTGCAAATGTGTTATTCTATGAGTCCTTCAGATAGATAAAGCTCGGCTCCAATGACATCAAGCCCACTGCCGCCGTCATGGCAGGATTTGACGAAAACCTCAGTACCCCTCTAGGGAGGATCGACTTCCTCACCACGGCAGGGGAATGAGACGGACAGAAGACTACCATCTCAGAATACATAGTTCTAAACTCCAAATCCCCATATAATGTAATCATTAGTAGGCCCTAGCTCCACCCAATGAGAGCAGTTACCTTGAACCTCTACCAATGCCTAAAGTATGTGCATAACAACGCTGTCTACTCCATCAGAGGATGCCAGCCGACTACCCGAGAGTGTCATGCTCTCGCGCTCAAAGAGAAGACCCCTAAATAGCAATTACAGCACGCTCATCAAGATGTGGGTCCAGACCTTTCCCACTATCATGAGATAGAATAATCCCCCTCCGGGATTGATGAGCCTCTAAGCCCTAGAGGAAGGGATAGCAGGGCCAAGCCCGTAGGTGACCCAATTAAGGTGTTGTTTAGCTCGGAAGAGCAAGGGCGTTACTTGCAAATCGCTCCAGACCTGACACCTGCCGAGCAAAAGGAAATGGCAGAATTCCTAAAAAGCAACCTCTCAGTATTTGCTTGGGAGACGAAAGATATGGACAGGATAGATCTGGACCTCATCACTCATAAATTAATGACGGATCCTGACCACCCTTTAGGTCAGGCAGAAAAGGAGGACGCTCGCCCCAGAGCGTCATCACATCATCAATGAGGAAGTCTGGAGGTTATTGGAAGCCAAGATAATACGAAAGGTATTTTACCTAGAGTGGCTTGCCAATACAGTTCTGGTCAAAAAGAAAAATGGCAAGTGGAGAGTCTGTGTTGACTATACAAACCTCAACAAGGCTTGCCCCAAAGACAGCTTTCCTCTCCCAATGATTGACCAACTAGTCGACGCAACAGCAAGACATGAACTTATGAGTTTCATGGATGCCTACTCTAGGATACAACCAGATCAAGATGTACCCACCAGACCAGGAAAAGACAGCATTCATTACCGAACGAGGGCTCTATTGCTTTAGAGTGATGCCGTTCGAACTAAAAAATGCTAGGGCAATATATAGCATCTGGTCAACAAGATGTTCAGTCCTTTGATCGGTAGTACAATGGAGGTTATATAGATGACATGCTGGTCAAAAGCCTGCAGAAGAGCAGCCACCTCCAGCACTTAGGTCAGACTTTTGATATCCTGAAGCAACACAAGATGAAGCTGAATCCCTTGAAGTGCACCTTTGGGGTGACCAAGGGAAAGTTCTTGGGGTACATTGCTTTTCAAAGAGGTATTGAAGTAGATCCTACTCAGATCAAAGCCTTGATTGAACTAGAATCACCAAAGACCAAGAAAGACATTCAGGCTCTGAATGGGAGAGTTGTGGCTTTAAGTAGATTCATCTCCAAATCTACAGACCAGCTGCCTACCGTTCTTCAAAGCCCTGAAGGGTAATAGAGCCTTACAATGGTCCGAATAATGTGAAAAGGCCTTTCAAGAGCTGAAGGAATACCTGGCTTCGCCCAAGCTCCTATCCAAACCGATTCATAAGGAGAAGCTACTCATCTATCTCGCAGTATTAGAAAATGCAGTCAGCACTACTCTAATCAGACGAGACAAGTGTGTCCAGAAGCCCATATTCTACATGAGCAAAGCACTAATAGATGCGGAAAAAAGATACCCCGAGATTGAAAAGTTAGCTTTCGCCCTAGTAATTTCTACGCGGAAGCTCCGACCCTACTTCCAAGCACATCCTATAAAAATTTCAACAACATATCCACTAAAGTCAGTCCTGAGGAAGCCTGAAGTTTCGGGGCGACTAGTTAAACAGTCCGTGAAATTAGGAAAATTTGACATATCCTATGTTCCACAGACCTTTATTAAAAGGCAGGCCTTGACAGATTTTGTTGTTGAGTTCACCCTAGCACTGCACGGCAAGGCACAGAACTGTAAAAGCTCAGGCACATGGCAGCTCTACACTTACAGATCATCCACGGATTGAGGATCTAGCGTCGGTTTGGTGCTACGATCCCCTGACGGGCTGGTACTAGAAAAAGCAATAAGTTTGGGATTTAGAGCCTCCAACAATAAAGCTAAGTACGAAACCCTCATTCTTGGAATGAAGTTGGCCCTAGAATGCGAGGCCCAAAACCTCAAAGTCTTCTCTGACTCCCAGCTTGTAGTAAGCCAAGTTTTGGGAGAATTTTCCATCAAAGACAACAGAATGCTTCGGTACTCAGAGTTGGTCAATTCACTAAGGCGCTCCTTCCATGAATTCACTATACAAAAAGTCGAAAGGGGTTAAAACACAAGGGTCGACCCTCTAGCAAACATGGCTTCTCATTTCAGGGCAGAAAGAGATTCTACCATAAAGATCTCTCACCAGCCAAGGCCAAGCATAAAAGAGGCTCAAGTTGCCCAAATTACCGTTCAGGCCCAAAACTGGATGACCCCAATCCTCTAATACATTGAAGGAGGGCTCCTTCTAGAGGACAAGAATAAGGCCAGAAGGATCCGGATCAGGGCAACTCGGTACCTAGTTATAAACGAAAAGCTCTATCGTAGATCCTACTCCCAGTCGTTGCTGCGGTGCCTGGCTCCAGAAGAGTCACAATATGTTCTGGCCGAAGTATATGAAAGGATTTGTGGCAACCATAATGGTAGCAGATCCTTAGCCCATCGTGCTCTCATGCAAGGTTAATATTGGCCTAGCATGTTAAAACATGCCAAGGAATATATTCAAAAGTGTGACAAGTGCCAATGGTTTACTCCGTATTAGCACCAACCCCACCATGAGCTTACCCCTATAGCCAGCCCATGGCCCTTTGCTCAGTGGGGTATGGACATTGTGGGGCCACTGCCAAAGGCTACCCCAAATAGGAGATATCTCTTGGTCGTCATTGACTATTTCTCCAAATGGGCAAAGGCTGAGCCCTTAACACATATCACGGAGGCAGAAATAAAAAGCTTCACCTGGAAGAACATTCTCTGTAGGTTCGGCATACCACGTGTCATCATTACAGACAATGGTACACAGTTTGCAAGGAAATTTTTTAAGAAGTTCTGCCAAGATCTGCACATAAGTCATCATTTCGCTTCCCTAGGACACCCACAAGCCAATGGTCAAGCAGAAGCCACCAACCGAACAATCCTTGATGCTCTGAAGAAAAGGTTGCAAGATGCCAAGGGAAAATAAGTTGAAGAACTACCTGGTGTGCTCTAGGCCTACAGGACCACTAGGAGAACACCGACCTCTAAAACTCCATTCTCACTTGCCTATGGCTCAAAGGCAATAATCTCTGTTGAGATCGGTATGCCTACGCTAAGGATAGAAAACTTCAATCCTGAAACCAATGATTTGCAGCTAGCAGAGAACCTAAACCTCCTTGAAAAAAAGGGTGACCAGGCCAGAATCAGAACCGAGGCATATCAGCTTAGGATGGCCAACCATTCTAAACAAGGGTTAAAGCCCTTCAGCTTTTAGGTTGGAGATCTCGTCCTAAAAAAAGTGTTTCCAAACACCAAGGATCCTACCATGGGAAAGCTATCACCCATCTGGGAAGGCCCCTACCAAGTAACGAAAATTGTCAGACCAAGCACATACTAGTTGGAAGACATATCTGGGAGACCTGTACCTAGGTCGTGGAATGTAGAACATTTACGAAAGTATTATCAATAAAAAATTTTCCTTTTCTTCATCTCTACCAAGCACACTCATCTTAATGTACAGACTCCTAAAAACCTCGCAACCCATGCAAATGTTATAGGTCTGGTCCATCCTAATGTACAGACCCTTAAAAGCCTTGCAGCCCATACAAATGTTACATATCTAGTCCATCTTAATGTACAGACCCCTAAAAACCTTGCAGCACGTGCAAGTGTTACAGGTCTGGTCCATCCTAATGTACAGACCCCTAAAAACCTTGCAGCCCATGCAAGTGTTACAGGTCTGGTCCATCCTAATGTACAGACTCCTAAAAACCTTGCAGCCCATGCAAGTGTTACAGGTCTGGTCTATCTTAATGTACAGACCCCTAAAAATCTTAGCAGCCCATGCAAGTGTTACAGGTCTGGTCCATCTTAATGTACAGACCCCTAAAAACCTTGTAGCCTATGTAAGTGTTACAGGTCTGGTCTATCTTAATGTACAGACCCCTAAAAACCTTGCAACCCATGCAAGTGTTACAAGTCTGGTCCATCTTAATGTACAATCCTTAAAAACCTTGCAGCCCATGCAAATGTTACAAATCTGTTCCATCTCAATGTATATACCCCAAAAAATCTTGCAGCCCATGCAAGTGTTTCAAGTCTAGTTCATCTCAGTATACAGACTTCTGCAAACCCTGCAACCCATGCAAGTGTTACAAGTCTGGATCACCTCCATACAAGAATGTCTACAATTATCCAACTTGTTCGGTTATCTCCCGAGCTAAGGATAGCAGACTTGATTTAAGTTCCCAATCAATCAATGCCAATTCTGGCTTAGCTATTACAAAACTTCGATCTTGGCCCTTATCAACCATGATAGTAGAAGCTCCAATTATGGAGGACTTGTTCAAGGTCTTCTCATCCAATTATCATTAGACCTGGAGGCTCACAAGCTCCAAAAGTGAAGAATTTTCTCGGATATCATCACAATTCTTCAAAACAGATCAAGATGGATGTATTCCAGCAACCTTACAAGACTCCCTGCCCAAAGTTATTCAACATATGTTCTGATTCAATTACTCATATTATCAGGTCCAGCTTTAGATCAAACATCTATACAGACCTATCTGCTCAACTATTACCAATCCGAGGGACCAAAATCCAAATTGCAAGGGATCTGTTTAGTTACAGCGTTTGATTATTTACAAGTTTTTCTGTTCAGAAGATCTTGTTCGGAGCATTTTCAGTTAAAGAGTTTGATAAAGAGGTCTAAAGTGAGTTCAACTCCCGAACACTCTCCTTACAGGGCTAAAGCCCAATCTTATATTACAAAACAGTGGCATTACTTAAGTTTGCTTGGCATATTATCAAAATACACAAGTAAAGCTACTCTGGGGAGACATATAACAGCAGTACTCAGAAAAATGAAAAATGCTCAAGTTCTGAAGAAAGGAAGATTTTCATTTGATAAATAACAGAGAATACACCAGCTTTGAAAAAAAGAACTCAGTTTCATTGATAATCAGCAAAGAGTTACATCAATTCAGAAGGTTTACAATGAAACAAAGTACAACCCTAGACTACAATTGGTTCGGACAAGTTTCCGTTCTACTTCATGTCATCATCACTTTCTTCCTTTGGTTCCTTCGATAGAAGGAAAGGGATTCCATATCCCAAGCCGTCATCATCACTGACCTCGGCTCCAAATTAAATGAAGGAAAAAGGGCTCTGAATCCCATGTTGTCGTCACTCTCCTCATTCGTTCTTCTCAAATTCAGCATATTGCACCTTCTCCAGCCTGAACAAGAGCTTCTCTCAAAAGAAAGATGGGAGGGGGCACCTCACCATCGTCTTCATCATCATCATCATCATCATCAACGCTCTAAGCCCCGGCCAAATCAAGGACTTCCTACTTCCGAGTAGGGAAGTCCTGCTCGGATGCTAAAATGGACAAGAAGATCTCCACCTCCTTTGACCTCTCCTCGATAGCAGAGGCGGAGGACTAGGTTGTCCCTAGCCATAGCTTGGTCTCGTCCAGCTCGGGCTGAAGATCGTCAATCATCTCCGGATCCATGATGGCAACAGGACCATGCATGAACTGCAAAACATCAGATACACAAGTTAGTATATAAAAAAATGTATATATATATATATAATGCCCTCGCCAACGCCAAACATGCTGTTTGAAATCGACGTGGCAACAATAAGAAGGAAGAAGATGGAAAAAGAAAAAAAAATGAGTAAAAAAGTCAAGCCTGGACAGTGGAAACAGAAGAAAGCTCCGGACGGCGGTAACTTCCATGAAAACTCTGTTCACTCTGACGAAAAAACATCTTGAAAGCAAGGAGCAGGGGGGATAGGCATGAACAAACCCCCTTCCCCCCATATATAGACCCTTAAAATTGAAAGGCCACCTAGCCAAACCATCACGACGGTTGGAGGAAGGGGTGGCCTCGAAAGCCCAAGCGACGGCTGCGTAATAAACAACGCACCAACAGTCATCTCAAAAAACGGAAAGACAGGGCGCATGACTTTTCAAAAACCTGTAGCCCTAGTTACGCATTAAGCTAAAACTAAAGCTCGAGGGGAGGGGAGTAGCTGATATACCATAAAACGACAAACCAGCTACCATATGACACGTGTGACTACAGAGCTCTCACCTTCAGCTTAGAATTTTTGCATAAGGAGATTCAGAACTCGTCACCGCCTTAAGCACCCTACCGAGCTAAGGATAAGGAAACAGTCTTCAACAAGGAAACTACTACTGATAACTGGTTAAAAAGTGCATATTTATGTTGTTAACCCTGGATATTCTTGCACTTTTATTATTTTAATTTCTCCAATCTATATGCATTTGCTAGTTAATTCTTATTTTATCTTTTTGCAGAGAAAGCTTGATAAAGTTGATGATTTAGTGGTGAATTTGGAGCAAAAGGAAAATATTGGGCTTCGAAGTGCGAAAAGAAGTGGAAAACAAGAGATTTTGGGTTAGAAGAGGGGCTTGATCTATATATAGGTGGACTAGGGCCCATTTTAGCATTATAGGCTCTATTTTGGAACACTTTAGACTCCCTTTTTGGGCCCCTAATGTCTAATTACGGGATTTTATGTTATTCTCTTAAATTATTATTTTGTAAGGGTATTTTTGGAAAAAGAGGGATAATATTGTAACCTAGGGTTTTGGAAAAGAGGGAGGCCGTCTTGGAGATCTGGAGACAAAGAGAAGAAGGAAAGAGACAACTCTGAAGAAGAAGATGAAGAATTCCATGGCTATGGTCTCCTCTTCCACGATCATGGGCTAAGTTCTCTTATTCCTAGGGTTTAGATGAAACCCTAGTCAAGTAATATTGTTTCTTTGTATTTTATTTTTGGGTTAATTAGTCTTGGATGTTGATTGTATAACATTGGGATTTTATTAAAGCATTGATCGTATTATTCAATTGCACATAATCAATTTTTGTGATTTTGTTTATGTGGTTATACAATAGTAATATGTGTACATACATCAAAACCGTAGGACGAGTCATAACTCAGGGAAAACAAATTGTGACTATGACCTTAGAATTAGCGTAGACAATTTGTATTGACCAAAGATGATTCGTGCTTAGGGTTTTGGTGCGTGATTTTCTTGATGATTGTATTGAGGCTTGTAGCCAAAATACGTCTTTTACATCCAAATTGAATGACCCAAGAATTAATACAATTGAAGCTAATTACAAGATTAGTGGTGGATTCAACACCCTAGGAATTCTCTTTTAATTTGATTCCTCATTAATTCAGTTAAATATTTGCTTTAAGTATAGTTTTCATTTAATTTTAGGAAAAATCAACAACAATCACTCTTTGTTAATTTGAATTGAAATCAATCTCAACTTTGGTTTTTAAACAATTAACAGTCTCTGTGGGTTCGACCCTTACTTCTCTACTATACTAGTAGTTTAGTTTGGTAATTTGATTGATTTCCACGACAGATCAACTACCCATAGATATCTCTCAAGCGTAGTATCCAACACGGTAACTGTCATCCTTCGATGATCAAATCTCTATATTCATGGCTCGAAATCCTAATCAACTTGGGAAACCCACAAGCCTAAAAAGAAAACCATAAGGTATGCCCTTAAATTCATGTTGATTCTTTTTCATACAATTAAAGTCTTTCAATACAGTTTATTGACTTAATCATCAGAGCGGCTACCACCGGAGCCAACCTGGTGGCCCTCTGATCTTTCTCTTTGAGTGTTCGCTAGGCGTAGGAGATTAAAGCCCACTGATCGAAAAAGTGCAGCATCAATTTGATTCCAAAATATTTGGCAAATCAAACAAAGTAGCAAGGCCAAAGTCTTCAACTGCATCCACAACCTGCAAGATTTCTTCTTTGTCAATAATTAAATTCTCAAAGTGAGTAAGCTGGAACAATTCTTCAATATTGTTCAACTCACCAAAAGTAATTTCTAACAAATTCAAATCTTCATCACTATGAATCAAAACCAAATTTTCAACCGAATAATTATATAGTTTCTTCAACTTCAACTTCCAAAATTTTTGCTTCTTCAGAATTATTGATGAAGCAGTCAATATCATATGAATCTAAATTCAACACATTATATGAATCATCCCGAATTTGGATAAATCTTGAAAACAATTTTGAACTATCAATTATTTTATCTTCATTAAACTTGTCTCTTTCAAAATCAACTACTCAATATTTATCAATCAGAGGTTCATAACCATTTTGCGATTTTTTATAAAATCAAACCAAAACTCATGTAGTGGTGGATAATTTTGTTAGCAAATCCAACTATTCTAATACGCCCAATGTATTGTTTTCCTTATTATTTAATAAAATCATTTAACTTTCTTCTCATAAATCTCTTTTAACAAACGTTCTAGTGCAATATCCAATACAACATCATAAACATCGTAAGCTCTAAAATAGAGTGTAACACGACATGACTACTCATCAATATTATGACCACATACTCTCAAAATATCAAATTGTTGTCCACTCAACAAAAATTTATCCGTAATTTCAAATTAACAATTTATTTAAATCACATACTCGGGTTTATTCAAAAACTGATCTTGTTGTCTTTTTTTTTTTTTATTGCTTCAATTTGATCAAGCTAACCTCCTTGTTGATTAAACCGGAACTTTTTTTTGCTTCACAATTATTTGTACCACGATAGGATCTTTTTTCTACTCCAAACAGCTGTCGAATCTTAATCGAACAACTCTTTAACAAACCGCTCAAAATCTCAACCTTGAGTAACACGAGAATCACAATTCTCTACAAGAATCGGGGAACAAGACCAAACTTTGATGTTTTACAACTTTGATAAATTAATCCAAGATCGTAATTAGCTCTAATAAATTATCCAAAAATTGTAACGGACTCTGATACTAAATGTAAAATTCAAAAATTGCTCTAAAATCAATTATTGAATCCAAAACAAAAGATAAAGTAATCACACAAAAAATATTGAAGAAGAAATTACAATGCAAAGAACAATAAAATTAACCTACTGAGAATTTATCTCACAATCAACCTCTCTTATAAAACAACTGACGGCACAATGGTCACAATCAATCTCTCCTATACCCAATGCAGAGAATATATCTCACAATCAATTTCTCTCTAAAACCAATGTTTTTAAAATCGGACCGTTCATCGAACCGAAAAATTGTTCGGGTTACCAGGTTCAACCGTCGGGTCAACCGGAATCAAACCGTGATGTCATAATTATCTAATTAATAAATTTAATAATATATATTATTAATATTTTAAATTTAAAAAATTATACAAAAATTACTAAAAATTATATAAAAATTTTTACAAAATATGAATTTTCTTAATATATAAAACTTCAAGAAAAAAAATAAGAAAAGTATAGTAGACATACTTTATTACAATGTTGAAAGTTAAAACTTCATTTCCATTCTTCATAATAGCAAAAGACCACAGCAAAAATCATTTTAACATCCAATCCAAGCATAATCCAATAATTTCGTCTTCAATTACATGAAAAAAAAAAAAAGATACAAACACTAATAATCATGCATAAAATAAAATAAAATATCACATGATAGAAATATATAATACTGGAGTTTCAAAGCTCAAATTTCAAGGATTTAAAAATTTAAATACAATCCAAAATAAATTTAACACATAACATAGTTGATAGTTCTCAAAATAAAATAAAACAACAGTCCTCAAACATCATTGTCTTTTAGTTTTTGCTTAAATCTTTTCAAAAGCCTATACATAACCAATCATCTTCATCATTGGCATTTTCTCGATTGTTACTAGGCCCTTCATCATTGTTGCCATCACCTTCAAATCTACCAAATGTTTTAAAATTGAGATCTTCATCAATCCCCACAACCACATCACCATCATCATCATCATTATCATCATCCAAATAGTAAAAAATGAAATAAGTGATTTTATTATATATGTTGATTCTTGAATCTTAATACAAAGAAAATTTTAATAGTAAGTTACTAACCTTCTCTTGGGTGACGGCGTTGTTTTTTACTTCTTGGGATTGAACTTTCATCGTAGAGCATTTTTTCCAACTCATCATAATCAAGTAATGCACCATCATCCTCTTCCTTAACGATCCAAAATTCAGTTTTGTCAATACATTCAATGTCAATTGGATCATCATTCAGTTTTGTCAATACATTCAATGTCAATTGGATCATCATTTTTATTCTTATAAAAATGCCTAAAATAAATAATTAAAAATATAGTTAATGATTCTCTAATGAATAATCAAATAAAAAAACATATATTTAGAAATACATAAGAATCATTTACCTATTTTTCAACTGAAAATTATAATGAATATATACAAGATCATTAAGCCTTTGATGCTCCAACCTATTTCTTTTCTTTGTATGAATACATTCAAAGACACTCCAATTTCGTTCACAACCAGAAGAGCTACTTGTTTGCCCAAGGATTCTTATTGCTAGTTTTTGTAAATTTGGAGCACTATGACCGAACATTCTCCACCATTCATCTTAGTTGCATGAAAATTGAAAAAATAAAAAAAGTAAGAACATAAGAAATGAATATATTAAGATTACCATTATTAAAAAATAAAAATACATTAATAATTTAATAAACTTACCGGGTTAGGTTTTCTTGCAATTAGAAAGAACAAGATCTTTTCCAAAACTCTCCAAACGATCCTGAAACAATCTACTCTCATTCAACAACTTTGTCTTGCTACAAGTGGCTTTGGAATCTATGACATCAAGAAAACCTACCATCACCTCGGGTTTGTTGCAAAATGTTGCTTGATCATATTGGAAAGCCGGATTCAACCAATAAGCAGCTGCATGGATATTTTGACGTAATTGCCTATCCCATCGTTCTTTGAGCATTTTTGTATAAGGCATATAACATCTCTTTTTATGCATGAACAACTTCTTAATTCCCAAACGTGCCCTATACATACCCTCGCAGACATATCCCATTGACGGCTTAATATCCCCATCAACAATACGCAAAAGCCTCATGAGTGGTTCCACAATTTTTACAATGATCAAGCAATCATTCCAAAATTTACCATTTAGAATAATATCAATAACTTCTTTGCCTTTCCTATCTTTTGCATATCTTGAATCAACAAAATCTCTACTAGTTACCAAAGCCTTCAAGTCATGCATGTGGTGATAAAGGCTATGCAAAGCAATGAATGTGGTGGCAAAACGAGTTGCTCTTGGGCAAATAATTTCTGTCCAATTCTTTTTTTTCCTCAACAAAGCCAACAAGTACACATGATTATAAATAAACTTTGTTATCTTGGATGCCTTCTTTGCAAGTTCAACAATATGCTCTAACTTTGCAAGATCGCTAAAAATCAAATTTAAACAATGTGCCGCACAAGGAGACCAATTGATAGTTGGATAATTCTCATTCACCATCCTCCCTACTGCAACATAAGTTGATCCATTATCTGTCACCATGTGAACAATGTTACTCACCCCCCACCCACTCAATCACTTCTTGAAACAATTTAAATAAGAAAGAGGCATCCTTCACAACATCTGAAGCATCAACAGATTTTATAAATATGCTTCCCCTAGGACAATAGACAAGAAAGTTAATCAATATCCGATCTCTACCATCAGTCCAACCATCACCCATAATAGAACATCCAGTAGTTTCCCAAATACTCTTCATAGAGTCAACAAATAGTTGCATTTCTTTCTTAGAATCCCTCAACAAGTTAACCCGAATATCATGATAAGTTGGAACCTTAAAGCCTGGACCAATTGCAATTGCGGCATCAAACATAGACTGGAAGTATACAGAATTTAAAGCATTCAGTGGAATGCAAGTGTCGTACACCCATCTAGCAACAGACATGTGTGCCCTCCACACAGCTTCTTTACTTGTAAGAGCACTCTTAATAGTAGGTTGGGAACCTGGAGTAGTCCTTGGAGCAAAATAATCACTAACATGTGTCTTCTCCTTCCCCTTTTGTGAAACTCCTACATTACTTCTATTCCCACTACCACTACATTCATTGATTGAAATCCTCCTATTCCTAGGTTGATGTATTTCTTTAACCTCCACATCTTCATCCATATCACCTTCAAATTGTGAAAGACTAGGGCTAAATGAATTTTGGAAATCATGCACTTCTTCCCCTTGTTTTCTCTTATTAGAAATAGATTTTAAAGATTGCTCCATTTGAAATTTAACATCTGCAGGGACCTTTTTACATGACCCAATTTCTCCTTTTACCCCAGCTAAGTGTTGCTTCATTCTATTAATTCCTCTACCTTTAATGGTCTTTGTGCAATATAAGCATGTATAAGTCTTTTTTCCCATCAGGGGCATATCCTTCACATACATGTCCCCATGCAATATCAGATTTTTTCCTTGCGGATTGTGAAGAATTGGCAGTTGAATTTTGAGCAGATGAAGACATTATAAGCAAGCTACAAAACAAGTGACAAAATATGTGGTTCTATATTTAAAATAAATTCAGTCAAAAACTAACATTTTAAATTTTGATAGGTCAGACCATTAAAAAATTGATAGAAAGAGTGTTTTTTTTTTTTACCAAAATGACTACTGGTTTATACCTTAATACAAATGGAATGCAGTTGTTAAACTGGCCTTTGTTCAAAACTTACAGAATGTGAACTCAAATAATGCAAACCAGTTTCTCTCACCATATTTTCTGACATGCTCATACAAAATATTAGACATCACATCAATAAATTCATGGGTGCCCCACTAGTTTGCATCCACAAGAATAGTCAGTTTGTGTAGCATTTTCCATCTTATTTAGGTTCAGCTTACCACAATCTGCTGAATAAAACATATTTTTAGGTGGTGTTTATATACACATTTATAGCTAAATAGAGAGTGCAACACTTCAATTTTTTATTTTTTATTTTTTTTTAGGATCCCAAACTCAACAGAAACCAAACCCTCAATTATGTTTTCTAAAATGTCTCAAAACTTTTTTTAATCATCTCATCAATATTGAAAGACAAATCCTTTGAAAAGCAAACCTCTCCCTCTTCAACCGCACTATTTTCCATCTTTGCACCAAAATCCTAACCCCTCAAACATCAAATATGATAGAAAAAAAAAAAAAAAACTACTCCGAACAACCAAAAACGAAAAATTGATGCAAGAAAAGAACTAAAACTAATGAAATATCAGAAACCAAAAAAAAAATTTAGAACATGTGGAGTGAATACGCACCGTTTATCAAGAAATCAAATCTCAACCCTTCAAAAACAATATCAGAATGTGATGTGCAAGCAATCCAATGTCACTAGCAATCCAAAAAAAAATTTAAATTAAATGAAAGAAAAATTGGAAAAGAAAACAGGTCTTGAAACAATGAAACTAGACAGAAGAAAACAGGTCTTAAATTACTGATTTACCTTTAGATTTCAATTTTCAACCGATCTATGAACGACGGACGAAGAACGGAAGAAGGACAACCGAACGACGCCGTGCGGTGCGAGTCGCCGTCATGCGGTGAGAGTCACTGTCGCCGTGCGGTGCGAGTTGCCGTCGCGCCGTCACCGATTTACCTTGAGGCTTTAGGGTTCAAGTGATGAGATGAAGTGAGAAACAGAGAAAGGGAAAATGAGAAATCTGAGAAATGAGGGATTCAGGGATTGATTATGTAGGTTTATATATATATATATATATAGAGGTGAACCGGTCCGAACCGGCGACCCAGTGACGGGTCGAACGGTTCACCGGTTGAACCGCCCGGTTCGGACGATTTTTCATTTTAAGCCCGATTTTGAGATTGAAACGGTTTCTCGGGTTCAACCGGACCGTTCCTTGGATCGGTCGACGGTTCAACCGGTCGAACCGTTCGGTCCGGTCCGGTTTTGAAAACATTGTCTAAAACCACTCACTGCACACGGCTCACAGTCAATCTCTTATACTAATTAAGATATTTAATTTCATACAAATTATTATAACATGTTCAATTATAATTAAAAAAAATAATCATTATTAGAATATTAGTACAATTATAATTAAAATTATTAAAAAAAAATTCTAAATACTACACAGAATTAATAAACTAAAATAAAAAACTTTATAAAATATATAAGATTGATTTAATTAACCAACATGTTCAAAGGCTGAGAAAAGAAAAGAGAGACGTACTAGTCTTGGTTGGGTTTGGATTCTAGAAAAGAAGAGAGGATGTTAGGAATTGTTATCTTGCTCGGTAAGGAAGGGGCTAAAACGGAACCCCAAACCCACGCCTCGTACGCGCTTCTTTACACGGTTCTTCCCTCCGCGGAATACACACCGCCCTATATCAAAGCATTGTGTCGGCACTCTCTCTGCCATCGCCGATCCTTCTGACTCTCAACTGTCCATCACTCACCACCCACTCGATCGATCACTCACTTGTATTATATAATTATACCTACAAATATGGCTGCTCGTGCCGAAACAATTGCTGGACACAGCCAACAGCCGCCACTGCGAAGGCTTCGTGCAACCACCGTCGGAGGCTCCGCCGCCGCCAAAGCGCCTCGTTGGATTCCAAAGAGAGGACAGATTCTCAAGAATATTCTTACGATGACTTTTCCATGTCTCTTCCCACCAAATCGGAGACGACGTCGTTCAAGATGCTCTTCCACGGTGTTTCCTTCTTAGATATGGCAGTTTCCCACTGCTTTCTCATCCTGACAAACGACATCGTTTCTTGATGTCGGTGATGTTCGATTGTATCTTCGTTTAGATTTTGTAATTCTTTTTGTTATTTTATTCGATTTCAAATTTGGGTTAAAAAAGTGCCATTTTTTTGACCGATTAGCTTGAAAAGTCACTCTGTTTGTGTAACTTAATTGTAACTTTGTAATAGTTTTATAATTTTGATCAAACATTGCAACTGTGTATATAAAAAGAGACAAATATAGATATAATATGGATATAAAGAGAGATTGAAGCTTTCTTTTTTGTTATTCAAATCTAACAATGACACAAGTCTGGAGAAAGGGATCTCAATTTCTTTATTAGACTTGTATAGAATCAACTGAGCAATCAAGCGTTCCATATAATGCTTAGATCTAAACAAGTGGACACATCTACTAATTTTAGGAAAAGTGATTTGTTATAATGAAACCATTTTTATGTTTGATAGCAAGAAATTATAACTTTGAAAGTAGAATTAGTTGGAATAGCTATGTTTCTAACAAAATATTGATTTTTTTAATTAAAATATATTAAATAATATTTAACAAAATTAATTTTATTTGGAATAAATTATACCGACCTTTCTGAAATTTCTAACAATTACACTTTATTCATTTTCATAGATGGTACCAAACTAATGTTACTAGTATTTGATTAGAAGTCTACTTTTTTTCAATTGCTAGTAAAAAGTACAAGATCAAAGGAACACTGAGAAGGCTCCAGTGATAGCTGCCGAATCGATAATAAAGTTAAACAAGAGCAATTGAATGATCGTAATTGAAAAGAGTAATTGAATATAAATTGAAAGTGTATTTTGTGACCTTATTTATAAGTTATAGAACTCCGAAATTGGATAAGATTAGAAATTATAAAAGTAGAGATTTGATGATATCTATAAATAGTAATTACTATATTCAACTTTGTTTTCTTATTCTGAAGTCAGTAGTTTATGAAAGGCAATGATCAATTCGAAACCCTTTCCACTTGTATCTTTTAACCTATAGTTCAGGAGCTACATGAGTCTTAAGGTCCTTATATTCTAGGATACTCCGAGAACATGTGTCATGATTTGAGTCTCTTTGTCAAATTATAGCATATCAATAATAATTGAGTCCACATGCCACGTCAATAATGATGAAAAAAATAAAAGATTTGTCAAAATTGAAATAGATAAATAACATTGACAAAATAGTTAATGATATTTATACAAAGTTATTTTTATTAGAAGAAATTATGCTTCATCATATTCAAAGTCATTTAAAATTAATAAAAAAAAATATTTATATTCAAATAATGGTATCACCTTTATTAATTATATGTTGTAATAGTGAAAATAATTAATTTCTACAAATTAAATTAAATTTATTTATGCAATAAAACTTTAAATAGTTGTTTTGAGGTTACTATCCATACGCACTTTTATCTTATTCACTATTTTTAAAATTATAGCCAAACATTTACATTTTTTACTCTTTTAACACATTTTCATATATTAATTTCATAAACACAATTACAAAATAATTATACATAATTTTTTTTGAATACTAATTCAAATTGGGCCTTATTATCTTAGGAGTTATATATAAAATTAGGTAAATTAGACTGACTTTCCTTTAGGTTTCTAATAATTACATTGATTTTCTCTGAGATTTTTGCAGTTATACTAAGCTCTCATGCTTTATCTAATAATATACAGATACTTTCTTCTAGTCAATTTTTTCTTCAAAATGACTAAACTACCCTTTTATTTATTTATTTTTGTATTGTTTTCTATTTTGATCAATTTTTCCTAATTTTTTTTATTAGTTTATTTGAAAATAAATTTAAGGTAAATAACTTACTTTTATTTTATATAAAATTATATTTAAGGTTTTTATCAATACTTATTCAGGAAAAAAAATTGGTCAAAATTTAAAAAATTGAAAAATATATATATGAAAGGAGTAGTTAAAAATTGATTGAATGATGTATCTGTATATTGTTAGATAAAGTAAAGTAAATCAGTGTCATTTAAAAAATCTTAAAAAAAATTAGTGTAATTATCAAAAATTTCAAAGAATATAAAGACAACTTACCCTGTAAAATTTCAATATATGTAACATATTTTGCTTCTCAATTCGTGTAGTAGAGTTAATGTTGCCATAAGCTAGCTTGTTAGTGAGAGATCATGTTGGAAATCAATAGGTTTGTGTCGGATAGTAGGAGCAAGACCTGTTCAGAAACAGAAGCGTGTTAGAATTGCACAACATAGAGAAACAAAAGTGTGTGGGCTCTGTTTAAAACCTAGTTTGTGCAAATAAAGCGTGTCAAGAATCAATCAAAACTCATAAAAGGACTCGTTCCAACTTTAGAGAGAGAGAGGATTTGAGTTGGGGAAGTATGAATTGGGTCATCCGCCTCACCCCTCTCTCAAGTCTCAACCCATATATATGAACTCTCAACACCAACGCGCTTCCCACACGTTTTTCTGTGGAAACGCGGTTTATACAATATATATATATATAACAAGTCGGCAGTGTATGCTTCCACCAAACAGCTACTAGCATCCAAAACCTCAACGAACACTTTAAATCCCAAACTAATATGGCTGCACTGACACAAACAAGCACACCACCACCTCCGCCGCCGCTTAGAAGGTTCCGACAACGAGCTACCGGCGGTGCGAGAAATCCAATTACTCACATTGCACCTCGTTGGATACCAAAAAGAGGCGGAGTTCTCAAGAGAATTCTGAAAAAGGCCTTAAATCCTCTGTGTGTTCCAACCCAGAGGCCTCGGTCAAGAAAGTCCTCAATGGTTTCCCCTGAACACTTCACTTCATGAGACCCATTTGGCTTCAAACTCCTTTCATTGCTCGGAAAACTGTTGGGCATCAATGGAAATGGAAAAGGAAATGGGTTTCTCTCTTCGTCTCAGGGGACTTCCAGCCTGGGTTTGGAAATTGAATTAGTTCTTGAGTTCCTTTTTGTTTGCAATTCTGAAATTTGATTTTTGCATTCTTAATTTGTTTAAATGTGCCTTTTGATTGAAAGTGGCTTGAGAAAGGACACCAGTTGTCTGTCATGCTCATTTTATAATTCAAATAACTTCATACAGCACCCATCTCTCTATCTCTCTTTCAGACACGCGCGCACCTACAAATGCACACATTCAATGCATGGTGTGATCAAAGATTAGCTGATAACAGGGGAGCTTTTTGCATTCTTAATTTGTTCAAGTGTGCCTTTTGATTGACCGTAGCTTGAACAGGGCACCATTTGTCTGTCATGCACATATTCTTTTGGATTTACTACTAATAGGCTAATAGCTAAAATCCACTGAAAAAGAAAAGAAGTCATAAATCAGAATGTGATATTGGGAATTTATTTGGGTTGCCACGCCGGAACTAGCTTTGGTTAAGACGTGATCATGGTGATGTGATGTCCATGGGATGATGACAGAGACAATGCATTATTATTCAAATTATCATAGAACTAGTTTAAATAACTAACAAAGAAAGCTAATTATAATTATTCAAATAGTAGTAGTACCATCTGTAATAAAAAAAAAATTAATGTGAAATTTATTATAATTTATTTATAATTAACTAATGTAATCATTAATAAATAATTATGAGAATAATGAATACGGTGAAAGGGATTAATTCAAAACTTGTGTCTGCCCAAAAAAAAAAAAAAAAAGTCAAAATAGTTCGATGGAAGACTGAATTTCAACGAGGCGCACCCTGACTTTGACCTCACATGGGCTTGAACCGGTCATGATCATGACTACTCTCTTTTAAGGTTAGTTAATATTTACCTTTACCAGAAATTGTCTGCAGTCATAGAGGTATCATCGGGTCACGTACTTTTTCAAATACGGAGATTCGCCCATTTCTCTTTTATGACTTTTTGTTGTGACCTGGTCACTTGCACCTTGCACAAGTAACATACAAGTTCCTTCTTGATACTTTAGAAGTTCTTTCCTTAATTTTTTAGGTCTACCATCTGTTCTCCTTACCAGTGGTGGGGCAATTGAATCAAACGCAGTTTGGACGTAATAATGCTTGCCAGCAACAAGATTGACCATTGTTGAATATGTCTTCACATGTGCATCCTTCTAATAAAACTGATGAACGTATGCCTCCCTCAGGTTCTTGTCTATTGAGATATATGTCTTGCACAACATGCTTGCATATGATACCACTTAAATCCCACAACCTGCATCCACATGTCTTCTCAGTCAAGTCAACAACATGTGTGGTGTCATAATAATCAACCTCAAACTTTAGGTCTCCAGCCCAACTTGCAAAGCAGTTCCTAAATAGGCTAAATTGGACCTTAATTAATTCGAATTTCTTCACTGATGGTCAGATTGGCCCACTGCATTTCATCATGCCTTGTCTTTTCCCTTGCAATCTATTCATCAATCTTCTTCTAATTCACTCCAACATTGTAATGATGGGCTTCTCCCTAGCTTGCCTTTAAGATATAACCGCTGAATGATTCACTTAGATTAATAATCAAAATATCACATTAAGGTCATGTGCTAAATTGGGACTTGCACCATAAAGATGGACTTCTCTTCTTTAACCAAGTAAATACATTAAAATCCATCTCCCCAAGCTTCTTCATGTGCATGGTACTCATACTCGTTCACAATCCCGGCTGATGCAGCCCTCCACATGCGGTTTTTTTAACTCTTTACCCTTGAACTTCATCTTGAAATTAGCCTACATATGTCTCATGCAATACCTGTTATCTGCACGAGGCATTAACTCCTCAAAGGTCTCTATCAAACCTTTTTGCCTATCTAAAATTGTTGTAAATTCTTTTGAAAGATATTTTAGGACTAGGTTGAATTACTACTTTGAATCTTAAGGTAAGAACAAAGATTAAAGCTTTCAACCAAAATCAGAAAAGTAAAGCAAGAAATAGGGAGAAGAACTTAGCAGCTGAGACGTGTGAGAACATTTCCCTTAAGAGCGATTTCGCCCAACACTCTATCCTCCAGGATATAACAGCCAGTCTTAGCAAGCATACATTCGCAAGTGCTTTGGACTAAATGAACACTCCTTCACAATTCTCTGGTCGTTGACGGATTGAAAAGAAAGCGGCAAAGGAATGAAACTATTGATGCACTCGAATGAACAGTGGCAAAACTTCAATGGAGTAGTAATGAAGACGAACAAAACACAATTCGTCGAAGGAACCAAAGCAAACAATGCAGTGCACAGGCACTTCGGCAGAGGAACAAAATAATTGAAAGAATAAATATGCTCTAGAAGCTCGAATATCGTGTATAACAATGAATACAAACCCCCTATTTATACTGGTTGTGAGGGAGAACTTCAAAGGAATGCGTAGATTTGCTCCCCCAAATAATGGTAACGACTAATTGACAGCAATTGAAATTAATTCTGTCGATTGGTAAAATGCTTGACCAATAAAATATGGAAGCAAATCAATATTGTGCAAGGCGGTTTGACAATCAAATATGAAAGTCAAATATAAATCAATATTGGAAAGTTTGACAATTAAAAATTGGTAAGAAAATAAAGTTACAAAACCTTGGCCAATCATGCATATGCGCAAGGCTTGAATTCAGGGATTTGCACCCCCTGCATAGGCATAATGTGTTTTGTAAGTTTTATCACACGTATTTTAATAGTTTCAAGGTGTGTGAACTGGTTTGGTGGTGTTTTGACGATTTTCAAGCATTTTAGGGGGGTCGAAGGCCCAAAATGGGCCATTTTTTACACTTAAGTCATTTATATTTGCTTAAGTTGCAAACTGGGCATCCTAAATGTGTTTTATAAGTTTGAATATGTGTATTTTACTATTTTAGAGGTATGTGAACTAATTTGGTGGTAGTTTGACGATTTTCATGCATTTTAAGGGGTTGAAGGCCCAAAACGGGATCATTTTCGACACTTAAGTCTCTTATTTTTGCATAATTTACAAATCGAGCATCCAAAATATTTTTGTTAGTTTTAACACATGTATTTTACTAGTTTAGAGGTGTGTGAAGTGGTTTGGTGATGTTTTGACGATTTTTGAGCATTTTTGGCTGTCGAAGGCCTAAAACGGGTCATTTTCGACACTTAATCTAATACCCCGAGCCGAGATAGCCGGTACCCGACCCGGGTTAGACCGGGCCATAATATGCAATCCCGCGCTGTACGCTAATTTACTACGTAAATAAAATCGAATGTACGTTAAAATACCATGATCAGTTACGATGTATAGATGTGAGTGACGGACAGTACAATTAAACCAGGGTGCCGTCGTATCGGAAGCTTGATTTTATGAGAAAGCGTGTACGTAAGTTTAGATATGTATATGTATTTAAAAATACATATATAGGTATATTTACCAAAAAATAATAATAATAATAATAATAAGTAATAAAATAAAATAACATTATAAATATATATATATATCATAATATATATATATATACAAAAGAGAGAGAGAGAGAGAGAGAGAAAACATAAGTGGTTGTATGCAACTGTGTGGTGTTATCTGTAGTTACAAGTGGCAACAACACCGACTCAAGGTGGTTTAGAAGGAATTCAAGGGGAGAGAAAGGAGCTGTGAGAGAGAGAAAAAAGGAAACCGAGGCGTAGAGAAAGTGAAGAAAGAATGAAATTTCTGGAAAATTCAAAAATCAGAAATTAGCTAAACAGATACCAAATTTAATTTCTATTGTTTTAATTTTCTCTATACTGCTTTAGATTCAGTTTGGAACTGTTAAGAATCAAAAACAGGAAAGAAAACCCAGAAATTGAAACTATTATATACGGCCAACCATGGTGGATTTTCATACGCTAAATCATTCTTAATTTTAGGATTAGAAACAAGTAGTAAATGTGTCTAGGAGTTTAACGCAACTTGAATCAGTCAAAATAGTTAAGAAATGGCAGTAGTATGGCCAATTATTCCTGTCACCGGTGCAACGCCAGGAAAAATTGATATGGGTGTTGGAAACCTGTGAAGTTTGTGGCCCAAATCAGTTCTGAAACATTTCTGGAAATCTTAGAATTCATTTGGTGTAAAAAAAATAGTGAGTTTGGACGCTGGAAATCACTCGGATCAGTTGTGGTTTCACTATTCCTGACTGACTTTGGCTGGAATTCCCACCAGGAGAAGACGACTGGAATATCGGGGGCCCTATCGGGTCAAGTGGTATCAGGTCTTGGTCGGGTCAGGTCGGGATCCGACCAACCGTGAAATTGGATTTCAGTACTATATCGTTTTGGTTGTTAGGTTTAAATGGTATTGGGCCTATTTGGCTGTTGAAATGAGGAATTTGAAATTAAGTTTTTGGGATTATCCAAACCATGGATAGGATAGGAAAATTGATTATTGGATTCCAGTTCGTTAGGGCAAACTGAACCGGTCGGTTCAATGGTTTTGGCAAAACCCACTAGGTTCAATTCAAACTGAACCGAAACTCTAAGAAATTATAAACTGACCCTAGAATTTATTAGAAATTCCTACTATGGCCCAAACGATAAATTAATTAAATATTAATTTAAAAGAAAATTTCAAAAATGCCCCGAGTCCTAAACTAAATCAAATGAAGTCCAAACGAGGCAAATAAATAGTTAAGTTTTATTATCTCGAACCTTCCGAACCCAATGGTGATGTCAAAATTTTGAAAAGAGGTCCCGGAATTAAAAGACACAGTAAAAGTAGCAAAATGACAATTTTGCCCTTTTCAATCCAAGAGTCCTATTTAAGATCCATAAAAGCCTAAATCAACTTTCTTCGTCGTTCCGGACTCAATGGTGAGATCCATATTATGAATTGAGGTACGAAAAAATATGAAAAGTAAACATGTAAAGTTATAAAATTAAACCTTATGATTTAATGAAGCTACCAGAAGAATACATTTAGAAAGTATACGCCTAAGACTTAAAGAGACTACCCAGAAAAGGTAGCTAGAATAGATAAAGATTTAAATGACAATTAAATTGAGTGATATTATGGAATATAACCAAACTTGAAATGTGATTTTAGGAACCTTCAGTTAAAGGAAGGATTTTTGGGTAAAAGCTTTGGACTTCAGGTGAGTGTTTTATACCATATTGAGGTAAACATTTTCAGTATAGATATAAATATTGAACTCTTTTATGATGGATTGACATATGATATCATTTTTCTTTATAAACTTTGTTAACAGTTATACTATATACGTTTTGAATGATCTATTGACAACTACATTGTCTTCTTTGACTTAAGAAAATGTGTTTCGTAAGATATTCAAACGTTATATGATTTTCTCTCAAATGTTGAATTGTTTTAACTGAATACCAAATAAGGAACTTTGAGTTGATTAATTGAACTACTATTGATGATTATTGATTTTGGATATACTTTTGATGCTTTGAATAGAACACTCTTCTATGATTAGGTCACTATCGAATAGGTTGTGATTTATCGAACCCTTTTCCACAGGGTATATTGTGGTGAGCTGGTGTTGATACGGCATATCGAACTAGCTAGTCTATCGATCTCACTCAGCGAGGTTCTAATTTACTGGCCATAGAAGTGGAATATATGATTTTGAATATGAACCATGATTGACTATGATTTATCGAACCATGAATTTGAATTATCGAACTATGAATTTGAGTTATCGAACCATGATTTTGAGCTATCGAACTATGATTAATCGAATTATGTGATCGAACTATCATTTATTGAACTATGATTTATCGAACTATGTTACTGGACTATGATTTATTGAACTATGATATTGAACTGTGATTTTGATTATAGATTATCGATTTACAGTTTATCATTGAATTGGGATTTATTAGAAGTAAATTTGATACCATTATCTTGTATGCTATAAATAAGATAACATATGATATTTGGTCATTGACATTTCAGTATTGAATTATATAGTAGTTTTGAAACCCTTGGTATGTTATGGAATACTCATGAGCTGTTGAGCTCATAGGATTTTTATCCAATATATTTTAGGTGATGATATTAGAAAAGAAATAGCAGGTTCAGTCAAATTAGTTGGAAGCTTGCAAAGCTATGAACCCTTTTTGTAGTAGGATTTTGCTAGTCATGATGCAGTTGCTTTTAGTAATTCTGGACTGTATATCGGATATAACATCAGCAGGCTTTGAAACAAATTACATCATGTACTTTTGTAATTACTATGGAATGTATATATATATAGATGACGGATGTTGACTAGTGTATTGACGCTTCCGCAATAGAAAAGAATTTTATTCCGCTGCATTTGATTAATGGAAATAAGGAAAGGATTGTGATCAGTGAAAAAGGCCTTGGTGGCTGATCACGAACCCTTGATTCGCATGGACCGGAATTGGGGTCGTGACACTTAAGTCCCTTATATTTGCATAAGTTACAAACCAGGCATCCAAAATATTTTTTTTTAAATTTGAACACGTGTATTTTAATATTTTAGAGGTGTGTGATCTGGTTTGGTGGTGGTTTGACGGTTTCAAGCATTTTAGGCGGTTGAAGGCCCAAAATTAGGAATGGCAATGGGGCGGGCTGGCCCTTTCCCAACCCCGACCTCGTTTATATTCCTCGCCCCCGCCTCCGTGCCGTCCCTTTTAAAGGCTTACCCCGACCCCATTTATATTCTCCAACTTCCACCCCACAATGCCTCGAACCCCGATATATATTTGTTTTAAGTAAGTTAAAACTTTTATTTTGATAGGTAAATTAATTTTTTATTGCCAAAATAACTAATATAAGAAAAAATAATATGAGTGTGATATGAAAAATTTTAAAACTAATTTTATATAGTGTTTTTTATTGGTAAATATAGTGTATATAAGAATAAAAAAAATTAATATAAAAATGGGGCAAGGTGACCATCCCCCAAACTCGCCCCGAACCCTGACTGGGGTTTTAAAGGCCCTATGCTTACCCCATTTATGAGTACCCCATACCCATCCCATTAGGGGCGGGGCGAGGCGGGGTGGGCCGAGTCCCCGATGAGGCATCTTTACCCTAATTAGGGGCGGGGCAAATTGTCATCCTTACCCAAAATGGGTCGTTTTTGACACTTAAGTCACTTTATTTGCATAAATTGCAAAACGGGCATCCGAAATATGTTTTATAAGTTTGAGCATGGGTATTTTATTAGTTTAGAGGTGTGTGAATTAGTTTGGTGGTATTATGATGATTTTCTAGCATTTTGGGCTGTCGAAGGCCCAAAACAAGCCATTTTCGACACTTAAGTCCTTTATATTTGCATAAGTTGCAAACCGAGAATCCGAATTGTGTTTTTTAAGTTTGAGTACATGTATTTACTAGTTTAGAGGTGTGTGAACTGGTTTGGTGATGTTTTGACTATTTTTGGGCATTTTAGGTGGTCAAATGCTCAAAACGAACCGTTTTTATCACTTAAGTCCTCTATTTTTAACACAGTAAATTGCATTTGAGTTATGCATTATTCACTAGATTTTAAACTTACCAAGATTGAGATGAGCCGCCTTGCTGCTTAGAAGTGTCCTCACAATCTCCTCAAGATGGGACAACTGTTGCTCTAATTCTGTGTTGCGACATTCTAATGCCTTGGCCCTCTATGTGGTCGTCTGGAGTCTCACATCACTATCCATAGAAGACGATGTCGGTATAGGCTGGAAACAGGCCCCTAGGCCGCCTGACCGATCCACGCCTCCAGCCCAAAATGGCCTTACTGTATCTTGTCATCGGTCATTGGAGTCTCTCTCTTAAAGGTCGGCTACTCTCGCCTTTGGACCATCTCCTTCTACAAAATGATCAATATTATGTTACATGTATTAGAAATTAAAAAAAAAAAATCTAAATTTAGTAATAGTGGTATGTATACGTTAAAAACTTATGTATAACCACTGCAACTTTAGGGTCCACCCAACCCTTTCTCTGGGTTGAAGTATGTCCTATGCCAGAGATCAATAGGGGCTAGGCAATGCACTGGTGTCCAGGTTGTGCTGCATTAATTATAACTCTATTACGTTAGATTTAGAAAAGTCATATTTCTAATATTAAAAAATATAAACAATTATAATGACCATATCGTGTATATGGCGTACAGATGAACGTGAACCACCGTAGTGATTCACTGATATGCTTGTTCCTACTCTCTAGCATTTCTTGCACTAACCACCTGTACGTTAAATTCAACATTGTTAATATATGTGTAATAAATTTTTGCAAAACTATTAATTGTATTATTTGATTACCTTGAATTCGCCATTGTCCCACTGGTCACAAAGAAGAACCTAGGCCTCCTCCGACACCCGTTCTATAAGGCTTACTAGCGGGGATCTCTACCTGCATCAACTTCCTTCCTATAATGCACGTGCAGCTTATGACGGTAGTCCCTAAAGCAAACCCCAAGGTAACTGTTCACCACCTTCCACACGTGCTATAGATGCAAGTCAATATCAAATTTCTCCAAAAAAATCATTTCACATTAAAATTAGAGTATAGATTCATTACATATGTAAATAATAAATGGAATGAAATACTAAAATACATACTAAAATGTGATTGTGGAGTGCCTATCGTTGCTCCTCGGTGACATCATGTGAGTAGCTGACATGAAGTGGCGCACGAAGTCGACAAATGATGCCGATCTCGGTAGCAAACTCCTACCCACCAACGGGCCTGCTGAATCCCTCGAGGATCTCGATGCGAAGGCGAGCAGCCCTAGACGCATCCCTATGTCGCTGTAATCTATTGTTCTTCAACCTACAGCAAATGCAGGGCCGGCTCAATATAATTGGGGGCCTAAAGCAAGAAAGTAACAACTCTTAATGAAGCTTTTTTTATATTAATGTAAATTTTTACTTTGTTTCTTTTATATATATATATATATATATATCTATATTATATTTTAATTTTTGTAATATAAAATTTATTTATTTTCCAACAAGAGAGATTTATGTATTGAATAAAACTCTACAAATAAATATTTTACATAATTTTTTTTTTTATCTTAATAGACAACAATAAAAAAAATTGATTATAATACAAATAAAATTCTAGAATTAAATTATTTTCATGGAGTCTTTATGGCGCATTTTTTATAGAGTTAGATTTTTATTTACCTTAAACTTCTAGTTTCATTATACTATAAATATATAAAATTTAAGACTTTTTTGTAGAGTTAGACTTTTATTAATCTTAGACTTTTAATTTTATTATACTATTGATACCAAAAATTTAGGATATTCTCTTTAGGTGAGGCTTAAAGCGATTTTGAGACCTTTTTATACCGTTAGAGTTTTATTAATCTTAAATTTCTAATTTCATTAGACTATAAATACCTAAAATTTGAGGCTTCTTTTTAGGTGGGACCTAAAACGATTGCTTTATTGGCCTTACCCTTGAGCCGGCCCTGAGCGAACTGTACACTATTTACATAAGTTTAAGAGTTTTGGTTATCATCAATTTGCAGCACTTGGGGTTCTATAAAATGTCAGTCTATATGAGTTTTAAAGGTATATTGATCATTGGACACGATTTTATGAATATCGTATGACATGGGTAGAGTACTGTCAGCAACTCACTAATAGTACTTTAACCCCTCAAATTAGTGGTTCAAATGGAAAAAAATAATGATGCTTCTAAATTTGAACTACATAGGAACTCGACATGGTATTGATTGAAGGGTTGTTTGTATAATATTTTTAATGTAATGGACTTTTATATTTAAACTTTATTTGATATGTATGCATATGTGACTCTTATTTATGTTAATATAGTTAAATTTTATGTATATTATATTAATTAGTATTCTTCCAAATTCGCATCAGTTTTTAACCTTATATACTACATAAGTATCAAATATTTATTTTATTTAAAAAATTTTAACTCAAAATGATACATCAGTATCCCAACTAATATTTCAAAAAAATTCATTCAAAATTTTTATAATTTGATATTAATATCTATCAATTAAAAAAAATTGCCATACGGATACATAATTGCTATATATCTATATTTTTTAACTTGTAAGATATCATTTTTATTAATATTTTATTCCTTAGTTGATCGTACAACTATCCTTCGAAGGTTAAAAAAAGGCTCATGCAGGACACCTTTTGCGTGTTGGACTGCATTTGTATTCAGGCAAATATCAGTGAGCGGACGCCGGTGCAACCGGGACTGGACCATTTACCAGTCTGGTTCATCTTTAATGCCACAAATGTAACAGAACCGGAAAGAAGCGTTTAGGCCAGGCAATTTTCTGTGAACCGGATAAACCGCCGCTTTATGGAGAATCGGATGTACTCGTTTCATATTTGATAAATTGACTAAATAACTTGCAGTTTTGATTTTTTTTTTTTAAAAACTACTAAGGGCCCTATGGTCTTTTAGGTTATAAAACAGGCTGAACGGGAAAGCCCGAGAGACAGACCTCGCCACTCTCGTCGTAGTCGCACAGACAAGCAGAAGGTCTAGGGCTTTTTTAGCCCTTTGTACCTCGCTCTCCGTTCGTCTCTCTCAGCTCTGACGCCCAGACCGACAGCGAGTCCCGGCGTCACCTCGTCTCTCTCCATTTGTCGTCTCTCTCTCTCTCGTTCACATTTCTCACTTCTAAAGCTCAAGCAATAGTCGGCCCTCATCAAGTGACGTTTGCGAGTTCTCTCAGACTCTCAGGAGCTCATTGTCCGTTGCCGACACCTGCTGTTATTATCGGCTTCTCAGTCGGCTGGCCCTCTTAGTGACAACAGCATTTCGGTTCTCTCCAAGACTCCAACTATCCAACATCTTCCACTCAAACTGTGAATGAGTCCTCTGACTAGTTAGGAGTCTGAGTTCTGCTTTAGTTCTCTGTGTGCGTATATTGTTGTTCACTTGTTCTAGCATATTTTTTGTTTTGTGACTTTTGTCTTGTGAGATGTGACAAAGAGAATTTGAGATTGAAATTTGAGACTTGAAGCCTTGACAGTGAGAATATTTTGATTTTCAAATTGATAATGGATTTTTGCACCTGAGTTCAATTTGCAATTTGTTCTAGATTTTTCAATTTGATATGGATTTGAGTTTATATTGTTAGATTGTTTTATATTTTTAATATCTTGCATAGTTGCATGTAATTTGCATTATCTTTGTGTTGAGTTGAATCTTGTATGGATATACTTGGTAAAATATGAAATATCCACAGTGAAGTCAATTTTTAATGTTTGTAATTTTATTATTTATAGGTTGATTATTAGAAATTAGTACTTGGAATTAGTTGTATTAGGATTTTAGTCTTATTTAGTACTTGAAATTAGTTTTTTTAGGATAAATAGTATAATTATATATTTTAAAAAATATTAATTATAAAACTGGTGAATCCTGAACCGCTCTTTTCACCTGATAATTATGCCTATGTCTACTAATGCCAGAAAATTAGTCAGATGAACATATGCATACAACAAGTTTTTTTTTACTGTGGGCTTATGTTGTATTTACCTCATTGGACGCATGAATAGCTATTCATATTGATTTCAGTTGCAGTAGCAGACATCTTTCATTAAAATCTCTTATTTTATGTGCTTTCTATTTTCTGGTATGTGGTTTTTATGGCCCACATGTGTATATATCTGAGTGAACTGAAATAAGGTGAAATGAAGCAATATATAAATATGTTTAAGGTGGTTGAAAGTTGTTCTTGCAAGTGCTGGCAAGCTGTATATAATGCACTCTTAAAGCAGGTTGTATATATATGAAAGATCACATGCATGTTAAAACAGGTTCATCACATTTTGTTTTTCAATGGAATGATGCAGGTTGTAAACATTATTTCCAAGTGGAACTCGTGACATGATGTGTTTTTTTAAAGTTGTTAAAGCATGGTTTGTAAACCTTTTATCCAAGTGGAAATGATAACATTATGTCTTTTCTGAACTTGTTGAAAGCAAGATCTAAATATTTTTTTAAAGTTGTCAAAGCAGGGTTGTAACGAGTCTCAGTGGTGTGCAATATTGAAAATTGACTTGTTATACATGCTTGAGAAGCGGCGGGGCCAAGCATTCTAGGAAGAAAAAAATTATAAACAAGGGTGTTTTTGTCATTTTATGGACAATCAAAATTTTGTCATGACTTTCCAAACAGAGGATGGTAATCTAGTCTCACTTGTTCCAAACACATTTTAAAATTTTACTACCACACTAATTAATCTTATCATTCCTTCCCTATATAATTTCAATATTATTTAGTTGGCATCCAAATGGGCCTTCCCTGTGTAATCCCAATATTATTTAGTTGGCATCCAAATGGCCCATGCTGCTCATTGGCCCGACCACAAACGGGTCTTATGATTAACTTAATTTATTCTCACATTTAGGGTGCGTTTGGATAGTGATTCAGATATGATTTTTTAAAAAATGTTTCCTGAAATGTGTTTCAAAATTTTGTAATTAATTTTTTTAAAATTACAAAAATACGTTTGGTTATACTACTCAGAATTCAGTTTCTGAGTTAAAAATTATGAAAATGCGTTTGGATAAAATAGAAATTAAAATTTAAAGAGAAATAAAATTTATTTAATAAATTATTTTAAAATACAAAAAATATTTAAAATTATCAATGTTAAAAATTTTAATATAAAAAAATATAATTATTAAATAATTTTTTTATAATTTATTTATTTATTTATTTTACTGAACATTCAAACAAGAATAATGACCTCTTTTTTTTCCTTTTTTTTTTTCTCTATACTTTGATAAAAAAAAATGACAAAATTATAAAATTCATAAAATTCAATTTGACAAGTTAACCAAAAAAGTCTCAGTAAAGCCCACACACTATTAAACTTCTAGGCTCGGAGAGAGAGAAGATCCAACTAGAGAGAAAAAGGAAATATATAGAGGTGATCTACATTCCACGCTAAGACAGATTCAGAGGTGACAAGCCTCGCACCATCGTCGTCGACGAGGTCGCCCAGACGGCCGGTGTACTTCGTCCAGAGCCCATCGCGTGACTCCCACGATGGGGAGAAGACCACGACGTCCTTCCACTCCTCGTCGGTGCTAAGCCCGATGGGCTCACCACCCCACTCTCACTCCTCCGTGGGCCGCCACTTCCGGGAGTCCTTCCTCGTCACCGGTTTTCAGGATCTCTCAAGCCCGGATCTTGCAAGATCTCACCCAACGACAGGATCTGCTGGACGACACAACCGGAAGGGCCAGAAGCCTTGGAAGGAATGCGATGTCATCGAAGAATAAGGGCTTCTCGAAGACGAAGGGTCCCGCAAAGGCTGCTTCTCGCCGCTGCTATTTTCTCGCTTTTGTTCTTAGGTTTCTTTGTTCTCTTCTCTGTCTTTTCTCTGAACTTCGTGTTTAGATCGGGAGCTTACGTTCTGGGTAAATTGGTTAGGCCCAAGTTCTACAAGAAGATTAGAAACAGCTTTTGGGAGTTGTATTGGGAGTAAAACTCAGAGTTGGATTCGAAACAGTTTTTGGGAAATGTATTGTTGGATTTGAAACAATTTTTGGGAAATGTGTTGGGAGTAAAATTCAGAGTTGGTATCCAAACAATTTTTTCATTTTTGAGAATGAGTGAAACGTGTTTTGAGTTGGTATCCAAACAGGCACTTAATATTTTCAAAGAAAAACATATTTGGAGGGTTTGTGTTCCACAGGGTGGAAAGTCTTAGTATCTGTTTAGTTAAGCGGTATAAAAGTATTATTTGAATTAAGAAACTGTTTGAGTTAAACAACAGTACAAAAATATTATTTTAATTAAGTAGTTGAGTGTTTGAGTGAACTGTTAAAAAGTATTTAACAACTATTAAATGAGGAGCATTCATAATAGAATCGACCAACTGAATGAAAAAGTTAGACTTACCAACTTAATTCAAATTGCACTTAATGAAAAAACTGTGGCCAATAAGTTTAGGTTTGTAATTCCATCCCAAATACTTTCAAAATCAATTAAGTGTGATTGGGGGCTCAAAATGTAATAAATGCGTTTGAAAAGTTGATCCAAACATAGCCTTAAAAAAGTGTCTTTTATCTACTCATATGATATTTTTCACAAATCTTTAAAACCCTATTCAAGGTTTTGGACAATGTTTTAAAAACTCGATTGGATCGACTAATTGAATGGAGACCAATTCAGGTTTTAGTCAATTTAACCATTCAAAATTTAAAAAACCATTGAATTTTGGTAAAATCAATGGTCGAACCACCGAGTCAAATGAATGGTTCACTATTCAAGTGAATCACCTCGGTTCATTTATATATAAAAATCTTAAAACTAGTTTCTCCATATTTCATCGATTTCGATTAGGGCTCTTTAGATTTAGGAGTTTAACATTCCTCTAATAACCTTGAAGCCCTAACGATTGAGTGAACAACTGCCGTCAGTTCATCCCCATTTTTTGAATAACAATTTACAACATTGACTTGTACTTCATCTCTGATTCTATGTGATGATCAACGGTGGCTGCTTTTTTTTCCTATATCAATTCATCTCCGATTCTTTATGACAATGGTAATGGTAGTTAGAGTTGTTCTATTGATTGATTTCACAATGACTTGAGTTATTTGCTTAGAGGCTTGGGCATTGGATGATTGGATTTGGTTTTGAATCACACGGTCAAAAGAACAGTGCTCAAATCACTGGAAACTAATACCTTCTTCATTTGAATCAAAATTTTGGTTGACAAATTTACAACATTTGTTGTTTTAAACCAATGTTTTAAAACCCAGACCTGGAACCGACCGGTTCAACCGGGTTGAACCGTCGATCGGTTCACAAAACGGTCCTGGTTTAACCCATAAACTCGTTTTAAGTTCAAAACCGTTCTAAAAATAAAAAATCGGTAAAACCAGACTGGTTCAACCGGTGAACCTGGTTCTTGGCTGCAATTTTTTTTTTTTTTTTGTGTATTCAAAATCTCAAATTTCATGCAATTTTTTGGTTGAATTTTGGCTGAGTTAAGTTGGTCTTTGGCTGAATTTATTTTGATTGTATTTAAAATTTTGAACCCTTGAAGTTTGAAACTCCAATATTATATATTTGTATCATGTGGTATTTTATTTTATTTTATGCATAATTATTAGTGTTTGTATCTCTTTTTTTTTTTTTTTCATGTAGTTGAAAACTAAATTATTGGATTATGCTTGGATTGGATGTTAAAATGATTTTTGTTATGGTCCTTGCGATTATGGAAGAATGGTAATGAAGTTTCAACTTTCAATATTGTAATAAGGTATGTCTACTATACTTTTTTCATTTTTTTCTTGAAGTTTTACATATTAAGAATATTCATATTTTGTAAATTTCTTTTATATAATTTTTAGTAATTTTTTTATAATTTTTAAAATTTAAAATATCAATAATATGTATTATTAAATTTATTAATTACATAATTATGATATCACTGGTTTGATTCCGGTTGATTCAACAGTTGAACCGATGACCAATAACTCGAACATTTTTTTGATTCGATGAACAGATTAGGTCTGAAAACATTGTTTTAAACTTCCACTGTAGTTCATAGTGATTGTCTATGAAGTACGGACACTTAATTTTTACTAACATACTATTGTTGGACATGGACACGTCCGAACATGTGTCTGACGTATCCAAATAAATATCATTTTTTAATTTTCCAACATACAAGGGACACGCTGGAAACGAATTTTTGACCCGACCCGGGTATATTTAAAAGTTATTGACCCGACCCAAGCCCTTTTCAACTTAATTCCCGAACCCGGGTACTTTTTAAAAGCGTATAAATCTTATACGCTTTTGAGCCTTTGTTCATTGCAAAAGCGAATTAAATTATTACGCCTTTAAAAGGCGTAAAAAAATTGATACGCCTTTAAAAGGCGTAGGAAACTAATACGCCTTTTAAAGGCGTAGCAAACTAATATGCCTTTTAAAGGCGTAGCCATCTCCTACGCTTTTAGTCTCACTATATATACCAGTGACCAGTTCAAAACCGTATTCTGTCAACACGACTTTGAGACACAACCGTGGCTGTCGTTCGTCGTCCCTAACCTAAACGTCGTTGTCACTGTTGCTTCGCCGGCTGATTGCCTTTGCCAGTCACTGTAAACATGATAGAACTCTCTCTCTCTCTCTCTTTATATATATATATATATATATATATTCTTAATTTAAGTTTTATTTAATTGATTAAACTGTGTAATTAGGTTTTTGAGATTGCTAAATGTTTTTTTTTTTTTTTGCAAATTCAGTTGTCCATCTCAGAGCTACTGGTGACGCTCCAATTCTGAAGCAAGCCAAGTTCAAGGCATGTCTTCTGACGCTTAATTAGGGTTTATATTTTATATACATTGTTTAATTATTATTTACTATTGTTTCGATTTTAATTTCTATACTCTCCTGGAATTGCTGATTCTAAGAACCATACATGAAGCCCTAGGTCAGTATTAATTTATATATGTATGTATATATTTAATTCAACATCCTAAAGCCCAAGTTAGGATGGATTTTGAAATATAAGTATAAATACATATTTCAGTGCCTCATAATATGCAGTGGAAATCCTCTATTCTTTTTTTTGGTGGGGTGAGGAGTGTTGGGGTTATAGTTGATTTTTTTGAACTTCTCTAATATGTTCCTGTTTGATGCTCTATTTTAGTTGTTTATTTGTGATTTAGTTGGTAAATATATAGAGAGCTAACAGAGATGTTTTTTTATTTACTGTTCATGTTCCCTCTCAAAATTTCTGAAGCACTTGTATCTACAGGGTTTTTGAATTTCTGGGGAAAAAAATTTGAAGTCTGTTACCATCCTTTTACCTTGTGATTCATTTAACCTTTATGTTTATGTTTGAAATCTTTGTAGTGTTTCGCTTGATTTATCTGTATCACCACATTGTCAGTGAAATAAGATAACAATTCTGATTGCTCTCTCTTTCATATTTTTTGCCCTTTTAGTGAGACAGTGGTTAGTTTCTATGCATTTTTGCAGATAGCTTATTTCTGAAAATTGTTTGGCGCCTTGAGACTCGTTCTTTTTGAAACTTGGATTGGTCACACTCAGTTTTCTTTTTCAACTATTATTTAGTGTTGTTTGTTTTTTATATTCATTATTTGACTGCATAATCCACTTTTATTGGATTTGTTTTATGACTGCTCTATTTGGGGCTACGAGGGAGAAAGGTTAGTGGGGGTACTTCTTAAGCATGCAGATTTTAGTAGATTTTGATTTATGTAACGTTCTTGTATTAATTGTATGGGAGTCTAATAACTCTAATCAGCTAGTTTAAAACACTGTTTAAATGCTGCGATAGCTATTTATACATGACTTTATTAGGCAGTTAGCATGCCATCTGTTTCCATTGTGATATTGAAAGATGACCTTTTCCTTGTTTATGGTTGGTTTGAATTAAAACTATTACATTCACTTCCTTAAAATTTGGTGACTTGTTCCCTATTATTTAACTTTGTGGTTTGAATTCATATACATCTGGGTGAAGCATAAAAGCAATGAGTGGGTTTTGTAATCCATAGAGGAACTGGGCTTCTGTGAGATATGAATAGAAAATGGCAGGTTTTTTAGCTGTAGTTTTACTGATTTAAAAAAATTGATTTTTTAGCTGTAGTTTTACTGATTTAAAAATGGTAGAGATTTTGAAAAGGCGAGGGCTTAATTAATTAGTCACAACCCATTAATGATTCATGGTTCATTCCTCTCTCCTTTTGCTTTTGTTATACGTGGCTTCCCCATTAATTCTATGAGATATTTAAAGCCTTTATGTATCAATAGGTTAATAATTTTTTGACAAATCAATTTGGATTTATGATGAACGATTAATAATTAATAATTTTATTATTTAATACTTATTTTTTTATTAAAAAAATTGTAACTATTAGAATAGAAAGATTATTAGTAATACTAATAATTTAAGCAAAAAAGCCAAAAATATAAAAAATAGTATTTGGTTTGCAATAAAATGCGAGGGAGGCATAGATATGATTTGAAAAAAAATGTTCTGTAATTTTTTTACATTTCTAAACTTTGGCTTTTGTGCCCACAATTGTGTAGTTTTATTTGAATTTGATTATTTTTATACTTTGATTTTTTTTTTCTGTCTTTACAATTGTTAGTGCCTTTGCGATGAATTAAGTTTGGTTTGTTATTCTCTCTTTTAGAAACAATAGGATTTCAACCCTATAGTCTGCTCCTAGTAGTTTCGAGTTACGAAGATACCTACTACGAAATTAGTAGGGTTTTAGATTAGTTGTGGAAAGGTAAAATGTCTGTAGTCCTGTTATTTTATATCAGTTGTGGATAGGGGTGCAAACGAGCCGAGTCGAGTCGAGTCGAGTATCTGATGTTTGGACTCGGCTCGCGAAAAAATCGAGTCTGGCTCGACTCGGCTCGAAACTCGACTCGAGCTCAAATTCCTGATCGAACTCGACTCGTGAATGGATTGTCAAGCTCGAGCTCGAACTCGACTCGGCTCGAAAAATTATGTGTAGCGACATTCGAGCTAGAGCTCGAACTCGAGCTCGAGTTACTCAATTTTTTTTAATTTTTTTTTGTGGTCAACTTAATAAAAATTATGTTATTTTCGCATAATAAAAAAAAAAAAATACAACTCACAGAATAAATCAACACAACTTTAAAATTTTAATATAATTTTAAAAAAAAAAAAATCCATTATATACCAATATAGTTATAGAGTTTAGAATTTAAACAAATAGAATACCTTGCATCAACAAGACAGTAATAAACTAAAATAACTCATCATAGAGAAAATATAATATTACAAATTAAATCATTATTCTGTAAACAAATTGACCCATCTTCCTCTTGAAAGTATTTCTACTACGTCATCTTCATAGGTCTCTAGTGTGACTGTTTGAGAAGTATAGTGACTGTTTGAGAAGTATTTGATGTGCTTGCACCATTGTTAGAAGATATATTAGTGTTCTCATTTTCTTTTGGAGGAGCTTGTGTCCATCCAAAGAGATTCATCCTATCAGGTTCCTTTCTCCTCATCAAATTCCTCTCTGTGAAAAATGAAATGAAAATATAACACTTTTTAAGTAGTGGTTCAAATATGAAGCCACATAATATAGAAAACTCTAAGGGAAATCAAAACCAATTATGTACATAATACAATCTTAACAACTATATCTTCCATAAATATTCTGAAACAGTCTCCGTTAAGAGAGTTGTAGAAGTTCAAATGCAATAAGGAGTGTATGTCATATAAATGTTGATTTATGCTAGATAGAAAAATGCAACTACACCACACGCAGAAGGCTGCAGAATATGAAACTTTAAACCCTAGCACAGGGCTAGCTAAACTATTTATAGTTAAAAAAATAAACGAGTCACGAGCCGAGCTTATACGAGCCTGTTCACGAGTCGAGCTTATACAAGCCTGTTCACGAGCCTAACGAGTCGAGCCTTCTTTTGGCTCGATTCGGCTCGTTTAATAAACGAGCCTTATTTTGAGCTCGAGCTCGGCTCGTGTATTAATTGAACCGAGCTTGAACGAGTCGAACTCGAGCTGTTCATGAACGGCTCTATTCATTTGTACCCCTAGTTATGGATGCTTCTGTAGCATTGTTTGTGGTTTAGGCTTAAGAGTAGGATTAATGTAAGTCTTTCATTATTTTCAAAGGTGTATAAGACTTACCTGGCCGATCCATGGTGTGTGGTTTAGATTAGTTTGTGCTTCTTTTGTTTACTGAAATAAGTTATTGTACTTATCTAATATATTTTTCTTAGTTACATATGGATCAACCAAGAGAGTTACCTGATCTCGACCCCAGCGATCCATCAGTATTATACTTACAGCATCAGCATCGCTCCACCGCTATTTGGGGGGGCCGTGAGTTCCGCCCATTGCACTGTCGACACATTGAGGCATCGTTACGTAGAGTAATAGGTCGGTTAGACACACGGGTCCTTCGATGTTTGGTGAGGGCGGGTTTTTATGGGGTGCAGCGGTTGGGCTTCATGGCACTAGATTGGAGCCTCATCACTGCACTCATCGAGCGGTGGAGAGTTGAGACCCACACATTTCATTTGCCTGTGGGTGAGACGACCATTACACTGCAGGATGTTTCAGTACTACTTGGGTTGCCGGTTGATGGCGACGCGGTTACTGGTCCGGACGTGCAGAGGCCTATTCCCGAGTGGCAGCAGTTGTGCCACGACTTGCTCGGGATTACTCCACCTCAGACTGCTTTTGATGGATCGCGTCTTAGGTTGAGCACATTGACACACCATTTATCTGAGCCGATCCCCGATGACGTTGACGATGGATTTATTGCGGCGTACAGCAGGACATACATTATGTATCTTCTAGGTGGCTGCCTTTTTACAGACAAGTCATCTAGTAAGGTGAGAATGATGTTCTTACCTCTATTATGAGACCTTGATCAGGCAGGCAGGCTTAGCTGGGGTAGTGCGGCTTTAGCATGTTTATACCGTGAGCTTTGTCTTCCCACGAGGCCCGAGGTTGCATCTATTGGTGGCCCACTTCTTCTTGTTCAGGTGCGAATTGCTAACATTATGTTTTACATAATGTATTCAATGTTTATAAGATGAAATAAAGTTGTCATCCCATTTATGTTGTTATATTTGCTCCAGCTATGAGCTTGGGAGCGACTGTGTCATATTCGATTACAGCGTCGCGACATACATCCACGGGCACCATCCTCACCGACAGCTGCAGCCTTACCCCGTGCTCCCCTAGGATGCAGGTATATTTAGTGATGCTTTCAATTGTTATACTTGACTTTTTGTTGTATTGGATTACTTATTTTTGACATGAGTATAATTTAATTGAATATATAGATTAACTTACGTAAAATTTGTCAAGTATAGGTGGGATGTCCTTCACTACCATTCTTCCACCTCTGCCCATAGTCTACGACACTACCGAGACCAGTTAGACCAGATGAGGCCGGACTATGTATGTACACAATTATGTGATATAACATGTATATCTCAATTTAGATATAAAAAATGGTATTAGTATTCAAACTGACAACATGTATAACATAATGTAGATGATTTGGGAGCCATATACTGCAGATGTCATGCAGCCATTGCCTGACTATTGCCTCAGTGGTCAGGCGATTTGGGGAGCACGCATACCACTGATTTTCTTTGCAATTGTTGAATGGCACTTCCCAGATCGCGTATTGCGGCAGTTCGGTGTAGTGCAGAGCATACCTGCTGCGTGTGATTCATCCACAGAGCTACATCGTATAGACATGCGAGGGAGGCACAGATATGATTGGCCCAATCGTCACAGGGATTATATCGGCCTTTGGGACCACCGTTTCGACCACATCATTTTTGGGGATGGTTCAGATAGAGGTACTGCTCAGTGTACCGATGACTATATGTCCTGGTCATGGTGTTAAATCGCGGTCGCGGGATATGACGCGGTCGCGGTCGCGGTGTAACGGTATCGGGAGTATCGGCCCACCCGTAACGGGAATCGGAAACCGCAACTGTGAATTTTTTTCAAACATTAGCAAACCCCCTAAGTTTTACTGATACACATGTTTTTATTTTAGTTTATTACTTTTAAGGGTTTTAAAGTAATTTTTATCATTTTTATGACACTTAAAAAGATGTTTTATAATTTTATATTATTTTTTTAAAGTTAAAATACCGAAAAGTAGCATTTTTATGATTTTTAAGAATAATATTGCAACAAATAATGTAAATAATTACTTCAAATTTCAAATGCAATTAAAAATTCATAATCAATAACAATTCACAAAAGAAGGCAAATGCAAATATTTAATTAGTTGGTAGCTAGTTGGCACCTTTTGGAACTACCACCAAAATGAATGGCGTGCAGGTTCTTGATAGTCTCTATCATTGTCATCATCATTATATGGTCTCTCCGGCACTTGTCTATTGAAATAATTGGAACCTCTCATTCCTATTGATGTATTACTGCCACTGGAATCTTCTGGTTGTTGCTGCATGTAATACCCAGTCCCATCCCCATAAGGCATTGTAGATCCAAAGAGGTTATTTGTAAAAGCCTCTGCATCTGAAGGAAGTGGATATGGAGCTGTATATTGTGGTGATGGGAGGGGATAGTAATGAGGTTGTGGTTGGGGGTATCCCTGCTGAGGTGGTGGGTAGTGTGGTTGTAATGGTAGTGGTAGGGGTCTTTCTGTACCTGGGGGATAGTATAATGGGTATCCAGATTGATTGCCCACTTGATGTCCAACTCCAAGATCGCCAAAACGTTGAGCAATTCCAGAATCATCATCACTGTAATCAACTGGTGGTAAATAATGTCTTTGCCTACTTGATTCACCTACATCACGGCGAGGGCGACGTGAGTAATGTCTTGGGGGAGGTGGATCTGAAAACTCTCCAATTTCTTCATCAGGGCGAAAACCACTATATCCAGCTTCTCCACGATAAGGTGAATCATAACGAACACCACCTTCAACAATTTGGACTTGTCCTCCAGGTCCAAGGCCTCCATCACCTGAAGGACTTGAGTTATCATCATTTCCACTACCACTATTGCCACTAGGAGGAGTCAAACCAGCACCACTACCTGATCCACTATTGGAGGAATTGACATTTTCAGTCTCTTGATGAGCGACATCATCCTCATCATTATCACTTAAGTCCATCCAATTATTTTCTTGACCATCTAAAACTGGTTCTTCCCTTTCTTGGAGCCATGGAGCTAAAGGATCATCTTCTTCAAAAATATAATCCAAATTGATGGGGTTGAATTGCTCTTCAATCTCCATTTGGGATTTCCTTGTAGCATGTCTAATCTTTAGCCTCATATTATAATATACATAGACAAGTCTGTTCAATTTGGCGTATCGTAGTCGATTCCTTGTCTTTGTATGTATAAGGCTAAAGGTACTCCAATTACGCTCACAGTTGGATGATGATGTTGTTTGGCTCAACACTCTGACTGCTATGGTTTGAAGTTCAGGAGTTGACCCGCCATAGTGGATCCACCATTCAGCTGCATTATCAAATGATAAAATTCAATTTTAATTTGATATAAAAATCAAATTTTTATTTACCACTTGACACTTACTCACTTACCAGGATTGGTTAGTGACACTGCTCGTTGAGCCAATACCGTTCCAAATGAATGTTCTTTATCACGAAATATTAAAATCTGCAAACATTTGAATAGATAAGTGCCTAACTTTTGAACCTTATTTGTATGATTGATTTATTATAAATTAAGAAAACAAACTTCTAATTCAAAAACTTACTGGGTTGATGGCCATTATTTGCCTATCAATGTTTGGCTCCAACTTTTGAATTACCCGCTTAACCCCTTCCATCACTTCTCTATGATTTGACATGTTTCCACCATATTGGAATTGAGGATTAAGAAAATAACCTAACATAAATAAAGTTGCTAAAGAGTTAGATATTAAGGAACTCAATGAATATATAATAATTGATGTAACAAATTAGAATTGTAGTCTATATTTAGTACTTAGTTATTTACCAGCTGCATGCAAATCGTGATGTAGCTGAAAATTCCATCGCTTGTCAATAATCTTCCAATAATCCAAGTAGTAGCGACAGTCTCTTTGAATGGCTAGTTTTGCTCGATCCATGGCTTCATAAATAAAGCCCATGGTGGGCTTCTCATCCCCATCAACAAGTCGAAGGACTTTCACAAGTGGCTCTTGTACTTTCATGATTTCATTCGCTTTGCTCCAGAAATCATTTCCAAGTATTATCTTTTTGACATCATAAGCCTTTCCATGTTTTTCCCTCCCCCATTTACTCCTTTTCCACTCATCGGAATTAAACATATTTCTCAAGCCACTCTTATGTTTGACAATACTCTCCAATGCAATGAAATTGGTGGCAAATCGTGTGACAGCAGGGCTTAGCAATTCTCGGTCATTGGTGAACCGCTTCATGAAATCAACCACCCAGGTAGAATTATAAATGAAGCTTGTGATTTCTTTGGCCTGGGACAACACTTTCGCAACACTTTTCTTATTTCCAATGTCTTCTAATATAAGATCAATGCAATGTGCTGCACACGCTGTCCAATACAAGTTTGGCCTTTTTTGCATCAATTTCTTACCAGCAAGCTTCATTGCAGCTTCATTGTCAGTCACAATCTGGACAACATATTTCTCACCAATTTCATCAACCACCTTGTCCATGAGGGCAAAATAGTAATCTGAATTCCTTGAGGGCACGTCGGTAGCATCAATTGATTTGTGAAAGATTGTGCCCCGACTACTATATACTAGAAAATTGATGATATGTTTCCTAGTAGGCCCTGTCCATCCATCACACATAATGGATACACCTCTTTCCTCCCAGATAGGCTTATGTGACTCTATCCAACTTCTCAATTGCTCAAACTCTCTTTTCAAATAAACTTCAGTGATCTCATATGGAGTTGGAAGAGGCACCCCTTTTCCCACCTCAGCTGCAACATCTAACATTGGTTTGAACCACTTATTAAGAACAATCCGTGCAGAAGATTGAGAAAATAAAACAAACTGGCTCACTGCAGTCCCAAGTTGTTTTTTCAAATTCTTCATTGCAGCATTAGAAATTTTAGGTTGTTTGGAACTTTTACTTCGATGAAGTGCAGGATCCATTGTAGCTAATCGAGCCTCTGGACTATTTGGATCAATCCATTGGCGACCACTGCCGCTAGACTCACGAACAGTAGCAGATCGACGCAATCCCCTTGGCCTACCACCACCACCGCCACCACTACTACCCCCAACATCAAAATGACCCTTAGCATGTGATCGAAATCTTTGTTCCTCCTCCCATTGACGATGTTCACTTAAACTTGCCTGTCGTGCAACTGTCATTTCTGGATCAAAATCATCACTAGAAGATAGAACTACTCCTTCAAAGTCATAATCATCTCTTTGCGATTGTCTTATATGTTCTTCAATTTCATCTCTTTGTTTTCTTTTCTCACTCTGTTTCTCTTTGTAACCTTTGAGATGCTTCATCATTTCTTCTCTTATTTCTCGAGAGACATTAGGACATGGTGCAATTTGCCCTCTTACATGTGCCAAATGTTGCTTCAGTCTAGTTATTCCCCCAGTGACAATTCTCCCACATAACTTACATATCAACTTGTGCCTGTTATCTGGAAATGGAATGGCAAATTACCATCCAATGTCAGTACTAGGAGCTGTAGGATCACTTCCACCTCCACCTCTACCTCCACCTCCACCTCCACCTCCACCTTGAATTCCCTTTCCCTTATCACGGTTAGTACCAGAAGGCTCACCACCACTGCCACGGGCCATTTTAATCAAAACTGAAATTAAACATTACAAATTGTTAATAAATAAATTAAACATTACAATTAAATTTTTTTAATTTTTTGTCAATATAATTTTTTTTTAATTCTTTTAAAACAATTAAGTTTTTCAATCAATCAATAACTTATTGTTAATAAATAAATTAAACATTATAATTAAATTTTTTAATTTGTTGTCAATCATTAATTTTTTGCCAATCAATATTTTTTCAAAATTTTTTTTAAAACAATTAAGTTTTTCAATCAATCAATAACTTATTGTTAATAAATAAATTAAACATTACAATTAATTTTTTTAAATTTTTTCTCAATCAATAATTTTTTTTAGTTTTTTTAAAACAATTAAGTTTTTCAATCAATCAATAACTTATTGTTAATAAATAAATTAAACATTACGATTAAATTTTTTTAATTTTTTCTCAATCAATAATTTTTTGTCAATATAATTTTTTTAAAACAATTAAGTTTTTCAATCAATCAATAACTTATTGTTAATAAAAAAATTAAACATTATAATTAATTTTTTTTAATTTTTTCTCAATCAATAATTTTTTGTCAATATAATTTTCTTTTTAGTTTTTTTAAAACAATTAAGTTTTTCAATCAATCAATAACTTATTGTTAATAAATAAATTAAACATTATAATTAAATTTTTTAATTTGTTTTCAATCATTAATTTTTTGTCAATCAATATTTTTTTTTAAATTTTTTTAAAACAATTAAGTTTTTCAATCAATCAATAACTTATTGTTAATAAATAAATTAAACATTACAATTAATTTTTTTAAATTTTTTCTCAATCAATAATTTTTTTTAGTTTTTTTTAAAACAATTAATTTTTTCAATCAATCAATAACTTATTGTTAATAAATAAATTAAACATGACAATTAAATTTTTTTAATTTTTTCTCAATCAATAATTTTTTGTCAATATAATTTTTTTAAAACAATTAAGTTTTTCAATCAATCAATAACTTATTGTTAATAAAAAAATTAAACATTAAAATTAATTTTTTTTCAATCAATAATTTTTTGTCAATATAATTTTATTCTTAGTTTTTTTTAAAACAATTAAGCTTTTCAATCAATCAATAACTTATTGTTAATAAAAAAATTAAAAATTACAATTAAATTTTTTTAAATTTTTTCTCAATCAATAATTTTTTGTCAATATAATTTATTTTAATTTTTTATAAAACAATTACGTTTTTCAATCAATCAATAACTTATTGTTAATAAATAAATTAAACATTACAATTAAATTTTTTTAATTTTTTTAAAACAATTATGTTTTTCAATCAATCAATAACTTATTGTTAATAAATAAATTAAAAATTACAATTAAATTTTTTAATTTTTTCTCAATCAATAATTTTTTTGTCAATATAATTTTTTTTTAATTTTTTTAAAACAATTAAGTTTTTCAATCAATCAATAACTTATTGTTAACAAATAAATTAAACATTACAATTAATTTCTTTTAATTTTTTCTCAATCAATAATTTTTTGTCAATATAATTTTTTTTTTAATTTTTTTAAAACAATTAAGTTTTTCAATCAATCAATAACTTATTGTTAATAAATATATTAAATATTACAATTAAATTTTTTTAATTTTTTCTCAATCAATAATTTTTTGTCAATATAATTTTTTTTAAATAATTAATTTTTTCAATCAATCAATAACTTATTGTTAATAAATAAATTAAACATTACAATAAATAAATTTTTCAACCACAGGTAAGGAAAAAAAAATTCAAGCAAAGACTAAAAAACAATAAAAAAATAAATGCAAATAAAACATACAGGCCAAAGACTGAAAAAAGAGAAAAAAAAAAAAAAAAAAAAAAGAAACAAAAGAGTGTAAAAACAAACAGGAAGGCAGTGTAGAGACTAGAGAGTTAAGTTTTTTTTTTTTTTTTTTAAAAAAAAAAAAAAAAAAAATAACAGAACCTAGAAGTTTCTGTTTCTCTCTTCCAACAAAACCAAATACCCCTTTCTCTCTTCCAACAAAACCAAATACCCCGTAAAAAAACCCAAATCTCCTCCTCTCTCTCCTTCGTGCGACAAAACAGAGAAGAGTCGGCAGCTCCGACGGCGTGAGGCCGTGACTCCGACGGCGATGACGGATGACCAACGACAACGGCGTGAGGCCGCGACGACGGCGTGAGGCCGTGACCACGACGATCGACGACTTCCGATGAAGCGGCGCCGATTCAGGGAAAGAAAAAAAAAAAACAGAAGAGAACGTACCTTTGGCTGGATCGAACTGGAAGCAAAACGATTCGTTCTTCAAGCTGTGAAAGAGACTGAAGAGAGATGACTGAAGAGAGACGACTGATTCTTCCAGGTAAGCTTCAGTTCCAACTTTTCTTTCCTTTCTTTCACTTCAAATTCAAATTTTCAATAAAGCAACTGCTTTAATTTGTCTATATTCTCTGTCTATATTCTCTGAATTCTCTGAAGCTGCTTTTTCTTTTTCCTTTCTTGTTTCCATCTGATCTCTGTTTTCCTTTCTTGTTTCGGTCCGTAACGGACGTTACGGGATGTAACGTACCGTAACGGCCGTTACCGTTTCGGAACGGACGTAACGGCCGTTACTGCCGTGAAATCTTTCAACTCCGTTTTATCGGTGCGTAACGGGATCGCCACCTCGAAAATCCGTTACGTCGCGGCCGTTACGTAACGTAACGGCCGATATTTAACACTATGGTCCTGGTACACAACGATCACACGTAGATTGATCGGGCCAGTTATTCAGAAGCCAGCAGTTGGATTCCAACCCGTTGGCAGCATTCGACATCTGTTGGTATAATAAATATCTCTTATAGACCTCACTCGTGACTTGCGGCCTACTTCTTATTATTTATTGATGAATTTAATTTTTTCAGGAGGATACAATGACACGCATATCTCAGATTTCAATTATCCCCGAGATTGGTGATATACTTCATCAGGACTTATTCGACCTGGTTCGCCATATCCATGACATGTCTACAGCATGCTTGGCTGCTGTTGACGATGATCGGCGAGTGCGTGACGGGGAAGGCCAGCAGTACACATATTCAGCACCATCAGCCAGTCACCATACTCAGCCACAGTCACTGGAGCCATTCGACACGAGTTTTCTTCATTCTATGAGCACACCTGTGGCTGATCATGGGATTGCTTCACACCAGTCCTCCCCTGTACCAGATCCCTTTTCGTCATTCTACGTCATGGAGCCTGACTATGTGCATGTCGGGGGTGATGATGGGGTGGAGGAGCCCGTTGGTGATGTTCCAGTGCCAGAGCCGGCACAACATTTGATGGAGACACAGTGTCTAACACAGGCTGCTGACATGGAGGTGCAGCCAGAAATGCAAGAGGGTCCAACTGATGTTATAGTGTACAGAAGACGACGGACGGCACGAGCCAGACCACGTGAGCATGGACGAGGTCACTGGCATACACACATTGATGAGGGTTCGTCACAGTTGACTCAGGTGACGTTGCAGCCTCCACGAAGCAGACCAGTACGACAAAAGAAAAAACCAACATGTGGCACTTAACTGGTAGGGTATATTATATTTTTGTTGTTGATGATAACAACGTGAGTAAAAATTAGCCAACCAACATGCGTTTGATTTCTTTGCTTCACTTCTTTTTTGTAGGAATAACTGGAATGACTGTACCAAATTTTTTGTAGGATCCAGTCACAAATTCAAACTTCAGGAAAGCAAGCTCTTCAGGTATGTATCACATTGTAATCTCAGTTCAAACATGCATGCTTTAGTTTTTAGTTTATCTACAACCTTAATAACTCAGTGATTGAGTCCCTCTAGTGTATATGTATATATATTTTTGACTAAACTAGTGAGCAATGTGGAACATGGTTATGTTAAATTCAAAGTGCTTATATCAAGGGTGAGAGAGAGAGAGAAAGAGAATCAGATTTAAATTATCGAATCAAAATCTAATCAATTAGATGAAATTTTATAAGCATTGAAGCCAGGTTGCAAGGTTTTAGCCAATGGTGAACCCAGCTAAGGCCATTTGAAATGACAACCTCAGACCGTGCATTCAATGGACTACCTTTGTTTGTCGCCTTGGTTTGGGAAAGAAATTTGATAAATTAGTCTCAATCACTAATAATAGTGAGAATAAGTAATGATTTAAAGCATGAATAAAATAATAGAAAAAGAGAGTTGAAGTTATTAATCATATCAGTATTAGTGAAGGAGAAGCTAATCCATATCCAATCACTAAAAAACTTGTGCTGTTAACAGTTTGCTACAACAACAAAAAAATGTAATATTTTTCGAAACCTTTCTTTATTGTAGAACCAGATTTTAAGAATTTCTTACAGCTTTAATCTTTGTAAGAGATGTTAAGAAGCTCAGACAGGAGCAAGATGTAATTTGTGTGCTTTTATATTTATTTTGCTGTTTTTTTCTGTGGAATCGGGGAGCATAAGAAAAATTTGGATGTTGAGCACCTTTTAGGGTTGTAGTTTTTCAGTTATATAGATAAATACATAATGTTAACAATTAATTAAGTATAATAATTTGCATAATAATGCATATAACTTTGTTCAAGTTGAAGGTATCAGAGGGGAATAGGAAGCACAAAACAACATAGATTAAAATTGTGAAGAGAAACATGATTGCCTGAGATTAATCAGTAGAATGGCAATAAGAAGTTCTGAACCAGGGAAAAAACACTCGTATAATTGAAGCTAAATAACTAGGATTCGGGCTTGGTTGAATAAAGTTGAGAAGGATTTGATAAAGTACATTGGTGATTGTACTATTTGCCGAGGCTACTGTATTATGATTTCTATTCTCTTATCAGTTATTCTTTGTTTTCATCAGCTATTCTAATTAGAAGTATTTTGATGTGATGTCTCCCATTGAATGTAATAAAATCTATGCTTCTTGTTTCCAATTTTTGTTATACTTGTCTTAATGTTGTGCCTATTAGTTCTTGAACAGTGTACTTATTTTGGAATAGCTAAATGTCTGGCATGTATTAATGTAATTGTGTTTCGGTGTCTTCCAGGTTATTCCATCTTTGCGAGGAATGGGAATTGGCCAGATGATAGTTAAAATAATTATAAGGTTTGTTGATACTCATTTTGTAGCAGATTTAAGTTTAGAATTATGAGGTTTGTTCATATTCATTTTATAGCAAATTTAAGTTTCATTATTTAGGGGATATAATTCTTTAAAGACCAGTTTGTTCACAAATTTGAACTAACCTTCTGGGCACTTAAAAAATTACTAGTCCTGGCCTTGCAGTTTGGGTTGGTTGTGATGGTAACCCTCTGGGTAAATTTCATACTCTGTTAATACCATGCAGTCAAGATTCTCCCATAAAATTGTAAATGCAGTTAAGGATACCTTGGTATGTATATTTTGAGTTTGAACATCCATAAACTAACCCTTTATGGTGTTTAACATTTTCCATTCTACATGCAGGGTGCTCACAAGTAGAGGCATTTATGACATTGCAGCCCTGTGCACAGATAAAGAGAGGTGAACTTTGCTGATTTTGCTTGGAACCAATGTCTAGACCTGAACTCTTTGGTTAAATTTTCTTATTCTTATTTTGTATTTCCTAAATTCTGTTGTTTCAACCTGGTTAAGTGCCTGTCAATCCCATGCGCACACAGTTTAGGTGATCTGCTTCTGAAAGTCCATATAGATTATTGTTATGACATTAAATCTCATTGACTAAGTAAAACATGACAAACTCATGCTCAAACAGGAAACAATTTAGTACAGGCTAACATTTACTTGGTATGTGGAGTGGCTGAGGTTCCCAGGTTAGGCTAATTTAAGGCAATTTCTCTGGTTGGACCTGTATGTAATTTCCACATGCGGCTGAATTTTTCCATGCAGAAATCAACGAGGAGAATGATCTTTTAGTTTTCTTTGATCCTGTGCATCATTATTAGATAATTTTTCACATAGATAATAAATATGAATAACTTTGTTGCTGATTGTAATTCCCCTGTATTTCTGTCAGGTTATTCTTTAAAGCATGTGGATTTGGGGATGACCTTCTGGGATCTACTGCAATGATGTATACTAGGACTGTTTCTAGCTGTCCAGAAGACAATCAAATGGTCAAGCGAGCTGGTCGAAAGCTATTGTTAGCTCCACCACTAAGAGTGCCATTTGAATCATGATCTCTAATTAATCACAGAGTTGTCACCACAGCGTGTTTTGTTTGGCTGAAAACACAAAGATGCAAACATTTTTTTGGAGCTCAAATTAAATGGTCTCGAATTGTGATGTCCCATTTTCATATCCAGTCTTAACACATATTAGAGAAGAAGGCAAAGGAGGGAGGGTGGAGACCTGGTGGTTTCAACTGCACTGATTAGAATCTTCACCTTCAAAATCTAGTTCATGTATTGTGGTTGATCTGTAAAAATCTTCTTGTACTGTAAACATTTGTCAACTCAATAGGCAATACAATTAAGTTTTAAGCATTGTCTATGCCCTGAATTTCTAAATGTTTACACCCAATGGACTATTTAGCATTGTCTATACAATTAAGTTTTACACCTTGGTTGATAACTCAGAATCAAACTTCCAAGATTTGGCAATCCATGTTGAAGTTTACAGCAGAGAGCCCATTTTCCTCAGAGAAAGTCTCCAGGGGACAGCTACTAGAATTTTTCATGAATTTGTAGATAAGTTCATGAAAAATTCTGAGGCTTCAAAGCCAATTGAAGAAGTTGGAAGCTTTCAATTGCGGAAAAGGAATTCCAGCAAACCTCAGATTTTAACCAGGCTGTTCATCCTGTAAGCCCTTATGGGTGGCCATCCCACAACCTGACTACTCCCAGAAAGCAAAAACATATCAGCAAAAAAATTTAACCTATCATAGGGAAAAAGAAAAAAAACAATAATAGTGAAACATGGTATATATAACTCAATCTCACAAAACCCAACAATTAGTTGAATGAATAGAAAAACCCCAACTGAGAAATATCAAACAAAAAATAAAATTAAATAAGGAAGCAACAACAAACACATCAACTGTAAAACCTGAGGAGGAAAACCTATTTAAATTATTAGAGCATCACCAATGGTTACTTAAATTTAAATTTGAGTAAAAACTCATCAAAAACAGCCAAATGACAATGAATGGAAGTAAAGAAGTTTTGAAAAATGAAATCCAAATATTTGAAGACAACTTCAAAATATGCAAAAATAACAAATGGGATAAAAGGCCAATTCAATAAATCAGTTATACATGAGAATGATCAGTTATACATGGAGATAGCTCAACCTTTATCCTGAAATGTAATACCAAAACCTTATTGGATTCTCCACATGAAAAAAATCTCGTATGATATCAACAAATGTTCATGAGTCACTATCTGTTCAAATAAATCAGAACTACTACTTATAATTACCACCAGCATAAAATTCTTGATCTTCACCTTTAGCATTATTCTGTTGTAAATATTTCAACATCACTACTCATCAATTGAATCTCCCCTTGCAGCAGATTCTCTTCCACTGTATTATAGCTTCAACAGTTAGATACAAAAAATTGTGGCAAACAAATATTTTGACAAATGAGCAAGAAATTTCAAATTTAAAAGCATATATGACCCATACCTTGTGTTTCACTTAACTGGATTTTATCAGCAGCGTCTTTCATGCAAGAATTTAATGCCCGTGCAAGACGTTTCACATGAATTAATCGTAGACTTCTTGATCTGCCTGGACCACAACATCCAACTTGCAAATGTAGAATATATAGATAGAAGAAAGTATAATAAATAATTGGTTTCTATCTATAATAGTCACTATTATCTCTTGAATCTCATGTTGCAGATAGAGTCTTTTCAAAATTTACTTGGGCCAAAAATCACCAAAATAATAACAAAAGCACCGAACTTACATCTTGTTGTTACACGCTCCTTCCTTGTCACATCTGCTACAATTTGGTGACTTTCACCACAAGGTATATCCACAGGAGTATTCAATAGTCTTGCAAGATGTTTAATTTGATTCAAACATAACCTTCTAGGATATTTAGCTGATTTATGAACACCAGTTGTTGCACTACCTATCATATATAGTCACAAAGACATGGTAAATCTATATATCCAACAGTTGCATATACATATATTTAACAGCCTGGTGAAATAATAATATTGTTCTAAAATAAAGAATGTGTAATGAATAATTTAAAATTTTTTACCCTCGGACTTTGTGGCTGAGACGTTTCATCAACATGTTGTTTCCATCAATCTGAAGGACCAATTCCTGCTTGGGGATGGTTGTTAGTAGGACAAGAGCGACGATCGTGACCAGTTTGCCTACATATACCACAGTGATTATGTGTAGCCACTTCTCTGATGTCCATCTCGTTCCGAAGTCGTGATGACCTAGGACGACCCCTTCTCCTTAGAAGCGCGGGATTATGGCATACTCTTGGACCAGATGGTGTATCCCAATAATCCTCATGGTAGAGTGGAAAAAATTGTGATTGCCATGTCCTTTCGTACGCGCCAATACTATAACATTCATCCATAAATTGATGAAAAGACACTCTCAAGTCTGCCATAACTGCGATTGCATGGGAACAAGGCATCTTATAAATATTCCACTTCCCACAACTGCAAGTGCTGGTATGAAGATTAACCACTTGAGCATTACCCTTGGCTGTTAAAACCCTCATAATTCCAAGACCGGAGTTATATGGTGTTAACTTGTGACGTCCAGTCTTTTCCTGATTCCGACTAATCCTGGCTGCTGCGTAAGGAGTATAGGTATAGTTATTATTTACACCGTCCGAAACTAATACCCGTTTTACATTGAAGTAGTAAACCACCCGCTCAAATATAAGCTCGACACATGCAGTGATAGGCAAGTTTCTTGCTCCCTTCAACACACCATTGAAGACCTCAGATATATTAGTCATCCGCATCCCATAGCGACGACCATCATCATGAGCAATACTCCACTGATCTGCCGGAATATTCATCAAATATTCTCTCGCATCTTTATTCAGCTTGCCAATTTCTTCCATGACTCGATCAAATTTTCGAATTTGATGAGTACTTCCGGCAATCCACACCAGTTTCTTCAAGTGTGCATTCTTAAACCTGCCGTTAAAATTGCTCTGAACATGTCGAAGGCAAAAACGATGATATGCGTAGGGCGGTTTCCATCTAGAATTAGGGGCATTAATAGTTGCAAGGATCCCGTTGTGTCTATTAGAAATCAAACAAATACCTTCCCTATCCCGGATGACATAATCCTTCAAATGCTCAAGGAACCAACTCCAACTACTGTAACTCTCCTCATCAACGACAGCAAATGCAAGTGGAAAGATTTGATTGTTTCCATCTGCTCCCATTGCAATTAGCAATTTCCCCTTATATCTCCCATATAAGAAGGTAGCATCTATACTAACAACCGGCCTACAGTGGCTAAACCCTTCAATTGATGGTTTGAATGCCCAAAAAATCTTATGTAATATCACATTATCAGCTGATGAAGTATGGCAAGTCTGCCACTTCACGATTGTTCCATCATTATATTTTTTTAATGCACCCATAAATTTTGGCAAGAAATTGTATGAGGACTCTCAATCTCCAAAAACCCTTGCCACGGCTTTTTGCTTCGCCATCCAAGCCTTCTTATAAGAGACTTGGTAGTTAAATTTTTGCTGCACATAGTCTCTAATAACAGCTATTTTAAGAGATGGATCCGCTTTTACAAGCCCTTGAATTTCAGCCTCAATCAATATGGAATTCAATTGCCTGTGATCCCTGTTTACAGCAGGATATAAGCAAGTGTGAGGTCCTTCAAGCTTTGTTATTTCAAACCACCCATGCTTCTTCCTCTTACAGGCACGCATTCTCCACTGGCAACCACACTCGTCATGCATTTTACATCGTAGAGACCATATTTTTGAGTTTGTTTCCACAACCTCATATTGTTGGTGTGTTCTGATGGAATACATTTGTATAGCATTTCTCAACTGATCCTTGTCAGCGAATATTAGACCCTTTGATAAGTCATTCCTCATCGGGTCCCATACATGGCCATGAAGTGAAGAGCTACTATCCAAGGTTTGATTAGGCAACTCTACAATACTGAAAAACGGTAACATAGGCTCATACATTCGGGATTCTGCATGCATTCCATCAGAAGCTTGCCCTAGTACGGCTTTTTCATCTTCCTCATCATCTTCACCCAACTCATCCATCATCCTTTCTTCCTTCTCCTCCACCTCCTCGACTGAGTTGTGTGGACTGAGGTTTACGTCCACCCCTCTATAAGCCAAGGACGAATTATCCGTCATAACAACTTCTTGAACAACAGTTTCGCGATTCGGCATTGCATGCAACTGTTGTCTTCCATCATTATATGGTGAGTTTGACATATTTGACTGATGGGGCGGAAACTCCTCTATCATCGGTATATTTTGTGATGCATTTCCATAGTTTTGTGTTAGCAATCTAGTGAATGGTCTTGCCACCTGACTGGTTCCCTAACCTTGGTTCCAATTCTCTATTTCCATATACAAGTCGATACTACGTATTTGTTCACTCTCAAATATAGCACCAACCATTGCTTCAACAGTGTTATTGTCAACAATTTTCAATGGCATATACTTTGTTATTTGTGGTCCCAATACTGATGGAAATCTGCAGGTCATTTTCAAGTGACATGAATTTCGATCCAACTGCAATGCATTACAGACGCAATCCACCATTTCACTGTAAGTAACGTTATGATTCACTCTTACACATGTTCTCGGAGTACGCACATCGTAAGAAAACCCTTCTTCCCCATAAAATGTGCTGCCCCCCAAGAATAGACATACAGTTGCGCGTCTCCGTGCCATTTATAACCTCCAATCTAGAATGAAAAAATTTAGTAAATTTCAAATTTTCAGCAATACATACAAACCACAAATATGTAAGTAATTGACAAAAAAAATACACCACTCATACAACAACTCAAACAGTAGCCTAAAACTTCAGCAACCAGCCCAAAAAAATCATCCATAAAGCAGCCAAAAACTTTACAAAACAATCCTTAAAATCAGCCATAAAGCAGCTAAAAATTTCAACATTATTTTGTAATAAATTGCAAGGATAGAATGATAACCAACAATAAATTGACTGAATGAGGAGGTCCCGATAGGTCAGATTGTGTTTTATGCACTGCACACAATGAAACTTATAATCATCTCTTATTTTCTTGTCCATTCTCTGCTGCTCTATGAATCAGAATACTGATTCAGAATCTTATTCCTAAACATCCAGACTCATGGGCAAGAGAAAATTTGACTGGAAAGAGCTTCCCAACCAAACTGACAACTTGTCTTTAGCTGCAGCTATCTACCATATATTTATTGTTTGCTTCCCAAAAATTTCACCAAACAAATAACCTAAACCTTCACCGAACAGCCCTTAAAAATCAACCATAAAACAGCCTTTAAAAGGCATCAACATAACATCATTTATTCTCACTAATATACAGAAATTACATTCCAATTGGTAACAATTTTACACAAATAAATTTATTGATTCATGATTTTCTTTTTTTTTTTCTGAAGGTTCTCCATCCAATTAAATTAACAAGTAATTTTTTGACATGTTTAACAAAATTCAAAATAAAGGAATTTAAAACTCAAATATTTAAAATCCCTATTTTTTCAAAATCTGTTGTTTGGGATTAATTTTTTTTTTTAAAAATCAACCTCTGTATAAAAATGTTAAGCTCAAATGCGTATTTATTTGGCAATCTTACAGACATCCCATCCAACTAAATTAAAGTATGAAAGCTAATAGAAATAGATCTGTGAATATTCAATTTGAAAATTAATAAAAATAGAGAGGTTCAATGTATGTACCTGTAATTTCAGTATGAAAGTAGTCTAACAGTAATATTGATGCCCCACCCTGAACTGGCCTGTGCCTTTGTGAGATGAACTGAGAGATTCAGATTCAGAGATTCAAACAGATTATTTGGATGAGAGTGAAGAATTTAGTCTCACCGGAGGGACTGAAGAGTCCAGATCCACTTGAGCTACCTTCTATTGATTTAGCCAAGAGATTAGGAAACGGAAGAGAAAAGTGCCCAAGAGATGAGAGAAAACGGAAGAGAAAGACGGAAGTGAAAGACTGTCGATGAGGATATAACACCATAAAAGCGTATAAGATTGATACACCTTTGAAAGGCATATTAGTTTCCTACGCTTTTTAAAGGCGTATCAATCTAATACGCCTTTTAAAAGCGTATAAGTTTTATACGCTTTTAAAAGGCGTATCAATCTTATACGCTTTTTAGGTGGAGAAAGGCTCAAAGGCGTATAAGATTTATACGCTTTTCAAAACTACCTGGGTCCGAAAATTAAGTTAAAAAGGACTTAGGTCGGGTCAATAAATTTTAAAAGTACCCGACCCGGGTCAAAAATTCCGCTGGAAACACACGTTTGCGGGTCAAAGTTTAATTTTGCTTTTTTAAAAATGGTGTTTTGCTTATTATATTAAAAGAATGGAGGGGTCAATGTATAATTTTATACATTTTGTTTCAGTAAAATAACCCCAAAACTCTTTTCCCCCCAATCGATTTCCCCCCCTTTGAAGAATTGAAGCCCTAGCACGCAGCTCTTATCTCCATTGCTGCTCCGACTGGTGAGTTTCGAGTTCCGATCGGCAACTTTGAAAGGACCTCCGACCAGAGACGTCTCAGGTACGTCTTCCTTTTTTCATTTTTTCCTTCTTCTTTTTTTCTCTCTTTTTTCGTCTTCTTCTCTGATCAGTGTGCTGTTACTTTCTGAGTTCTGCTTCTTCTTCTTCCTTTTTTTCTCTCATTTTCTCTGTTTTTTTTTCTTCTCCTCACAGTTCTGCTTCTTCTTCTTCTTCCTTTTTTTTTTCTCTGTTTTTTTCTTCTTCTTCTCAGTGTTCTGTTTGTTATTCTTTTATTCTTCCCTTTTTTTTTTTTTTCTTTTCTTTCGTCTTCTTTGATCAGTTCTGTTTCTTCTTACCTATCACCTATCAAAAAAATTTATCTTTTCCAGTCTCTTCTCTCTCTCTTTTTTCTAAACAGCCTTTTGGGGGGGGGGGGGGGGTTATTAATGGATCTTTGTTTTGGGGCTTTTTGGGGGGTTATTAATGGAGTTTTGTTTTGTATTGAGCTTTAAAATTTTAATCCTGTAGCAATTACTGGACTTTGCACGCTTCATACTTCTTATGATTTTGTTATTTATAATCTACAAATATTTTGTACTTTTGTTTTAAGTTTATCACTTTATGATGCTTCATCTTAGAATTTTATTACTTGTGCAGATGTTCACTGAATGATAATCATCATATATTGATATATAAAGTAGAAATTGTAGAATGTTGAAAGGTTTGGGTGATTATTAATTAAAATTGACGAGTTGATAATTGATCTCTTATGATTTGTGGTTTTTTTTTTATACCTAATTTGATTGATATAAAGATAGAATTTGAATATGATTATATATATAAAAATAAAAAAATATTTATTCAACGTGTCTCCAATGTTTGTGTCCTATGTGTCCATGTCGTATCATATCCATGCTTCTGAGCTGATTGTTTTATTTCTGTTTCTGCTTCTCAGTATTTTGAATTTTTGACTTAGCAATAATATATTTAGATCCCCAGCTTAGCTTGTGTTTTCTTTGCTCTGATGTTCACTGGAAGTGGCTCTCTTTTTGCTTTTTGTATAGCCTTTGGCTTTCTTTGAGTTGTTTTTGTTCTCTCTCGGTTGATGGGCATCCATGTTTCGATAAACCTAATTCAACAAAGTGCACACTGAAAAGTGATTGAATATGTAATCTTAGTTTTGTATTTTGTGAATTTGTAATCTCAGTTTTGTCACTTCTGTGCCAAGTGCCTTTTCAATCGTAATCTCGGCTCGGTCTTTATTTTATGAATATGTAATTTGTATATATGACATATTTGGTGTAAATTTTATTTTGAATTTAAGCATGTTAGTTTCTTAGATTGTCATATATAATATTACGTGTTATCTTGAACATTGTTGTGTTTTGTTATTCTAATTTCTTTAGGATTAAAAAGGTGGTGATAAACTTAAAAAAATTGTAATGTTTTATTAAATTTTCCATATTTTCATAATGTTATATAATATGAATAATAAATATATTTATGATGTCACGGTTCGATTTCCGTTGGTCCAGTGATTAAACCAGTAACATGTGATCCGGTCTTTTTTATTTTTCCCTTCACTGAATGGTTGGGATTCAAAACACTAGTTCTAGAGGGGCTAAGAAGCACGGATACGGACACGGGACACGGATACGATACGACACGACACGACACGGACACGCAGACACGTTATTTCTCAAAAAAGTAGGACCTGGACACGTTAAATATATATAAATTTTTTTATATTTTTTATATGACCATATAATAAAAACTTAATGTTATTTCAATTAAACTTGGCATAAAAACACACAAATTTAAAAAATATTATTAAGATATTAAAATAACACAGTCATTAAATAAAAATTAAAGAATTTCTTCATTTAATTATCAACATTCATGATTCAAGTGTCCGGACACGTGTCCAGGAAGTGTCCGAAGTGTCGGATGTCCGACACAGACACGTGAGCCAAAATAGAGTGTCCGTGCTTTTTAGTAGAGGGGCTTGAATTAATCCATCTATTCTTTCTTGATGACCAATGTCGTGAAAATTGGCTCGGACTTTTGGTTCAACCGATTGAACTAGAAACCGGTCCAAGAAACATTCCGGTCTTGCCCGGAAAACCACAACAAATGAAAACACTCTTCACTTTTAATAAAATTGCTAGAATCCCACCGGTTCAACCGAAAACTGCAGAACTGGGCGATCCAATTAATCTCTAAATATATGCAAATGAGGGCATAATCTAAACACATCTCATTCGCTCAACGATTGAACAACTGAAAAGCCCTCTTCAATTTCTGATTTTCTCATCTCTTTATCACGATTCAATCGGTAGTTTTCTTTGTCGCGTCACTGTGGTGATAAGATTTCTCGTTCTCTCTCAATTCCTATGGCGTGCCCTCTCTCTCTCTCTCTATTACTCTAGCTTTCTTGTTTCTTCCTCTAATATATCTTCTTCCATCAGCACCGGCGGTCAGGAACGACGCAACCAAAGAATGGCGGACGAATAGACGAGTGGTGACAGTTCTCTATTCCTCTGGTAATATTCTCTCTCTTCCTCTACCTTTCTATCTTTCTCTCTGGTAATCATCTTGTACATATATTTTGTTAGAGACTTGATTCCATCCCTGTACAGAGCTGGTCATGGAAATTTACATTATGGTTGTTGCATTTGCTAGAAATTTGTGTGAACCCCACATTTGTATTAAAAAGCTACATGGAACTGCTATTAATGGCTCCGTGGGGTTGCTTTTTGTGTGTCAATGACCTCTAACATGACTCTGTTTATGTATCAAGAGACTAAATTATTTTTACTATGCATTTGTTTGACAGCAGTTTTTACAATTGTGTCATATCTTTTGGTAGTTCAGTGATCCCCTTCTTTTTTGATCCATACGGCTACAGCTGGAAAAAGAATCCTATTAAAAATTAAGTATACTAAAATAAGCATTTTCATAATGAGAAGAAAATCTTTCTTTTTTATAAAAATGAAAAAAATGCGTTGCTCGAAAGAAGAAAAGACTTCCCGAAGGTTAATGGGGTGAAAACTTGAATTACGCACATACGGAAAAAAAAAGAAATATGAAAAATATTTAACCAATCAGGTGATTTTGTTTAAATAAAATTTTTTTTTTGATAAGTAGATTTTGTTTAAATATATATATATATATATATATATATATTTGGTTCTGTATGTGTTTTTGTGTGCATGCATATATTGTTTCTTTATATGAATTGTTATTTAGATATATAATAATATGCTTTCTTCTCAAGAAATTTTTTTTCTCGACACCAGATTTGGTAGGTCAGCAATGGTAAATTTTTTGGTTAATGTTTTCTCCACCTACTGTTTTGTGAATTGAGTTTGTTGTTTGGTGCAAGGAATTGGGGGCTACTACCATGCAATTCAAGATGTTTGCAAATTAGTTGTTAAGGAGCTCACAAGTTGGGTATATTGTTTTCAACTCGATTCTTTGTACCTGATGTGTTTAGTTCATATAATTGGAAAGTTTTGTGTTTAGTTCAACTTGATTGTCTTTCTCTGGCTGTGATATTTTAGAATTTTTTTTGTTATTTCATAGTTTTGTTAATTTAATTTATTAATAAATACATTTATTACCTAATTATGTACAATGCAGTTTGTTTTCGTTTAACCGGTGGTTGAACCAGTTAGCCATAACGCATGACCCAATCATTTTTCTGGTTCAGTGAATGGTCCGAGTTTTAAAACATTGTTGATGACCTCGTTATATTTGCTAAGGTCACTGAAGCTAACTGTGATGTGATAATAAAGAGGTTCTTCCTAATTTTTGTGAAAATTTTGGGCAAAAGGAAATAAACAAAAATAAATTCTTTTATTCCCTCAACACCCTTAGGAGTAAAGCTATTGCCACTAGTTTCAGATATGGGGTATACTTAACTTAGGACCTGGGTAATTATTTAGGGGTTCCTTGTCTCATAATAGTGTCCAAGAAGAATCATACTTGCCTTACTGAGAAAATACAACAAAATCTTTGTGGAAAGAAAAAATTCTTTTCTTTGCTGACTTTAATTCAATCTGTCACAACCTCTATTCCCAATTATAATATGCAAATAAATTTTCTTCCCTGAATTTGTGTGAAAAACGGTGTTGATAAGTTAAACATGGACCTCTTATGGAGGGATAATATGTGGGAAAAAAAAATTTCAAGGTGGGGAAACCAACAATTACATCATCTTCCACTTTGAAGGATTTGAAATTGTAACCTCTCATATAAATAGAGGCACGAAATGCTACTCGAAAAAATTTCATTTAGTTGGGTGGGATAAAGTTTGTAAAAGTAAGAAAGGAGGAGGACGTAAAATAAGAAAACCTAAGGATAATAATCTGGCTATTCTTACCCAGCTAGTATGGAAACTCATTAAAGAGCCACAACCGGCTGGTCTACCCTTTACATTTCTCAGGTTCTTGCAACAGCTTTTTAATCCTCTGCAAATCCTCTTCTTTCACTTTTGGAAGGATTCAAAAGCATAATAATAACAAAAAACAGGACACTAGCACCATAAAAAGGTTGATTATGGCGTATGGAGGTGCAATCGTGGGCCCACCGGCAGCAGCAGCAGGTGGTTCTCTGGCAACAAGGCAGGTGAAGCTAGACAAAGAGTGCGAGCTCAGAATCGAAGTGAGTCCCGACATGCCTCTCCGCCTCCGGCTTCTCACGGTACTGCCGAGATCTTTGGCACTGAAATAGCTCCCGAAATCTGGCTCACCTTCCCTCCAAGGCTCAAATTTGCAGTAAGCAATCCCAAACCCACTTTTTCCCTATACATATATAAACTTATGCTTAGATGTACACATAATAATAGATGTTATCAATACAAAACCACAATAAATATGTTATTCAGAATGCAAAATGTTTTGGATTTTGAACTTATTCATTTGTTTAGAGGTTATATTATTTTGAATGTGCTGATTATTGAATTTGATGAAGAAGTAAAAAGAGCCCAATTCAAGAAAAGTTCTGTATACTTTTGTTTAAGGTGCCCGAGTTGGTGATCCCTATTTAAGTTGTTTAGGTCATTGCAAAAAGGGATGATTAAAAAATGGCTGATTGTTATTGTTTAGTGATTGAGAAACTGTATTTTAGTGAATAATATAAATCCATTTGGAATAACATGTGGTCTAACAGACTAATCTTCCTTCCATTTCCTATTCATCTTTCAAAGTTGGATGAAGCTTTTGTTTGGAAAGAATAAAGCTCCTAAAGTTTAAACTGTAGCCTTAAGGACCTACTATTACTTGTTGGTTTTTTAAAGTTTAATCTAATTCATTTTTCCTAAGAACAAAAATGTAACCTAAGAAGCATGGACATAGACACGGATACTACACGACATGGACATGGGATTTTTCAAACAAGTAGGACACAGACACGTTGAATAATATATATATGACGGGATTTTTAAAACAAGTAGGACATAGACACGTTGAATAATATATATATATATATATGATCATGTAATTCACTTCTAACATTATTTCAATCAATTTCAATGCTACCTATCAAAAAATAATATTAACAATAAAACACCTATTGTTTAACAAGTTTATTAAGTTGATTTATTAAAAATTAATATAATTTTTTTAAAACTAATTTAAGAGATATAAAATGAATATTGGTGAAGTAAACAAATTAAATATAAAAATTATTACTCCCTCCGTCCCATTTTAAGAGTCCTTTATTCTATTTTGGAATGTCGCAATTTAAAAGTCTCATTTGAAAAGTCAATGTACTTTAACATATAAATTTTCAAAGCTACCCATTATTATAATATATAAAATAACCTATTGGAAGTTAAATGAGGGTATTATTGGAAATTTAAACAATTTCCAAACAATAAAATAATCTCTTTTAAAAAGTTGGAATTCCAAAAATGGTCCCTTAATTTGGGACAGAGGGAGTATTTTATTAGTTCTATCAAATAATAAGATGCAAAGTGGTACCAAATAAGAAATAGATTGATTATTTTTAGACTTTTTAATAATTAAAGTTAAGAAAAGAATTAAAATAAATTAAATTAATTTGAAGAATTTAATAAATATTATAAATAAAAAATAATGTAAATAAAAAAATAACGTTGATAAAAACTTAAGTGGACACATTAAAGCCAAAGTGGGTGGGGGGTGTTTGTTTGGTAAAAAATAAAAGAGGGGGAGAGGGGTGGGGTGTTCTGGTCAGAGATGAAAGAGGGGGAGGGGCGCGGGGGCTCGAGATCGATCCCGATGAGAGAGAGAGAGAGAGAGAAGAAGAAGAAGGTGGTGGTACATGGTATTTTGCTGTCCCTCGCAGGTAGGCTATCCATCGTCTCCTCTCTTCTCTCTTTCTTTTCTCTTTTTTTTTTTTTTCCTTCTTCTTGAATTACTCATTTTTCTTCACCATCAATTTGTTTGGAACCTGAGTGGAATATATAAAATTAAAAAAAATCTGATACTCAAATTTAACATGTCGGACATCGACACCTTGGCCTTCCAAGCGGGTTTGTGCTTCCTAGATTGTAACCCTCAGGTCAACCCCGGGCCTTCTGGTATGGTTGTGAAGTATTGACAATCATGAATACATTAGGCTTTGATGTTTCCCACTCCCTCACCCCAAATCCCAACTTTCTTTTATTGGTATGAGTTATACCAAGCTTAAGGGTGTGTTGTCTCAGAGTCCATATTTGAATTTTATGATACAATTATTAAGTGTTGGTATGACATCTAAAAGGGAAGGATGGAGTTAAAGGGTTTGATTCATAGTTAGCGCATTCATCATAGTTAGCAGCTCCAGCTCCATATCAAGGTCACGATCAATATTGTCACTATCATCAATATCGATATCATCAATAAGAAAACCTTTAGGCTTGTTATCCAGGAACTTGTTCAGAAATACCGTAATGAAAGGAACATAGGAGTTTGTCGCTAGGTATTTGACCAAATAGGATCGTCCAGTTCCTATAGAACCTATCACTAAAATACCCCTAGAGGGGGATAAGGCTAAGCGGAGCGAAAGGGGTTTTCCATGAGATGGGAAATGAAAACTATTAGCCCCCCACGAGGTTTGTGAATAAGTGATTGTCTGATAATGAGCAAGGAATATCCGTCTTTCTGCTAAACAGGATGTATTGAACTCATAATTCATTAGATACTTTTTATGAATGTCAACTAAGTATCGTAAGTAAATTGCTCCCGGTTGTTCAATCATTTGATAACCAGAGTCATTCTTTGATAAATGATCACTATGAGTCAGACTCAATAGAATTTGATCAATCCTTTTTTCTGTCGTTAAGGTGGAGAACTGAATCAAGAATTCTCTTTCTTCATCATCAATCGAATCACTGTTCGCGACCCAGGATTCTATTTTATCATCAATCCAATCCCCGCTCACGTTTTTTCTTTTTCTTATCAATGAATAGATCTCTTTACTTGTATGACTTAGATGTCTCGTATTTCTCGAAAAAGTGATTCGATTGATGGGATTTGGTATGATACTTATGAGATCGATGAGATTGATATTCAAATATTTCTTCTTAGAACGTATTGATTTGACCCCATAAGCGGGACCACCACCCAATAGCATGTTGCCGCCAGAAGCAGAACCCCGTATTTCTTCTAGAGAATCTCCACATCCCGGCTTTCTTTTTTTGGTATGAGTTATACCAAGCTTAAGGGTTTGTTGTCTCAGAAGTCCATATTTGAATTTTATGACACAATTGTTAAGTGTTGGCATGACATCTAAAATGGGAGGATGGGGTTGAAGGGTTTGATTCTAATCATTGATATAAAAAGAAAAGGTTGGGGGTAGGTTTGGGGGATTCATTTGGTATTTATTAATGTCTTTCCATCTTTAAAACTATATATATATATATATATATTTATATTTTGCAGTTATTCTCTGTATTAAAGGCATCTTTATGCTATAATGGTTTTGGCATGTTGGGCTTGAAAATATGATTTAATTTAACATACTTTTATCTTCAGTGGCTGTTAAAACTTAAAAGTATAAATGTGTGTCAACTTTTGTCAGAAGCTGATGCGCTTAAATACCTTTTATTATAATCTAATGTTTGCATGGGTAAATTTAAACTTGGGAGCTTTCTTATTGGTAGAATTTTGCACGCTTGCACATTCTCACACTTTCCTATGCATACTTTTCTATGTTCCATATGCACACACACACACACACACACATAGAAAGAGATAAGTGGAGTGATAAGTGTAGTTTATGGATGGAAGGCTATGCCTTTAGGTTTTAGAAACAACACTGCAGCCCAGATTTAATTCAAACCAGTTCCTTGGACAGCATATCATTTTACTTGAATTATCAATGAAGTAGACTAATTCCTATTGACTCTTTTTTAGTCTCCTGCAAAAGGACCATTGCTCATGATAGCAAAAGAGTCACCCTCTTTATTGTTAATTTTTCTGCTCTCTTTCGTTGTATTGATGCATATTCACGTATCAGGTTTTTACTTGGTATGGAGGCCACAATTGAAATGGATGGTATTACTGAAACTGACTATACGGCAGATGAGGTATGCTTGTTTTGTGTTGTGATCTGGTACATTTTTAAAATGAAGCTCCAGTAACTGTTTTTAAATGACAGACAATATTTTGAAATTCTTGATTTCAGACACCCATGATCAGTTATGTAAATGTGCATGCTGTACTGGAAGGGCGAAGAAACCGTGCTAAAGCATCGTCTAGTGACTCTGATTCTTCTCAGGTATTATCATATTTCTTCATTTGTATCTTAATATGCACAAAACAAAGTAAAAACTGTCTGAATCATGTTGAGGTTGTTAAAATTGAGATCCCACTTTGGATCTTTGGGATGGTTTGAAGAATTGGGATTATAGGATTAAATCGAGGATTGTAACATCCTACAAAATGAGGAAATAGGACTAACAATCTACTTATAAACTTTTTTCTTTCTTTCTAAATTGACATAAAATAAGCCCAATATGCAACTATAATTATGGAAGTACCATGACAAACATATGGACTATGTATATATGTACAATTTCAACCAACATTAACTAAAAAACATAAATCTAGTCCAATTTCCAAGTAGTCCCAAGTACCATGGACAAACAAATAACATTATAAAAAAGTAGCTGAAACAAGTTGATAGTTCACAATTTGACATCAAAAGTTCATATTTCACAAATCACAAGCATATATTGAAGTGAATTTTTCATTGCTTTGTAAATACAATGTTTTTTCCTATGTTTTGTATCACCCAATATAATGATTAACTTTTGACAAGGTGTTTAACTAAGGCTCCTTTTGTTTAGGGAGAAGGAAATTGTGAAAGTGAAAAAGAAATTATTATCTTTTCCTATATCTGTTTGTTTATGGATGAAAAATTTAAAGAGTTATAAGAAAAATAGATTTTGTTGTTTGAAAAAAATTTATTTATTTGTCTAAAGTATTCCTATCTATATTTCATTGTCACAAACTCACGCAGTGCTTTTTGTAAGATTTGACGAACCCACCTTCTTATAAATGGAGTCTAATTTTGTTTTTGTTTTTTTTTTTCCCATTATTTTATGAGCTCATGTCGTGATGCTATTGTTTTTGCTTATATTTGTTGAAGTTGTCTGCGTGAACATGAACTCTCATGATAATTCTATTGAATAGTTGAAGTACAAAAGAACAAAACTCATTAGAGAGCTACATATGCGAATCCTAAAAGTCTATAAAAAGTGAATAGAACTATGAAGTACGGACACTCTATTTTGGCTCACGTGTCCGTGTCGGATACTGACATTTTTGGACACTTTTCGGACACGTGTCAAACACATAAAAAAAGAGTGTCTAAATTTTTTTTTATCTTTTTTGAATTTTAGACACATTTCGGACACATTTTTTGTTTTCTTCCCTTCTTTTTTGGATTTTGTCCTCTTTTTTTTTTCTTTTCTCCTTAATTCTTTTTTTTTGGTTATATATATATATTCATATATATATATATATGTCCTATGTAATAATAATTAAATTTGTTTTGGAATTTGAATCATATGGGGAGGTGGAGGAAATACCAAGCTAGAGCTTGTTGGTATTGACAAACTACAAATTCCTCCATTCTTTATTAATTCCTCATGTACATGCACATGTATACACAAGCACAAATTACAAACCCACCCCAACCTTTTTTTTTTTTTTTTTTAAAATACATAATAACCCCAAAACGTGTCCAGAATGTGTTCAAATCATGGATTTAAATTGCCGTCGTAGGATACGACTCGATTGCAGTCGCGGTATTGGTATCGGGAGTATCAGGTCATTCGTAATGGGGATCGGAAACTGCAACTGTGAATTTTTTTCAAACATTAACAAATCTCTTAAAAGTCACTGATATGCATATCTTGACTACAATTATCACATTTTAATATTTTTACTATTATTTTTTAATTTTTTAACACTTAAAAAATATTTTTCTTATAAATAACACTTAAAAAGATATTTTGTTATTTTATATGCTTTTTTTTTTTTTAAAGTTAAACTAATAAGAAGTATCATTTAGTTTGATTAAAGGTTATAACAAGTAATATAAATAGTAACAAAAAAATGGTTATAAATATGAAAATCAATTTAGTTTGATTAATTATGAAATAAAAAAATTTAAAACATTTTGAGGCAAAGAGGCCTTTTTGAGTTCATATTGACGCGAATGTTTTGGTAATTTATTTTAATTTTCTTGGATTATTTTGTGAAGTATCTCTCTCGTATATAAATTTTATGAAAATAGAATCATAAGAATTTTACAAAAAAATTAAAAATTAGGAAAAAAAAAAAAAAACTTAAAACAGTGTTAATGGTCTTGTAACGGCCGATATGGCTGTGGAATTTTAGTCACACCGATATATTGGCTAATATCGGTATCGGAGGTAAAAAAATTTATACGTAACGGCCATTACGTAATATAACAAATGTTATTTATATTATGGTTTGAATTGCAGAAAAATAAAAAAAGGGGACACTCATTTTCACGTGTCTGACACTAATACAACTATGAAGCATGAACACTCTATTTTACCTTGTATATCAGTGTCAGACATGTCTCGAACACATTAAAAAGAGTTTCTAAATCTGAATTTCAGGCGCGTTACAAACACTTTACGGATACGTTGGGGACACATTTTTGAATTTTTTCTAAACTTATTTCCTATTCTTTTTCCTCTTTTGCTCTATTTTATATATACAGGTGCGTGCGCACGCACACACACACACACATATATTATATAGTAATTAACAAATTTGTTTTGGAACTTGAATCATGAATGTTGATAATTAAATGAAGTTCTTAAATTTTTATTAAATGACTATTATTTTGATTATTTGATATATTATTGCCTTGATTTGTGTATTTTATGTTAATTTGATAGAAACAATATATATATTTTTATTATATAGTCATATAAAAAATATACAAATATATTCAATGTGTTCCTGATACATCCGTGTTTTACTTTTTTGAAAAATGCCATGTCCGTGACTTGTCTTTTATTGTGTCCAATATCTGTATTCGTGCTTCTTAGTTGATATGTAAGGCAAATTAGAGTGCCCATTCTTCATAGGCTATGGCCCCTTCTGAAGCAATCTAACCATCCCATTATTTTATTTTATTTTGGATTGGGAAAATTGACATTTTGTAATTTGCATTAGTTGAAGTGTACAAAATCTACATTATCTCTATTTTACATTATGTCTATTTAAGAGTTCTGGTAATATACGATACAGATAGGTGGGAAGTGCAAACATCAAAATCAGATAGCTTAAATTTCACTTGATCTGCATTAATAAATAAGCATTTGTGCTTATGAACTTTAGATCACTTTCAAGTTGAAGGTGGCATTTATCCTAATGGTGCCAGGGAAAGTCTTCCAATCAAATGGTTTGAAGCCTATTTATATAGTGGCCCTTGTGACACTATACTTTTGCCGTGTGTCCAGATGTTTGGGGAATCAAAGGATGCAGGTTTACTGATAAATATGTATTATCATTTTTTTATGATTGTTGACAGCTTATTATTTTTATATTATCTTGTTATTTCTGCTGTTATCATTAATTTTTGTCTGTGAATGTGAAGTGCTTGTACACTGTTTTAATTTCATTTGAACTCATACAACTGTGCACAGTTCTATCCTTGCACTTGTGCCTTTTGTTTTACATCTCAAGTCTTGATCTTTGTTGCCTCAGGGCCCCAGGGTAATCGTTGTGGGGCCAACAGATTCCGGTAAGAGCACCTTGTCAAGGATGCTTCTTAGTTGGGCAGCCAAACAAGGTTGGAAACCTACTTTTGTGGATTTGGACATTGGCCAAGGATCTATAACCATTCCTGGATGCATTGCCGCTACCCCAATTGAAATGCCAATTGATCCAGTGGAAGGAATTCCTCTTGAAATGCCTCTTGTTTACTTCTATGGGCACGCGACTCCTAGGTAACATTTTTGCATTCCTTTATGTCAGTTGGACTGTCATTCTTGACTTATCCTTTTCACTTCCTAGATTGATTCCAAATGACTATGAAAGCATGCATGGCCAGTTGCTTTTTAGTTCTAACTACAGTATTGAATTCTCTCGAAGTTCAAAACGTAGTCCTGGTGAGTATTGTAGCAGCACCACCATTAGTAAAGAGAGTAACCTAAGTGGTTCTAGTTGTAGCAATAAGCCTCACAAGTCGAACCTCCTGCTGTGCCTCTTGCCTTCAACCGAGCCCAATCCACCCACCTTGACCCCCATAAACTCCCCCTATCAATCTTATGTTGATGTCCTCTATTTTTGTCTCCTGCAAGCAAACCACTGTAGGTCTCCCTCCCCTTTGCAATCCCTTCACCACAGCCCTTTTATCCACAATCCATGATATGATTTTTAAATTCATGGAGCTTCAATTCTCAGTAGATCCCTCCCCTCATCTGTCCCTTCCTCTGCTCCCTTCCTACCTACATAATTAAATGATGATGGCGAATTCCTCAGCACCCTCGTCAGTCTGCGTGTTGACTGTTCTTCCTCTTTTTCACCCCCAATTTTCTTCCCCTTGAGCCTGCCCTGCCTGTTCTTTCAATACACATCTTATCTTCCTCACACCTTCCCATTAACCGTTACAAAGCTTTCAGTCTGAAGCCTTTCCCTTATAAATATGGGTCCCCGCCCCGCCCCCCCGCGCATGTCGGGCGGAATTAACATATATACTTTTTACTTATCAATCCAAAAAAAAAAAAGGTTCTATAATAGATGTTTTTAGAATCGGTGCTTCAGTCTCAATGCAGATTTGTACAAGGTGCTTTTGAAGGAGCTTGCTCAAATTCTGGAAAGACAGTTTGCTGGAAATTGCTGAATCTCGAGCTGCAGGCATGGTGATCAACACCATGGGATGGATAGAAGGTGTCGGTTACGAGGTAATTGAGCTTCAAGTTTTTATTTTGACGAGTATTGAGTACATTAATGTTGGACGCTTGATGTGTTGTTGAATAATATCTTCTCAGTTGTATTTTATTGCAGTTGCTTCTCCATGCAATTGATACATTCAATGCCAGTGTTGTTCTGGTTTTGGGTCAGGTAAATGCTTTTCATTTTAGAATTTTATGGTGTGTTTATTTAATAGGATGTATGTGCAATCTGCAAGTATTTTTGTTATAAGGTTTGTTTCATTCTCTTCTATTTTTGCTCAATGTATGTTTGACAGGGTCCCATTGATCTGCATCGGGACTTGAACCTATGAATTTGCCAACTATGAGCTGGGTGCTTTACCCATTCAGCTTCATGCTTGGCGGGGATCCTTGTACATGGTTAATGACCAAATTCCAGTTGAATACAGTCATGATCAAGGTTGTCGACATGTGTATCGGAGGGCATAACATTTTTTAAAAAATGTGTATTTAAGATACACATAATTTTTTAAAATATATTTATAAATATATATACATATGAATATATAAATACACATTGTTAAAAATGATATAAACAATATCTCAACTCTCTTATAAAAAAAAAATTCAATTTAAATTTCATATTCCATAGTCCATATAATACAAAAAATAAGAAATTATAAATATTAAATACTGCAAGTTCCAATCAGACAATAATAAAATTTTAATTTTTTAAAATAAAATTTTTTTTTTGGTAAGGCGGATTTTATAAATTATAACCAAACAATATATATAAGGTACAAATAGAATGCTACCTACAAAGAAATTTGTACAGGTTACATAATGCAAACATTGATAAAAAGGGACTTAGAGTTTGATGGGTCGATGTCAGAGTTAGAGAGTGTGATCAATCAGTGCAAGTAAGGAACCATAATAGGTTTTATATTAAGGCAACATGGCATCGTTTTTCCCTTAGCCAAAACAAAAAAAAAAACTGTCATTTTTTGTTTCTGCACATATCGTTCGATACAGTGTATTGTATCGTATCGGAACTGTATCATACGATACAGTGCTAAACGATATAAAACACCACGACATATCATTTTTTGTTGTATCGAAACGTATCGTATGATACATATCGCGTATCGTATGATACGTATCACGTATCATACGACACTAACAACTATGATCATGATATTTAGGATTCAAGCATTGAGATACATTGCTGACATGTCATTTTTCATGGGCAACCAAGAGCTTCTTAGGTGCTTCTGTCGAAGTCAACCAGAGAATGCTAGTAAATCAAACTTCTTTTTTGCGCCGAGTATGCTAAATATTGATTGAATTTATGGAGTTTGATTTCAATTCTAGTGTAATGAATTAATTTTGCAGTCTTTATGTGTTGGTTAACTTAGTGTACCTTTTTCCCCCTTCCTAGTTATCATAAGCTTGAGACACCACTTAAGAAGCATGGATACGGACACGGGATACGACATGACACAGATACGTCAATTCTCAAAAAAATAGGATACAAACATGTCGAGGATACGTTGAGTATATATCAAGTTTTTATAATTTTTTATCTTACCATATAATAAGAACCTAACATTATTTCAACTAAAATTGGCATAAAACACACAAATCATTAAAACATTATTAAAATATTAAAATTCAAGAATTTATTTTAATCATCAACATCCATGATTTAAGTTTCAAAACAAATTTACAAACTATTACATAGAACATATATGTCTGTGTGCGCGCCTATATATATAAACAAAAAAATAGGTGAAGAGAAAAAAAGGAAAAAATCCAAACAAAAAGAAGGAAAAAAATGTGTCCCAAACATGTTCGAAATTTGGAAAAAATAAAAAAATTTGGATACTCATTTTTCGAGTGTCCGGGAAGTGTCCGAGAGTGTTGGTGTCCGATACGGACATGTGAACCAAAATAGTGTCCGTGCTTCATAGGACACCACTAGTAATTTCTTTTTCTTAAAAATTTACTGAATAGGTTAATTGACTATTCCAGAAAGTTTTCATCGACATCCAGACTGTTTTATGTTTTTATGCTGTCATAAACTTTTTGCAGGAGAAACTGTATAGCATGCTAAAAGATGTTTTAAAAAACAAGCATAATGTGGATGTTGTGAAACTTCAAAAGTCAGGTGGTGTTGTATCGAGAAATGCAAAAGTCCGTCAGAAGGCCAGGAGCTACAGGATAAGGGTAAAAAGCATCCCTTCAGTTTTTAAAAGTAGTCTAATGGCTATCATGTCTATAAAATCTTGAATGCTTAGTCAAATTTTTCTGCCATTTAAATGCTTATTTTCTTCTTTCCTTGTTATGATCAAGCTAAATCATTCTAATTTTTTTTAATTTCAGGAATACTTTTATGGCCTTGCAAATGATCTTTCCCCGCATTCCAACATCGTAAATTTCAGTGATTTGTCAGTCTATCGAATTGGGGGTGGACCACAGGCCCCACGTTCAGCTCTGCCAATTGGTGCAGAGCCTGCTGCAGACCCTACAAGATTGGTTCCTGTAAATATCAATCGAGACTTGCTCCATGTAGTTCTTGCTGTTTCATTTGCCAAAGAGCCTGACCAAATTATTTCAAGGTATAGGCAAATTTGTTTCCCTTAATTCTTAAAATCAAAATAATATCAGAACATGAGAAGAAGAAACATCTGATCCGTGACATCAAATCCAGGCTCGTGCAGGAGTTCGGATTGTGACCCTTGATGGGTTCTGTCTTAGAGAACTTGTCCAAATTTATACCTGATTTTGTGATCCGAAACATTCTGCAGCTACAACCCCCTCCCGCGCCCTCTTCGTGCTTTCCACACACACACACACACACACACACACACAAGGATAGGTTTTGTTCAGGCAATATAAAGCAATGGTGAATTTGGTTGGGTTGTACATCTGTTTGACTCTTTCACACAGGTGTTGTACATTTGTTATACACCATCATCACAACTATCAAATATAGTTGTGTATCTTTACTAAATTAAAGATATATCATTAAATTGTATTAATTGACTGTAATGCATAGAAGCCTTGTGCCTCTATTATTGAGGAACATTTATACTCTGAATGTATGTAGCCCAAGTCTAAGGGACCTACCATTCAGCCCCCCGTCAGAATTGTTTGCTATTAAACAAAAGAGTGAACTTAGTGAATATTTGTAGCGTTCCAATTTGAATACCACTAAATTTTGAACCCTTTCTGAAAATGGACCAATAAAAAACATGATTCATTCTTTTCTCAAAGAAACACAAACTCTCTCTCTCTCTCTCCCCCTGAATGCTTTTCTTTTTTGATGCAGTAATGTTGCTGGGTTCATCTATATCACAGACATTGACATTCAGAGGTTTGGACTTAAAACTTATTCGCTGCTTAATATGGTATTTGTTGTTCATTTGCTGGTTTTGTTTGATCCTTACTGTAGTCATCATTTTACAGGAAGAAAATTACGTACCTTGCCCCATCTGCGGGGGAACTACCGAGCAGATTGTTGATTGTGGGAACTTTGACGTGGCTAGAAACCTAAGTCTTCAAAACAACCGCATTGTGCATCTTGATTGTTACTGAAAGTGAAAGCCTCTCACGGTTCAGTTGTTTAGGGTTGGCCTTTATGGCCCATTGCATGGGGTTGAAGAGTCAAAACACCCCTTTATGCTACATTTTAGATTTAAGTAATTGTATCATTCTTCTAAATGCTAATAATTAGTTAGGTCAAAGTGACTAGTGTTTGCATCATAATCCAAAATACAGGTATATTTTCTTCGTAGCTGTTGGCGCCGCTGTTTGTTTTTGTTACTTAGCAAAGTTGGTACACTTGGCATGAATTCTCTATAATGATTACACTTATGGCCATGTCATGGCAACACAGAGGGAGTTGTGATTGTTTTTCCAGGCAGCTGTATTTACTCAACTAAAGAAAGATCCTTTTTCCTGTGTTTGGCTTAACCCAGAATTTTTGGTATATACAAAGTAAATATTCTCAAACTTGAAAATGGTTATTCTCACGTTTGGCAGGCAGAACATTTTATTATCATTGTATCAAGAATGACCTTATATTGTTCTTACTAGGCAAGTAAAGTAAATAAAAAATTACCATTTTATTTTTTTTAAAGGGAAGACAATTGTAAGAAGTATAAAATAAATTTGTTATGAGACTCATCAAAAAAAAAAAATTATTTAAGTTCATTTTTTCTTCTGGGTATTGATATTCTCTTAGAGCTCCATCAATACATATAGATGCACGTTTTCTATATTGTCTACATTCTTCCCTATACTGAAGAGATTCTTCTCTGGAATGGGGGGCATTATTAAGATTTCACACATGCATGGGGCATATTAATCCATCATTAATACAGACTGTTGTTATGATCACATATTCACACACACAGGCACACACAAATACATATAAACAAAGTAACTCCCAAGGCTCTCTCTCTCTCTCTCCAAAATTGGTGCAATTCATTTGTAGTGATGGTCCCGTGAAAGTATTGTATAAAACAAAATCCAAAAGAGAGAGTGATTGCTTTAGGGGCCATTACTGGAAATGATGTTGACGGTTCAGTTTTAAGGTTTCGTAAGCATCACATCTCTCTATTGTATTCCGTGGTGGACCTCAAACTAAAACATCCATCCAAAAGAAAAAGCTATGGCTTTGAAGGCTATTTACTACAAAAAGCTGTTACCGACTCAATTTTAAGGTTTCAACAATCTTCTTCACACCACTCTCTCTCTCTCTCTCTTGCATTTTGCGGTGGACCTAAAACTAAAAGTAATACAACATCCCAAAGAAAACCATTGTTTTGACTGCTAACACTACAAAAAGCTGTTAAGGGCTCAATTTTAAGGGCTCAATTCATAAAATGGTCTTAACACCTCTCTCTCTCTCTCTCTATATATATATATATATATATATATATATAGAGAGAGAGAGAGAGAGAGAGAGAGAGAGAGATAATCACGAATTATTGGGCCTAACACTGGATATCCAATGTTTCCCAATGAGAATGGAAGTTGTTGTAAGTTCAAAGCAGATGGTTGGGCCCTAGATCTGGCCCAAGTAGTTTAATATGGGATGTGACATCACATAGTGTCATTTCTGACGTAGTCAATGGCATCCAGGTCAGCAGCTCATTAATAAATTTCTTTTTCTCCAAAAAGTAATGAAATGAATATTAATATCCCAATGACAAATACATACAAATCCACAAGAGAATCTAATTCCCAACCAATTGGGATTTGGGAAAGCAAAAGGCATTACACAATATTCTCACGTTTACCTAGAATTTTCTTTTCTATTTCCTCATTTCTTTTTCTTTTCTTTTCTTTTCGAATAAAATTTTTACAAAACATAATTAATTTTTAAGAAAGAATTATAGTCTTTATCTTCAATTTCTTACATAATTAAACACCACTTTATATGTTCATATAAAGGGTCATTGCTTAGTGTAATGACAAAATGCTCGAACATAAAAATACTGATTTGAATTAATACGTCTATTATCATAATTTTTTTTTAAAAAATTAATATACATAAAATCTTAAATATTTATAAAATAAAAATTAATCTAAAATTTTGGATTCAATTATCTAAAAAAAAAAGGAAGTATTGAAACAACTATTAGACTTAAACTCTACTTTAAGAAAGGAAAAAATTAATCAAGAGAAAAATAATTTAATTATACCAATTTAAGATTTTATAAATTTAATTTTTCATCCCTTGCACTTATTTCATGTAAAACCCCAAATGCCTCTTGTCATTTTAGTGCTTCTTTTGATTTTTAAAGTTCAAAAAAATAGAAATAAAAAAAGACAAAGATAAAATTTCCCACTAGTGCCTACCTAATTAGATATTTTAATGATAAAATAAATGTCCAATGCCTAATATAGGTCAAAAGCTTCTTCACCTATACAAATCAATCATTGTTTTAAAGAGACAAAAGTCCAATCCTCACCAGTCTCAGTCTCAGTCTCAGCCACCCCCCACAATATTCAACCACGTAGGTGCACATGCTAAGGGTTTTGCCACACAGCTGTGACATGTATATTTTCAAGGAGTTGGTCTGCCCTTGGATCCGCACCCTTTCATCATACCAAATCAAAGGGTTTTAAAGAGGGCAGATGGTGATCCAAACAACGTTGGCAATTGGATATTCCATAGGGTCCCACATGTTAGATACTGTCTTCAGATTTGAGAGGTTTGAATTTGGAGCAGCAACCACCTTGTTGACCTATGAAGAAGACGACAAACTTGCCCTCGTTGAATTTGGGTTACAGCAAAATAATCTTGGCTGATGTCTTCCACAAACTCACACAAATATATATATATATATATATATATATTAGGCTAATGATTGAGGCACTGAATAATTATTATAATAAAAATGGCATTGGTTACCTTTGCATAAGATCATGTTCTGCCAATTAAACTGAGGACGGTGCTGAATAAAAATAGAAATTATAGATTCATAATTCTGGTTACTTGTTTTATAAAATCAACTCTAATTATTTATAAAGTTTCATCAAATATTACGATATATAAAAAAAAGAGGTATCTCAACAACAAATTACTGTATTATTAATAGACTCCATAACAATTGAAACTCTCCCTAATGTCTACGAAACTACAGTTGACTCCAAAAGAATAAGACAATTCAATTTATTCAAAGATAAACAAAAATTGAAAATAAACTCCTAACACTCTCACTTAAACTGAATTGTTCTGCTAACATCAGTTTATAGAAGCTTCTTCCAACATAAAAATCTTCATCGAATCAACTCCCAACAACTTTCTTAGCTTTAAGAACACTGGTAACTTAAGAGGCTTTGTCAATATATTAGCGACTTGATCTTCACTTCTACATTAAATCATATCAATAACTCCATCTTTGCACAGATCACACAAATGAAATCACACAAGAAATGAAATCTCACATCTATATGCTTGCTTTTTTCCATGTAAAACTGGATTCCTTGAAAGTTTGATTGCTGAAACATTGTCACAATAAATGGGTGTTGAATCTTGCTGCTGGTAGCACACTTCTTTGAGTATCCTTCTTAGCCAAATGGCTTGACAAGCTGTTGCAGCTGCAACAACGAATTCTGCTTCGATAGTTGATAATGTCACAATTGGCTGCTTCTTTGACAACCAAGATACAACTGTTGAACCCATCATAAAGACATAAGCCTGATGTACTTTTCCTATCATTAGGATCTCCTGCATAGTCACTATCAGAGAACCGAAATAAACTAGATTTTGCACCTTTTTATAGAACAGACCATAATCAACTGTGCCACTCAAGTAACGAAGGATTCTTGTTGCTGCAAGGAGATGAATCTCAGTAGGACTTTCCATGTAACGATTGACAAGACTAACTGCATGCATTATCTCAGGTCTAGTAGTTGTTAAGTACATTAAACTTCCAACAATCTGCTTGTACAATGTTGCATTTACCTTCTTTCCGCCGGAGTGTTGTGCTAACATCAAATCTTGGGATGAAGGAGTGCCAAAAAAATTGCAATCTTTCATCTGAAATTTGTCTAAGATTTCTTGCACATACTTCTTCTGTGAGAGGAAGTTCCCAATATCTGCTTGTACTACTTCGATGCCTGAGGAAGTAACGCATCAGTCCCAAGTCTATCATATCAAACTCATTCATCATGGATTATTTAAAGATGTCAAACATAGACTTGTCATTACCTGTGTAGATCAAATTATCTACATATAGGCAAACAATTAGTATCTTCCTTCCTTCCCCAAGCTTTGTGTAAAATGTAGACTCATATGGGCATTTCTTGAAGCCTACTCGAGTAAATTATGCATCTATGCGACTATACCAAGCTTTGGGTGCTTGTTTCAGTCCATAGAGTGCCTTCTTCAATTTGTATACCTTCCTCTCCTTTCCTTGCTTCACATAACCAGGAGGTTGATCAACGTACACTTACTCTTGGAGCTCAACATGAAGAAAATGCGAACTTCACATCTAGCTGAAAGGTTGGCCAAGAATTTTCAACAGCCACTGAAAGAACTACCCGGTATCAAGTCTTGCAACAGGAGCAAACAGCTCTGTGTAGTCCCACCCCATATTCCTAGTTTTTACCCTTTTACCACCAGACGCATTGTGTGTTTGTCAACCTCTCCCTTTTCATTGAGTTTGGTTTTGTATACCCACTTGACACCAATGGTTTTATGTCCTTTTGGAAAATTTGTCAACTCCTAGGTTTCATTCTTTTCTATGGAATAAATCTCTGCGTCCATGGCATTCTTCCACTTTGTGTCAGTGGACCGCATCTTGAAATATCACTGGATCACAATTTGCAAACAATGCAAAATGAACAATAGTATCATCGTCAGAGAATTCATTTCTACTTACATAGTCAATCATCCAAGCTAGTATTTTCCTTGGACGTTGAGTCTGAGATGGCTTGCACATTTGTTGGTGTAATCGTTGAAGAATTAGGCAATTGTTCATCAGAGGACTGCTGCGTTTCACTCACATGCTCTGTCTCATCAAAGTCAACTGGAATTTGTTGCTTTTCTTTGCCTTTTCCAATCCAACCCCACACCATTTCTTCGTCAAAAACCACATCTCGGCTGGTAATTATTTTCTTGGTAAGTGGATTGAACAATTTGTAGGCTTTGGAGTATTCACCAACTCCAAGGAAGTCACATTTTTTGCCCTTGTCATTGAGTCTTTTTTCTCTTCTCATCTGGAATGTGTGCATATGATATGCACCCGAACACTTTGAAATGATCTATTGTTGGCTTCCTTCCACTCCTAAGCTTCCTTAGGCGTAATGCTTTTAACAAAAAAAGTAGGACATCTGTTCAAAACATGGATAGACCACAAAACTGCTTCAGGCCAGAAACTTTTTGGAACTCTTCTCTTGAACAACAAGCTTCACATCATGTTGAGGATGGTTCGATTCTTCCTCTCAGATACACCATTTTGTTGAGGTGTATATGCAACTGTAAATTGTCTTCTTATGCCTTGTTCATAAATTTCAAACTCCTTTAAACAATACTCTCCACTATGATCAGTTTGAAGCATTTTAATCGGTCGCCCAGTTTCATTCTCAACAAGTGCCTTGAAATTTTGAAATATATTAAGACCTTCTGATTTTTCCTACAAGAAATATACCCATGCTTTTCTACTAAAATCATAGAGAAAAGAAACAAAGCATCTCTTTTTACCATTTGACACACGATTGATAGGGTCCGCAAATGTCTAAATGCACCAACTCCAGCGGATTATGAGCTCTCTAGGCCTTTCTTTTGGGGAATGGATCATGGTGTTGTTTTCTAATAACACAATCTTCACAAACTTTGGATGGAGGAGTGATCATTGGGAGGCCTGTCACCATTTGCTTTTGATGAAGTGTTCTCAGCCCTATTAAAGTTAAGATGGCCATAGCGGAAATGCTAAAGCCATGATAAATCATTCTCTTTAGCCAACAAGCAAACCCTGGACAGTCTTGATTTTTAGTGAGAACAACCTATTTGGTGTCATTTGAACTATGACAATAACACCCCTTGCTGGATCATAGATTTCACATGCACCGTTTCTGAAATGTCATAACATAACCCTTATCTTGCAATTGCCAGCCCTCAACAGATTAGTCTTCAGATGAGGAACATATAAGACATCTGAAATTGTTTCAACAAGATCATTCTTAGTTATAATATGGATATCACCTTTCCCCAACACATTCATAGTAGAACAATCACCAAAACTGACAGTAGTACGAAAATCTTCATCTAAGAATGAGAAAGAAGACTTACTACCACTCATATGATTGCTGCAACCTAGTGTTGACATACCATACATCAATCCCAGGTTCCTCCTTGGCATGAAAGACCATCAAAAGTGTTTATTTTTCCCGTTTCTTAACAAAGTTTGAATTCGCTGCTCCTTTTTTATCTTTTGGTAACTTTGTGTAGCACTCATTGTTATAATGCCCATAATTTCCACATCGATAGTAATCAATCTTGGACTTGTCTCATCTTTTTTTGTCCTTTGGCATCCTGTGTGTAGCACTCACTGCTATAATGCCCATAATTTTCCACACCTATAGCACTCAGCGGTGTTTGCCTCCATCTCGGTTACCTTGAGCACTTCTTCCACGTCCTCTTTCTCTACCTCGGCCTCTTCCTCTAGAACTTAAGAATTCAACAAAGGTAGAAGCTTTCAACGCCTGCTCTGCTAAAGGACCTTGATTCAGCTTCTGTTCATGAACCAGCAAAGAGCTTTGCAGCTCATCAATTGACATTTTATCAATGTCATTAGCCTCTTCAATAGAGTACACAATGAAATGAAATTTTGGAGCCATTGATCTCAAGATCTTCTCAATAATAGCACCATCTGCAATCTTCTCACCATGGATTCGCATGTTGTTGGCGATCCCCATAACTCTTCCACAATAATTAGTAGAAGACTCTCCATTTTTCATCTGAAGAGTCTCAAAATCTCTTTTTATGGCTTGAAGTTGTGCCCGCCTCACTCTTGCTGAGCCCTAAGTAGTTTTTCTTCATGGAGTCCCAAATGTGTTTTGATGTATCTTTTTGAAGAATGGTCTACAAAATTGCACGATCAATAGCCTGGAACAAGTAATTCTTCACCTTCAAATCTTTCAGCTTCTGATCATCAAGTTTTCTTTCATTGTGGTTGTGACAACACCAATCTTTTGCTGGTTTAACAAATCATGTTTCCACAAGATCCCAAAATTCTTTGGACCTTAGGAAATTTTTCATCAATATGCTCCAATGATCATAATGACTATCCAAAGCGAGGTATGGCTGGCTGAACAAAGTTCTTTGCTGACTTCTCAGTCGCCATGAATGTTTGCTGCTGCAAGATATGTTTCACAGGCCCAGTGGGTGCTCTGATACCAGATCTTGAATAAAAATAGAAATCATAGACTCGAAATTCTGCTTACTTATTTTATTAAATCAACTCCAACTACTTATAAAGCTTCATTAGAGATTACGTTACACAAAAGAATGAGATATCTCAGCAACAAACTACTGCACTACTAACAGACCCTATAACAACTGGGACTCTCCTAATGTCTAAGAAACTACAACTGACTCTTGACTCCTAAAGAATAGAACAATTCAATTTATTCTAAGGTAAACAAAAACTAAAAATAAACTCTTAACAGACGATGCATCTCTACATCTTCGAATGGCTTTAGCACAAGTTGTCAACTAGAACCTTGTGATGATGATTAATCATTCCCTCTTAACTCATTTTTTATTTAATTATTATTTAATAAATATTTCAATCTAATATTTTTATTTTATTTGTGAAAAACCCTATATGTATATGTATGTATGCATGTATATGTACATGCATATAACATGTAGATTAATATATATATATATATGTTAATTATATAATAAAGGAAAAACTGAATGACTATTGTGAATTGAGATGATGAAGTTGGGCATGACTTCCATTTAAGGCTGTTGGCATGTTCTCCCATGAATCAAATTAATATAAAGTCGGAGACTAATAGAGTTTAATGTTCGAGGACTAATGACACCAAGAAGTGCATGTTCACATTACAACAAGTTATCACTGTGCCTATGTGCCTTATTAATAATGTCATGACAAATGTATTATGATTTATCATTTTAAGTACACCATAGCATAAATATTAAAATATTATTAGAAGAATATACTAACGGGCATGTGTCGTGAGTCCCATAAGTTTTATTGTTGCAAATTATTATTATGACATCGTCTTTATTCTATTTTTTTAAATTCTTGGATTATCTCAGTTGGTAAGGGTTTTTTCTTTTTTTTTTTTCAAAAAAAGAGAGGAATTAAGATACCAGGCTTATTTGAACATAATTTCTAATTGTTTTCCATCATATATGCCATTCAAAAAGGAAAAAGGAAAAAGGAAAAAGGAAAAAGAAAAAGGAAAAAGAAAGAAGAAAATCACGGTAGAAGCTGCTTTTTCCTTTTTGAAAAAGCAAGGGGACTGGTGTATAAATGCAATATTCTATATATACTAGTTTTTCATGATCATTGTTTCCAGTCAGAGTTATAAAAGAATAAGTAGAAAGACCTTTCTCTCATCAAGAAGTGGGAAAATCCCAGTAAAAATATGCATTGAAATCATGAAATCACAAAACTATATTAATTATAGGCCGCAAATATTGATACATCATACGCATTGCATGTTGGATGTCAACCAGCTTTAATCCCACTATAATTTGTTAGACTTCAAGTTTGGATATCCAATTAATGCAACTCCCCATCAATATTGGAGTTTTTCCATCTTCATAATTAACATTTTAATCTCATAATTTAAATTTGGGGAAAAAAATAATAGCAATATTTTAAATAATTTTGGCATTTTTAATATATATATATATATATATGTAAATCACCCAAAAAAAAATATTTGGAGTATATGTATGTATATATGTATGTACACACACACATATATATGTACGTATTGGGTACTTTGACATATTTGTATCGAATATGTTATTGTACCAGTTTTGCATTGATTCCTATATAACAGAACATTTTTATATTGGGCCATTCTAAATTTCTCAAAGCCAACAAACCCAACTTGTCACATTTCGACTTCTATATGTGGGCAGAGTCAAGTCCTGTTAGACCAGCTTCACACAGTACAAAGCTAAATCTTAATTAGGTTTCATAGTCCACACAAGTGGAATAATAGAGGTCTGATCAAAAGAGCTATATATATATATATATATATCCAGTGTGCATGTTTTTGCTCTCTCTATATCAAGCAAAACCTAACCCTAATATGCTATTTTAATTTTGTGCTAAATATGTATAGTATTTATTTCTTAACATACCCAAATGATTAGAATTTTTTTCAATTGAAAGTGGTGCATATTGTGATTGTTTAGTACTTCTTTGAGCTCAAACCAGGGTCTATAGACTTGGGTTTTTTTTTTTTTTGTTCTTATTTGGACAATGTAATTACTTTAGCACAATAGCTTTAATTATAAGATAAACTATGATGTGTGAAAATGAACAACAATACATACATCTCTCTCTCTCTTTCTATACAATTCAAACAAGCTTGAATTCAGATAAGCAAGCAAGCAGTAGTATATATGATCTATCTTAATGTGGACAATCTCAACCTTTTGTTCTGATAATTGTGATAGTGCCTCTCCCTTGTGTCTGAATTCTTGTAAGTGCCACCACAGCTTTCCCAGACAGACCTGGCCCATCTGGAGATACCAGTGGTTGGCAAGCGAAGTCTCCCACCGGGTGCCTCACCGGCCGACTTGGGGGCATTAGGATTCTCTGGTTAATGTCATTCAAGGTCATGTCCCCCTCAACCCCTCCTGGCTTCACCAATGCAAATGGATACACCACCCTTGTTATCACCCTCTTCTTTCTCTTTTCTTCATGAGTACCTCCTAAAATACTCAAAACAAATTATAATTCGATCGAATACATGCGCATCTGTGCATGTAAGTATGTATGTATATGTGCGTGCGTGTGTATTCGTGTATATGAGAGAGAGAGAGAGAGAGAGAGAGAGAGAGAGAGAGGAGTACCAGAAGGAGACATGGGGTCTATAGAGTATAGGGCTTCTTTGTCAGACATGGATTTGGTGTTAACTGAGTCTCTGTGAGAAGATGACGAAGAATCAAAAGTTTCAGAAGCAGATATTGCCTCTTCTGGTGTTTTCATTTCTGTGAACATGTTTAAATCTTCAGTGATTCTGCTCACTGACCCATTCATGGGTTCACCTGCAACGATGGAAAATAAAGTCATGCACAGAGTAATAAATAAATAACAATTTTTATATTAATTTACTCAAAATTAATGCCCATAAAGGAATAATAATATTATATCCAATTAAGGAGTACAATTTAATCACCTGAAAAGCCATTAATGTTGGTTGTAATCTGGCTCAGATAACTAAAATTCTCAGAAGAATTCTCTGTTCGGTTTGAATTCCAGTAGCTCTGCATAATGCAATACTACATGTGAATATTAATTCAAACCCTGAATAAAAACTACATATATAATCAGTTCCAAAACAATTAAAAATTACTTTGATGGGATAGCTTGAATCCTCAGTTTGATCATCTGAGAACAACAACAATCGCCTTCTTTTAGATCTCTCGCTGAATTCAAACAAAGCATCTTGTAGATAGCCAGTTGAAAGATCAGAATCAGCAGGTGAGATAAATGGTGGAGTGCTCTCCATAACTACACATACCCAGAAGAAGAAACAAAACAAATATAGGCTGATTAATTAATAGCTAGAAGCACAAATGTTCATCTATAAATCATTGCAAGTAGAAACAAGGCAAAAAGAAGAAAGAAGAAGAAGGAAAAGAAAAGGAAGAAAGTGTTACAAGGAGACATGTCTGCGTTGAAAACTCCAAGGTTGTGGACGTCCCAGCCTAGGGAAGAGCTGTGAAGGCTGTTGCTGTAAGCAATGGAATGAAGATCACCCATTTTTTTTTTGTTTTTGGGGTGGTGTCAATGTGTTAGAAACGTAGAATGGTCATGAGTGATAGGAAATGGTTGTTTTTAAGGAGTTGTTAAAAGAGAAGGAGAGAGAAAATTAGAAGAAATACCGAGTCAGTCAACGGGAAGCAAAGAGAAAAAAAAGAAAAGAAAAGTGTTTGTTTCTTGGGATTCTGATAATGGTTTTTATAGATGTGGGTGGGTATGTGGGGGACTAAATAATTGCAGAGGTTATGCTATGATGTTTGTTGTACAAAAGGGGCAATAGTATGAAGGACTGTAGGACATATGCTTAAGAGACACAATTCAAATTTCAGCTTTTTCTTTTTTCAATTTTTCTTCTGATATATGCTTAGCATTGCAAACCTTTCTGGTTTGGGTTTTTTTTCTTCACATTCTCACACACTGTGGGGTCATATCACACACTCACCATCTGATAAAATCTTTTGAGAGTTTCCATGGGTGGGTGTCCTTTGTCTGGTGGGGTCCACAGAATTGGCATGCTGGGTTGGGACAAATAAGTGGGGGTGGGCCCATGTAAGGATTGGAAGAATTGATGGTGGATGTGGGACCACCACTCCTCTGATGGGGTTTTGAATGATCCAAAGTTTTGTGCAATGTATGTCAAGACATTGAATTTTGTGTGGAGTGTTAGATTGATTATCGATCAGACGGTGGGGGGAAGTTTGTCCACTTCCAGTGTGTGTGCCACCATGTCACCCACATGGTTTTTTGTGTACAAACTTGATTGATTCCTAATCAAACGGTCGAGATTGTAAATCACTGGGCTCAGACTTTGGGAATTGGTAAATTTTTATTAGGATTGAGCAGAGGTTGGTCCCAAAAAAATGCTATTCCCCCTTAAATTTTATACAGATTACTGCTATATATATGTTTTAAAATTATTGTGACAATCGAATTTTTATAACATGTTAATAATTATAAAAAATATAAATTACTTCAGTATTACATTAATTTGTAAAATATTTATATAATTTTTTTTAAATTTCTATAACCCTACTGAGTACCTGAAAATCTACATCTGAAACATGGACCTTAAAAAGGAATGTGAGAGTCATGCAGGTTAAGTGGTGATTGAAGCCTCGGTAGACAAAAATAAGACATTGCCACTCCTTTAATAATTAATAGTTTTTTGAAATTCAAAAAATTATTAACTAGGGGAATGATTAAACAATAGGTGTCCCAATAATTTTTAATTAAAATATTGGTTATAAATATATAAGTTTTAGTGTAAAATAAGATATCTATACATATTTGGAACTTCACACATACACACACACACATCTAAACCAATAACTTTTATATAAGAAATATGTACCCAAACATATATTTTTCCATTCTAATAAATAATACTATAAAATATTTTTATTAATTATTAGTATTAGAATTCTCAATTATCATAATGAAGTTAGTTTTTTAAAATAAATATTCCTGTCCATTTGCTCTCTCCTTCATGAATAGTATAAATACAGACATCGAGATACTCTGTTTTTTCATCCTAAAAGCAACTGTCATTTTGTGAGAGTTGTGCAAGATAACTTCGTGCGAACGAAACGAAGCAAAACGAAAGTTCTGGTAAGAATTCGTTTGATAGTTGGTTCCGACAAACTTTGGTTGGTTCGAATTCAGTTTGTTTAAATGAATGTCATGCATATCAATTTTTTAATTTGATTTTAACTTATTTTATATAAAGATTTGATTTCTATTTCATAATAGTTCTTTTGCCTGTTATAATAAAGAGTTTATAAGCTTTTTCAAAAGATTTTTTCTATGTTCATGATGTACATATAAATCAAATTCTGTGCATAAGAATGTGAATTTCAACTTCTTCTCCATTGTTGGACTACAAACTTGTAGATTTTAAGTTTGTGCAATCGGCGGAGTTTAAAATTACGTAGAATTTATAATTGTGTTTGGGATTTGTCATTTGTGAATTTTGAATTGGCGAATTAGCTTAGAGAATACCTCAAGATTTGAGTTTAAGGATATTCATATCGTTAATAAAACTTGAAAAACTAAGTCAAAGTTTTTATGAAGTCTGTAATCATCAAATCTTTTCTAGTGGATTCACATATGAGTCAGCGTCCCGGAGTTTTTCAAAATAGATACAGTTGATTTGTGACAATTTTTTTGTCAATAAATTCGGTGCATTATTTCTATCTTTTACTATTCCTTTTTATTTATTACTATAGTTAACCATTGTATGCTATTGAATTTGATTGCACCCATTAGAACTTTAATTTTTATATAATTAAAGTGATAACTTTATTCTCTTCAAAGAAAAATTAAAATTGGGTAAAATGATTTTGATTTGCTATATAGATTTATTCACTCCTCTGTAGATCAATATTAAGGCCGACTTTATATAATTGGAAGTTTAAAGTAATTTTAAATGAGGATTTTTGTAATGTTAATGTAAATTTTACTTTATTTGTTATATATATATATTATTTTTATTTTTATTATATGAAACTTAATTATTTTTCAAGAAAAGAGATGTATATATTGAATGATGTAATAATAATAAAATCAATTTCCAACAATAATCAATGAATTCATTCAAATTAATCTTATGTGTTCATGTATCCGAAAGTCCAACAACATATTCCATCATATAAAAATCGAAGAAACATTATGGCAGATTGTTATGTATAACCATAACAACCAGATTTTCATGATAAACATTTGATTTTATGCATCTTAATTTCCACATGGAAATAACTACGAATTTTAAATTATAAAATTGTGCATAAAATCACAAAATTTAATTCAATCACTAAATCATGAAATTCGTATTCCTAAATCATCTATTCTTATGCTAAACAACATGGTCAAAATGTTGACTTTAACATCATTATTGCAAGCAAAATACAAAGGGTCATTTAGTTAGAACTCCAAAAAAAAAATTAAAAAAATTATCATGTGATCCAAATTTAAATTTAGTAATCCATCAAGTCCTTTAATCTTTCAATGATAAAAATACTCTCACATTCTTAATCAATTTATCACTTTAAAAGAACAGGCACGTGAATGATGACGTACCATTTTCAAAAAGTTTTTTAATATTTTAAAATTCAATAACTTATAAATTATAAATCTGTTTTTAATAAAATTTATTTATTTGGACTCTAAAAAACGAGATCTATCAAACATGATTCATATTGCATATGAAATTTTGAAAAAAAAAATCGATCTAAAACTATAAAATTTCATCTCAGTAAAAGTGTAAATTTTACATTTTTTTTCAGTGAAAAACTTCATCTCAACGAATTTTACAATTTTTTGAAAGTGTAAATTTTACAGTATTATAAAAATTAAGAAAAATCTCAATTGTATTTAGTATTATTTAATTTTTGCCATATATAGGATGCTCAAAACTAACATTTTAAGAGTGAAAATTTGTAAAAAAATGAATCAGTATTTAAAACATGGGTAATTAAAAATACACTAGTTATTAATGTGTGAAATTTTACAGTATTAAACTTCACAATATTTTATCAAAAAAGTTTCAAACATTGCGAGTACTGTAACACTTTTCTTAATCATTTACCGAGAATGCACATAAAAAAAATTAGATGATTCATAGAGTTAAAAATATGAGAGAGAGAGAGAGAGAGAGAGAGAGAGAGAGAGAGAGAGAGAGAGAGTATTTTTGAATTTAAACTTCATTTGATGTTTTATTGAAAAGTGAGCTAATTTTTAACAACATATGAAAATTATATTAAAGGCCTTTCAATAAGCTAATTCTATAAATCATGAATGCTGCACTTAATAGTAGTCATAAAGAATTTCTGAATCAATTTCCATATTAGTGGAAGAGAGAAATCAGAGAAGGAAGTGGAGAGTTGGAAAAAAAATTGGTTTGATAAAAAATTAAGGAAGAAGTCTGAATAGGATAACGGGGCTAATTTTGTCATATAATAAAAACAGTTTGTGCCAACTCATCAAAATAATCATTCTCACAAAATAAATATTTAACCATTGTCTTTAGTACAAAAAAAAGAATTACCATGTACTGTAAAGTCCAAATAAGTCTTAAAACAAGAGACTACATCCCAATTAACTCAAATAAAAATCGCATAGCCATGATACTTATCTCGTGCAATGAGGTTTAAGCTTCAATCTATGGTTTGTAATCTTTGCGATCATCAACGTATTGAGCCTAACGTCTGATGGTTGTCATAGGTCAGATATATAGATAGACAGGACCTCAATTCTAAAGAGTTTAAACTTCAAAGTCTTTATATCATAAAAAAAGCATAGTTTTTACAAATTACATATTTGTAACCACTTAAATAAGAGTCGTTATGTGTATCTTATCACCCAAGTTGATTAAATAAAATATAATTAATATATATATATATATATATATAAATTATGAAAAAACTTATGTGACATGTGAGTCATCTTAAATTTCTAAGACGAGACATGCTTCAATCCTTTTACTTATTTTGAAAAGCCTTTGTGTGATTAGATGCCTTCCGGAAAATAAGTTTAAAAGGACACAAGTTCAAGAAAAATGATAAAAAATGTACACCTGTGTGGTAAATTTTTTTTTACATGAATTAAGTAATTGTGACATGCTCAGTTGGTCAACATGTTATTTTCATTAGGGCAAAGGTCATGAATTTAAGTCTCGCTCTTTCTATTAAAGTAATGTAAACATTATTTTTACTCAGTCATAAATTAGGTTAGTTTATCGGTTCAGGACTTATATTTATGAGACTCATGGATATAGTAATTATGTAATATTGTTGAGTTGAGCTTATTGTAATACTCATCGCTTCTATCAATTAAAAAATTGCATGAATTTACCATTTTATATCGTAAGCTAGATGTTAGTAATTCTTCAGCTAATTATTTATATTCTCTTTTAGCACATGTTAGAATTTAAATCCCATTTATGAAAAAAAAAAATGGTCTTTAAAAAAATTTGTGGGCAACCAAAATGTGTGTGTGTGTGTGAGAGAGAAATTTGTTGGTACAAAAAAAAAAAAAGCAATCTTCCATTAAATCATCTCAACACATTACATATATAATTTGGTCCACAGCAGTACATGAAAGTATATAACTGCATGATTGGGGTCACTTTAGAGAAGTGCCAAACCTACTACAAAGCAGCTCTTATTTAGGATACACAAACCTCCCAACCCTACATTTGCTACACATACTAAACAGCTCTTATTTGGGATACACAGACCTCCCAACCCTAAATTTGCTACACATACTAAGCAGCTCTTATTTAGGATGCACAGACCTCCCAATCCTACATTTGCTACACATTCTTGCTTCTCATGGTACTGTGTAACCTGCAAAGATTGACAAATAGGATTTGGTAAAAAATAATCAAAATAGCAAAAACAGTTTATAGTGGGCTTCATGGCCCATAGACCCACTCTTTGGATATAATGGCCGGAGGGCTTGTTGGCATAGAATTATACTAGGCTGAATCAGACTAGGGGTGCAAGTTGGGCGGGCCGGGCTTGGGTTGCATCATATTCAAGTTCAACTCAAACTCTAAAACAGTCAACTTGAGTCCGATCTTAAACCTGAACAATCCAACCCTGATTAGAATTCATTAGTATCGGGTTCAATCCTATCCCGGCCCAAATTTGATTATTAATTCTAATTTTTAGATTTTATTCACGATTTCTTCAATAAATTGTTGTCATTTTTCTTATTTTGATTATACAATAAAAGTTTCAATAACTTCTTTCAATTTTTCCTTCTAAAAAAATAAAAAATCGTCAAAATAATTTATTCAACATAATTTAGTTTTGAAAAAAATATTAAAGGTCAACAAGTTTTTGAAAATAAAAAAGTAAATAGTTCTTGTTTGGAATTTCTATTAATCTAATGGTGAATAACTTAAGTATAAAAAATATAATATATAAAATATTGGATTCGGGTTTGGGTTAGGCTTGATTTTCAAAATCTTAACCTAAGTCTAATCTTAATTTAAATTGGACTTGAATTTTTTTTTTTTTTTTTTTATCTAAATCCCATCCAAAGTGAAGCCCAAGATCTAAAAAATTCAGGCCAAGCCAATAAGATTGGGGGTTGGCCCTCCCGAATTGCACCCCCTAAATCAGACTCCAAACTTGGGTTAAATATTGGGCCTTCCAGGCCAGCATTGTGAGCTTTTTGTGATTGTACTACACTGAGATCAGCCCAGTTAGAAGTTGGGCCCCAAAACCCAAGCTTGACAATTAAATTTGTAATTTCATTTGTTGTGAAAGTAGAACTTTTAGTAAATAGAATTGCAACGGATCGTTTTTTATTTTTATTTTTATACTACCTTAATTTCACTCTTCTTCCGAGTAAGATAGTATACTAAATTTATAAATAGTGAGTCTCACTCATATGATAAGGTGAGATAAAGGAAAAATAGAATCGAGTGACAGAGCAGATTAATTGACGCATTACATCTCCTAACTTATTACAGTATCACTTTTGACACTGGTGGATTTAGACCATTAATATAGAGATAAAACCATAAAAATTTAATTTTAAACGGTCTTTCATAAAAAAATGGAAAAAATTTGCGGAAGAGGGAATTTTTAATCTTCAAACTTTTTTTATTATTATAAAAATAGGAATAAAATATTAAATTTCTAAAATTTTGGAGGACCATAGTCACTCATAATTTTCCTTATATTCGCCACTGATTTTAGAGTACTAACTACTCAAAAAAAACAAAGCACCAATTTGCCTTGGGTTCATGCCATTCAATGCCCAATATAAGACTAAGCTTGAGTTTATGCATCATTGCTATGACTAATTGTCCAGTGAGATAATTGCTCTATTTCATTATCCGATATATATGATTATCCTTCACAAATTCTAAAATTTAAAATTATTTATCAAATATTTTCAAAAATTTTAGAATTTGTGAGAGCCTAGTTACACCACAGATGATGACGTGAAGTGGTCGTCCCAATGCATAATTTTTCCATTGCCACCCGTCTATATAGCACATAGGTCTCACCATCTAATGAATTCTCTACCTAAGAAAACAATTTGATTAACTTATATCTAAACATTTTAAGCTTTGAGAAGGATCAAAGTTTAACTTACTTCCACACTTCTTTCCAACAGGTCTGTTCTTGATGTTGCATCGTTTCGGTATGGTGATAGCAATGGCGGGCTTAATACCAGCCTGCTTAGCCAAAGGGGAAAGCAGGACAGCACAGAGGCATTTGGGGGCAGAGTTGATCAATGCACTTACTTTGGTGCAGCAAGTTGGAGGAACATTAGCGTTTGCATTCCCGGCCGCCCCCAAGCATGGACTTAAACTGGCTGCTGCCGATTGAATCGGTGTCTTCCCGCACTCTCCGGCTGCCTCCGCTATGTAAATGACAGTTTTTGAAGCTAATAAGTAGATAAGCAGAGTAACAAAGAAAGTTGTCACCTTGGAAGACATTTTTCTGTTAGGTTTCAAGTGAACTTGTTTAACACATATATGTATTTATACTCACATATAGATAGATTATATATAGTGTGAAAGGGGGAAGGCGGTGGTTTATGTATAGTGTGAAAGGGGGAAGGCGGGTTTTGCACTAAATGTCTAGTGGGGTGGTTGTGGAAACGTGAAAGGAGTATGTTGTTTATGCTTTGATGTATTCAAAATGCAATGATTTAGTGGATATTGATTGAATGAATTTGGGTAAATGGGCAATCTTTTTCCTAGTGTTACACAGGATTTGGGGCCCAGTTAAAGACTACTTTAATTCCAGCGCATTCTTTTACTTCTATACTTGCTTTGTGTGTCTGTTTTTTTGTTGGGGGAAGGGACTAGGCATTGTTTGGTAGGTGACATTGACTACTTTAGAGAAGGTTATCGACATGCAAAAATGGTTAGAATATCTAGTTTTTCGTATGTCATGTTTCAGTATTCGATTGGAAAAAATTATGATTTTTGAAAAATCAAAATGAAGACCTTATTGCATTTATAATATTTATGAAACATAATTGAAGTTAGATACACCTCTGAGAATAAAGCAATCTTAACAAATAATCAAAAAGAGAAGTTGGACTGAGAATTCAATGAAGGATGAGAAAGCTTTGCTTCACATTCAACAAAGAATGTCGGATGCATTTTTTTTTTTAAGAATCATCGGCGCCACCAATGCAAAAGAAGCATCGGGAGATTCTTCAAAAGTAATTCAAAAGATATTGTAAGGTAATAAATATCAAGTTACAGTCTTTGAGAGAGAATTTGAGAATCTTAGAATGAAGGAATTAGAAGGCATGTAAGATTATTTTTCAAGAGTTATAGATATTGTTAATCAAATGAGATCATATGGAAGAAAATATTTCAAATAAAAAAATAGTTTAAAAAACTCTTATTAGTTTGCATGAAAATATGAATATATTGTTGTTGCAATTGAAAAACAAAAGATTTAACTATTTTGACGGTATATGAGTTCGCTGCTTTACCAACGAAAGAAGAAAGCTTTTGCAATATGACAAATCAATTGAAAGTACTTTTCAATCAAGACTCACAGGGGGCTTGCAATGGAAGCAAAACGCAAGAGGGGCAGAAACTTTTTGAAAGAGTCATGATTTCTGAAGATTTCATGACTTCATGTGATGTTTGCAAAAAAAATTGAATCATACTACATTAAAGTGTTGGTTTCATGGAAAATCACAATGCCTATAATAGTAAAAAAGTTGGGCATGTTAAAAAATATTATTGATTTAAGAAGAATCATCAAGCAAATTTTTCGGAGGAGAAAAAAGAAAATGAAGAGGAAAAAGAAGAAATATTGTTTTATGCTTGTCAATTCATTGTTCAAGAAAAATAAAATATAGTATTTGGATAGTGATTGAAGTACTCACATGACAAGAAATAAATATCTCTTTGTGAAACCTGATAACAAGTGAGGCTTGCAAATGGCATAGAGAACTACAAAATGTTAATAGTAAGAGAGTAGTTGTTGTCTACACCAAGAGGTAAGAAAAAGTTCGTTTATGATGTACTCTATATTTCTGGATTAATTGAAAATTTGCTTAGTGTTGGGCAACTGTTAAAAAATGGATACTTTATAATTTTTCATAATAAAGAATGTGTTATTGTTGATAAGAAAAGGAAGAAGATAGTGAAAAAAAAATTAAAATAATTACAAATAAAGCATTTTCTCTTGAATTGCCTCTTGATGAATCAGAGTTAGTTTGAAGAAAATGTCAAGAAAGGCCAAAATCTTCAATGAAGGCTCTTCTAATCAAGCAAGGTTACATTTAAAGGCACCATAAAAAAAATGCAAGCAACATTGTTCAAACTTGTGGAGTAGCATTTTTTGCATCCAATAAGTTGAACAGTGTTGAAGGTGAGTGTCAAAATTAGATAGGATTCATACGGGAGTAGTGATTGCGCTTAGAATGACATATGGGAATATCAAGGTAATATGGCTAGGTCAGAGGGTGAAGCAATCTGGATCCGAGAATCATGGAGAAGCGCCATGGTTAGTCCTTGTTCTTCCTTCTTTTCTTATCATCATCCATATTTATTGGTGGAGTAGCTATTTATAGGAAAAAATTCTAACGGTTTCTCCGTCCATTATGCTAATCATTCCACGTGTATTTTAGTAGAAAATGATAGAAGATGATGGAAGCTTATAGAACTTAGTGAAAGATTCTCGTAAATTCCAGAGAGGCCAGAGTGTATCTATTCTATAGTTCGGTTCACTCTTGGCAATTCTTTCACCCTCATCCACCAATCCACATGACCTAGATTGTCCCGTAAAAACAGACTTGGAGGCTTCCATCTAGTTATCTCCAAGGTTGTTTCAACATATGTATACAAGTTTAGATTTATTTTGGTGGTATCTTTACTTCAACTTCATCCTTATGACCTCTCGGCCTAATCTTGTTTGGGCCGTTTATTTGACTCTTTGCAACCTTTATTTCCTATATCTACATTTGTCCCCCTGCACACATGATTCATTGTGAATATTTGTGTGCATATTTTAAAGATGATACTAGTTGTATTTTTTTTGTTATCCTAAAATTATCCTGTGTATATGATTAAACTTATACCTTATTGCTACTAATACATTTTTCATGTCTTATATGGCTTTGCCCCCACCCTATAACCATATCCAGAGTGAAAATTTAAAGGTTTTCACAGAATTTACCGAACAAATTCTTAATAAATTTTTTTTTAATTTAAATTCTCTTTTGAGTTTTTTGAAATATTTCACTAACTTTTTTAACAATATTTTCCTTAAAATAAAGCTGCTATTCTAATGTTTCAAACGAACATCATTACACACACACACACTTTCAAGTGTGCCTCGTAAATTTTCTCGCAGTTCGAACACATATGCCTAACATAAATAACGGTCTCTTTTTTATTTTATTCCAAAAAACTTCCTCCACTTCAGGGGGAGCCAACCTTAACTTCTTGGAATCCAGCCGCTCCTTGAATATATGACGAAGTGCCTAACAATCTTTTAATGGATGTCGGACAGCTTGGTGAAAGGGAGAGTAATTAGGGCGCTCTTTGTCCTGTTTTGAAGGTGGCCTGTTAGGTGTAGGTAGTTGGATTGCTTTATCTTCGATCCATTTTTTGAGAACGGCCCTAACCTCTTGTAGTTCACATGGGAATTCTGGTGGTAGTGCGGATCAAGGATGCTTGGTTATCATTTGAGTTGCCGTCACTTCCTCTTCCTCTGCTACTGCCGCTGATTGCTCGCGTCTATAAGATCTTGGTGTTATTGTGATCACGGAGACCTGCCTTGCTTCACCCATAGCTTCAGATATCTTCGATACTTTGTCCATCAATTTGGAGAAACTCTCAATCTCAGCAGTTACAAGATGGACTCGATATTCCTTAGCCATGCCACCAATACACAGCTTGACCAACTCTTCTTCAGTGATAGGCTCATAACAATCCAAGGAGTAATCCCGAAAACGCTTCACGTAACTAATGAGTATCTCTTGTGGTTTCTGTGTGACTTTAGCCAAAAAGATCTTCGTGACTTTTTCCTCAACGTGAAAAAATTTGGCATGAAACTTTTGCACCAAGTCTTCCCAATTACGAATTGATCCCTCAGGGAGCTTCCGATACCACGTGTAGGCCCTATCAGTCAAGGATTTTGAAATCTCCCGGAGGCAAATGTTCTGATCTAATGCATGGGTGTTCAAGCTTTTGATGAAGCGATGTACATGTTCGTAAGAACTTCCCCTCTTTCCATCAAAACGCACGAAACGTGGGGCAGTATATCCTTCAGGGTAAGGCAGTAGGGCAATCTCTTGGGATAAGGAGTGGTAAACGTCATGTCAGGAAACTTCTGCTTCTCTTGTTGAAGTATTGCTTGGACATGTTTATGGACATCATCTATAGTAAGGATTGTGGGATTGTTTGGAGGCATGATGGGTGTATTTTGGTTCACGGGGTTCTGGTTTGAGGCTACTCTAGCAGTAGAGGGTCCTTCTTCTGGTGGAGGAGGGTTGGCGGTGTTCATGGTCCGTTGGGTTGAATTGTGTGCGGTTCAGAACTAGGAGAGGGTTGTGGTATGGAATTTTATGGTTGGTGAAGGAGAGCATCAAGGATAAGCTGTTGGGTGGGCTGTAATTGAACTTGGGTATTTTGCATTTGGGCTAGGGTAACTGCCAAATTCTCGAAAACATTTGAGCTTAGAACAACAGGTTGAACTACCTGTGGATTTTGGTCATTCAAAGGCTGGTTCAGGGTGTGAGAAGGATCAGGTCCCTCAGGTTGGTTCTGTGAAGCTTCTCCCATCTGTAAGCTACTACGCAAAACATGCGCCATCCTTCGCGAATTCCACTCCCTAACAGAGTCGCCAAATGTTGAAGGTGAGTGTCAAAATTAGATAGGATTCGTACGGGCGTGGTGATTGCGCTTAGAATGACATATGGGAATATCAAGGTAATATGACTAGGTCAGAGGGTGAAGCAATCTGGATCTGAGAATCATGGGGAAGCGCCATGGTCAGTCCTTGTTCTTCCTTCTTTTCTTATCATCATCCATATTTATTGGTGGAGTAGCTATTTATAGGAAAAAATCTTAACGGTTTCTCCGTCCATTACGCCCATCATTCCACGTGTATTTTAGTAGAAGATGATGGAAGCTTATAGAACTTAGTGGAAGATTTTCGTAAATTTCAGAGAGGCCAGAGTGTATCTATTCTATAGTTCGGTCCACTCTTGGCAATTCTTTCACCCTTATCCACCAATCCACATGACCTAGATTGTCCCGTAAAAACAGACTTGGAGGCTTCCATCTCGTTATGTCCAAGGTTGTTTCAACATATGTATACAAGTTTAGATTTATTTTGGTGGTATCTTTACTTCAACTTCATCCTTATGACCTCTCGGCCTAATCTTGTTTGGGCCGTTTATTTGACTTTTTTCAACCTTTATTTCCTATATCTACAAAAAGCTAGGGGACAAGAGAAAAGAAACGAAAAGTTTCTCAAAAGCTCAATTCAAAGAAACCATCATAAGTCAGAAATGGCCAAAGCAAGAAGGTGCATTTTTCAAAAAAATTTGGGAGTTCACATTTGACGAAGAAATGATGAATTGAAGATCAAAAAGTTGGCAAAAACTCAGCACATTTAGCAACAAAGAAAATTTCAAATTACGGGGAGTGTTGAAATTAATTTGAAAATTTGAAATCGTAGAAAAGTCTTTCAATTTTGAGTAATGCCATTAAGAGCAAGTTTGCATATGCGAACGAGAATCTTAGCCATTAAATCATATTGAGATTGAAGATTTATTCAATACAATCACTTCTATATTTAGATACATCATAATCTCAATATGATCTAATGGACAAGAGATCTTGTTCGCATATGCAAACAAGTTCTTAATAGAATTATCCTTTATTTTTTTGATGCATCAATTAGTCAAAGTAGTTATTAATATTACTAAGTGGCCATTAGTATTTTTAGGAGATGATTAGTATTTTAAAGCAAATTTAGAATAATCTATATGTATTTATAAATATGGAGTCTATTATATTAATGCATGCAGTCTCAAAAGCTCATAGAAGCCAATTATAAAGCCCCAAAATATAAAATGAGATCTATCTCAATATATTATAATGTTCAAAAGTAAAAGACTGTTTTGTTTCCATTGAAATCTCATATTTCATTTGAGATGTGTAGGTTGGTAGCATTATTTTCTTGTACATTAAGACATATATGCATGCAAAATCTGAAACTAACTACAGAAAGAATAGTAAAAAATAATAATTGTTGGAATTGAATCACACACAAAAGCTCTAAGAGATATGAAAAATAGAAGAGGAATTCACTGAACACTCTAAAAAATACTTAAACTCCAATCTTACTCTTATATCTAAAATGACATGCGTACAAGGTTTATGTAGGTTAGAGTACATGAGTCTATAATTCATAGATCATCCATATGCAATGTAACATATATATATCACCCATAAATATATACATGAATCCGAAATATGAATAGACACATATATGCTTAATACTATGAATGCATAAACATAATAATAATAAAAACTTCTAAAAAACTTAAAAGACAAGGCTCCAAAAATTAAGTTTAATATTCAACCAGAATAGTAAAAATAATAATCAATCTTCTTTCGTACTTAAATTAAAAATATTTTTTTTTGATCACAGGTGCAATGTTAACATCAAACTTGCTCAATGAGAGAAACAAAACAATTCTTCTCTCATATAAGTTGCAAAATTATTGCAAACCACATCCTAGACAATTAGTAGATTGGCTGAACTAAGAATCACAAAATCACTTGTAAATTTTATTATATCTCAAAATTAAACTCTCTTTGACATACCAAAGTTCTAGCAAACCTTGGTTTTCCTAGCCATGACAAATTTCTTCCAAACATCAGTGATTTCCCTCTGAGTCTCCAGTGCAGTTTTCTTCACCACAGTCCCATTTTTCACTTTCTCTTCACTGCTTACAGTGATCTTGGCACTTAATTTTGCAGGCAGCGCATCTAACTCGTGGATCACCTTAGTGATGTCAAGTACAAGGCGCTCTGCGAGGGTGCGCGAGAAGTCTTCCCTGATAACAACGCGAAGCACTGTGACATGCTGTGCATCCGGTGGCATGGTGTAGGCTGGCACTATCCAACCAAACCTGCGCAGCATGTCTGAAACCTCAAACTCGTCGTGACAGCTATTGTCCTTCAGAGAGAAGGCCACCAGCGGAACCCCATTGTCCTTGGACACAATGTTAAAGCGACCCGTCTTCTCCAATCCATCTTTTAGCACAAGAGCATTCTCACGACAATTTTCCATGACATTTCTGTATCCCTAGTAAACATTAAGTCATTTTTTGCTTCAGTCAGTAATTAGCATATGGAAAAACAATATATGAAGTTGAATTGGGGTATTGTATGATACACATATATGTATATGTATGTAATCGCATTAGGGTCTCACCTCATAACCCAAACGGATTAATTGATAATATTGAGCAATGACTTGACTAGAACCTGCAAATGACATACATAATTATTAGATAATATTGTTTAAAGAGCTTCAACTTCAATGGCCATAACTTAAAAAACAAAGAACATAACATGCAAGTTTTGGTCACGTACCTTTAGAGAAATTGAGGGTGAAGGTAGGTTGATCAGCTCCAAGGTAGTTAATATGGAAGATAAGTTCTTCAGGCAAGTCCTCTTTGGTCCTCCAAATAACCCAACCAATGCCAGCATATACAAGGCCATATTTGTGTCCACTGACATTAATACTCTTCACTAGTGGAAGCCGGAAGTCCCACTCAAGCTCTGGATAAATGAATGGAGCAATGAATCCACCACTGGCTGCATCAACATGTATTGGGGTATCCCATCTGCAAAAAATAGAATCAATTTCAGAATACATGTTCGAGTTTGAAAGCAGTCACTTTGTATCAATAATGTCCAAGGTTTACAAGTGATATACCCAGTTTTCTTGTTCTTTTCAAGCAAAAGGTCATTTAGACGCTTGACATCTTCAAATTCTCCATTGAGAGTTGAACCCAAGATAGCAGCAACACAGATGGTGTTTTCATCCACCAACTCCACAGCTTTTTCAGGGTCCATTACATAGTAGCCTGCCCTCAGCTTCACTTCCTTCAGTTCCACCTCAAAGTAATTTGCAAATTTCTCCCAACATACCTACAAAATACAAGGCCCAATGTTAAACCGACTAAGCCCAATATTTAACTACCGTGGGCCAATAGGCCCGACAAAGCCCAGCTGAAATACAACTCAGCTCCTTTGAAACTAATGGAAAAGGACGCAGATGAGAGAGGTGGTTAAAAGAATGGTGTGACACCTGAACGTTGGCTCCGGTGACGATGTTGGGCTTGTCATAGGGTTTGCCCTCGGCTTTCCGCTTGTTCTGCCACTTTCTCTTGAAAGCAAGACCGGCCAGCATTATCGCCTCCGATGATCCAACAGTTCCGACTCCCATTGCAGTCTCCGACTCTCCTAGTGGAGCATTGAAAAGATGTGCTATCATGTTCACGCAGCGATTCTGCATAAATAATAGAACAAGTTATCCACTATAATATCAATTTTGTATTGAAAACTAAAGAGAACAGCAACCCATGCAATTATATATATGTGTGTGGGTGGGTGGCCGGGAATGGTAAAGGAGATATGCCTGAAGCTCGGTGGTAACAGGGTACTCATCCATGTCGACATAATTCTTGTTAATGGCAGCCATCATGAGCTTATCACACTCGGGCTCCATCCATGTTGTGACAAAGGAAGCCAGGTTCAGCCTGGGGTTACCGTCGAGCATCAGTTCGTCGTTTATGATCTGGAAAGCAGCCTCCTTCGGTATCGAGTTCTCCAGCATCTCAAACCTGCGTTTATCAACGTTCCATGATCTCAATAAATATAAATATATATATATATGTGTGTGTGTGTGTGTGTAAATATAGATATAAAATATGTATCGTTGTGATAATTAAAAAGGGAATCATATCAGGGTTTTTAATTACCTTGGAAGGGAGGAACGAACATAGCGAGAGGCGAAGGTGCTGTGGACGGAGACATCTGATTCTGAAGCAGTTTTAGAGAGAACCATAGTTAATGATGATCAAAGGAATACAGAGAGAGGAGATATTTTGGGGTTGAGTTTGCTATGCTTGGAGGAAAAGAAGGATGACTCTTCTGGTAATTTATAGGGGTTAGGTAGAAAACTATGCATTGCTCTGCAAGTACTGCTATATTTATATATACACACACGCTACGTGAGAACACGGAAGGAGGCGTCCACGTTTCCTTGTAGCTTTTTTCTAGAAAAGTCAAAAAGAAGAAAAGGAGTAAGGACGACTGGAAAATACCCAAATTGACCACGAGCATTTATTAATAATAACTTTTTAAGAGAAGTCACCATGTTTATATTCCACAGTGTTAAATTACACAAATAATAGAAGAGGTAGCATTGCATGAGCCGAACTTACGATTTGAAAAATGTTACAACCCTTTTAGTAGAGCACAAAAGAATTATTTTAAATTTTTAAATATTTGACTAGCACATTTTAATATTATAAAAGTTTATTTTAATAGTATGAGAATTGGTATTTATTATTAAAGCATTTAAAATTTGAATAAAATAAACTCAAAGTAGGTTTGTTCTTTTAAAAATCAAGTAACCTAAGAGAAGTGAACATCATGACCTGGTCTAGTTTGATGGATTCTCAAATAATTTTCCCAACAAGTGAGTTTTTAAACACATTCAAGCCAAAATTGCCAGGTAAAATTTTATACCTTTACAACTAGTAAATTTTTAAGCACATTCAAACTATAAGATTGGACACTTTTGGTGTGATGAAATTTTACACTAGAAAAGTAAAAATTTTACATTTTCAGTAAGACGAATTTTTTCACTTGGAAGTGTAAATTTTGACACTTTTGCTTAGACAGATTTTTACAGTTACAGAATGAATTTTTTCTTGCGGATCTTGTTTGATATATCTCAATTTTTAGAGTCTAAATACATAAATTTTATTTAAAATAGATTTATAGATTTTGAGTATTTGATTTTTGAGTTTTGAGTTTTTTTTTTTTAGTTGCCTGGAGCTTTTCACTAAGTTTGGCTACACTTAATTAAAAAAAAAAACCCTAAAAGAGTATTTTAGTCACAACATAATTAAAGGACTTGTGAAGTTAATATGTTTAAATGTGAATCTTATAATAATTTTTACATTTTCTATGAACTTGTGGCCGAACGACCCATAATTATAAGATTGGGGTTACTGTGACTCTTTTTATCTATTGATGCAGCACTTTTTCATTTTAGCACATAGTAGGCTCCGCGTGCACCATATTATCCGCTTTGGGCTGAAGAGCCCTTACGGCTTTGTTCTTCCTAGGCGAAAAATGTCTGATGCAAGAGAGAGGACGACTGGAGTTTATAAGCGACGCTAGTGCCCGACTCCTATTCGATGTAGGACTCAAAGTAGTACAACAGCTACTCCCCCAATCGAGACTGGTGGAGCAGAGGAACGAGGCACGTGGCCCAAGCTTTCTCACAGACGGCACCAAACTGATGCTGCATTTTTTCGTCCTGGCACATAGTAGGCTTTACGTGCACCATATTATCCGTTTTGGGTTGAAGAGCCCTTACGACTTTGTTCTTCTTAGGCAGGAAAAGACTTGATGCAAGGGAGATGACGACTGGAAGCTTATAAGCGACGCCAGTGCCCGACTCCTATTCGATGTGGGACGCAAAGTGGTACAAATCTATAATAGTTTGTTTATACTTTTGCCATATCATGCTTAAAATATATTATATATAAATAAAAATTAATAAGTCACTATTTTAAATCAAATGACAACTTTAACCGGATACAATATTTTAAAGCCAATTATAGCATGCCCTTATTGACCAATAAACCATTGTTTTAACCTAGAAATAAGATCATATTAAGACTATGTTTGACTAGTCTTTTGAATGAAATACTTTTATTTACTTTATATAATATTTTTGAAGTAAAAATTTATCATTTCAAATGAATTAGTTTGTTTTTTAAATTCATTTTTGTACCAAAAATTATGAATATTTTTTTGAAGAAAACATAAATAATCATAGAAAAACAAATATTATGAGATTTCACATTTTTTATGAATATCTTTGACCAAAACCACGGATTTCTATATTAAAATATCATATAATCGTTTTTTTTGGAGTATCAAATATAAAAAATTATGCTCCAAAACATTCTAGAATATATGTTTTAATATTCTAGAATGTTTTAATTTAAAAAAAAAAAAGGTGAAACAAAATGCACCCTAATTATATGTTTTTTATACTCATGCAGATCGAGGACTCATTTTATGCATTAAAGTGCATGAGTATAAAAGGAAAGTACATTTAGCTCCACTTTAAAAATTATGATAGTTTAAATTAAAAAATTAAAAGTTAGTTAAAAGTAAAGCTTACAAAAGTGATTAGCTAAATTGAATTTTAGCCAAAATAGAAACTAAATTTGATGAATGACCAATGTCTTTTTCAAGTAGCCTCTACACAAATGGCAGTGAGTTCAATTCTCTATTTTCATATTGTTATATTAAGAATAAAAGAAAATTTTTTGAGAATAACGGTTAGAGATGCTCTTATAGTATCCACACTCAAAAACACTTTCTTTAAAGGCCTAACCAGTCAGATCAATTGGTTTAAATCCCTACTAACTCTCTCCCCCACCTCCCTTCTTTCTTTTTTTTTTTTTTTTTTTTTTTTTTCCGGGTACTTAAATCCTGCAATTCTCTTTGAGAATTAGCATGTAATGTTATTAGGTTACAATCCGCTTCGGTACACTCAAAGTAGAACAGTTAATAAATTATCTTTGTAAATACGACGAGTCAAATTTAATTTGTTTTTCCGAAATTTACAATAAAGAATTTTAGTACAATCAAAAATGAATTTAATCTTAATCAAAATTTGTGCCAAATATGATTTGTTTATCTGAATTTTATATAAAGAACTTGATCAAATGATCCGATTCATTATATTTACATATTTATATTTATATTATGTTTGTTATATATTATGTTAAATTATTTCTTTTAAAGTTTATATATTATGTTATAACATAATATATATATATATATATATATATAAAATGTATCTAGTCCGATCCGATCACTCATTAACAATTCAGATTTAAATTAATAATTTTCAAATTTATTGAATTTTTTAAGTTAATCTAATCTGATCATTTTCTTAAAGTATATGATTCAATTCAATTCAGTTCTGAATTTGATCTGACTTAACTATCATTCATAGGTTAAACCTATAACTCTTTTTCACAAAAAAAAAAACTATTATATATATATATATATATATGTTTGTTTCCTTAGAAAATAGTTTTACCATTGAAGGGAATAAAGCAAGCATTGACGCGGTTTGTTTCTAAGAAAACCGGCATCCAAACAAGCGGAAGCGTCTCACTTGCGTTGTTTATGGTGCCAAAGTCAATTAGTAGAGATGATTTCTTGTTATTAAACTAATAAAATATGTTACAATGCTTTGAATGGGTGCTTAAGAAGGGGTCAAAAGGCATTTATGCTAATTGAACTTGGAGTTAAAAGAATCCAATTCCATGGCTTTCTCAAGGACAACGTCACATTTACAATTTCAAATAGTTTACAATGCTTTTAATAGATGGGTAATAAGGCCTTTATGTTAATTGAACTTGGAGGTAGAAGAATCCAATTCTATTGCTTTCCCAATGACAAAGATACAATTACAATTTCAAATATTTTACAATGCTTTACATAGATGGGTAAGAGATAAGAATGAGTAGTAATCAAAAGGCCTTTATGCAAATCGGACTTGGAGGTAAAAGAATCTAATTCTAAGACCGAGATGTTATTCAAGTGATTAAATACTCATTTTATGTAGTTGGTGTAAGTTCATTTCCTCCTCCTCATCGTTGTATCAAAAAAAAAAAAAAAATCCAATTTCATGACTTTCAATAGGATAGAAGTCCAATTCCAAAAAAAAAAAAAAAGATAACTGAGAGACTTCTTCTCTTTTTTGTTTTTTTCGGAAAAGAAAATAAAAAAGAGAGAATTGAACTTATGCTAATTGAATAGGAATATACACTTACATTACTTAAATAGGACTATAGTTCTAAAAGACTTATTCTTTTAATGATATCTGTAAATTCTTTAGATCCGTAAATTTTTTCACACTAGCTACTTCGTTAATGGGAATGAATAGTTCCAAAATTTGACGTGTGGATCACAAGACCTGTTGATACCCATTTCAGTTTAGAATATGTAATAATGGTTTGAATGGACGGGTATGAAGGGGACGAGGCATTATGCTAAATGAATTTGTGGTGACAAAAGAATCGAATTCCATGGTTTTCCAAGGATACAATTTCAATTCCCAGTCGTTTAAATGCACAAGAATTGGACGGCAGTCAATTGTCAAAATTTTAAGTCACTTACGATTCTAATTTAAGTTCAAAGGTTTGATCAAAGCAGGTAGTCTCGTTGGGTAGTCTAGACTGAGTCTTTATATAAATTCACACACAAACACACACACACACAGATTATATATATAGGGAGGGGGGAGAGAGAGAGTTTGCATGTTTATATATATATATATATATATATATATAAATGACTGAAATAACATGTTCAAAGAAATGAGAAAACTATATGGAAGCTTCTGGGTTTGTATGGATTATTGGAAAATTGAAACGCCAGCTGCTTCTCCTATTGTTTAACATACTGATTCACGATTCCAATATTACTACTAGTAGTTTTAAGAAGTAAACAAGGGGCTTCACGTAAATACAGGAGAGAGGCCATGGTATTATAGGCAGAAAGAAAGCACAAAGTCAAAGTTGACGGCTTGAGGGGCTTCCCAACTACCCCCACCCAATGGCTGGACCAAACTTTAAGGACGCGGCGAATCTAATTCGCCGACTCTGTTTTTCAGAGTTTCCCTGTCGATGATATTTTTTTTGTGGGTAACACAACGTGATATCTATTCAAAAAAAAGGACAAATAATATTATTACATATTAAAAGTATACATTATTATCTCATTCTACGATCCCGAACAAGGAAATCTTCCATCCCAAATGCAGGATTCAATGGCACGAGTGTGACTATCTCTATTTTCAGTTAGGAAAATGTTATTATAGATTTGAATGAATACGAGATAATATATTTTTAATTATTAAATAATTAAAATAAATAAATATTCAATTCTTAAAAATTATATTGGTTTGATGATGATGATTAAATAATTAACACCCAACATTTTTTGGTTTTTGATGCTGCACTTTTCGGCTCGCAATAAATTTGGGTTCCGCGACCTGTAAAACACTCAAAAAGGGGATCAGAGGACCACCGGATTGGCTCCGGCGGTAGCCGCTCCGATGCTTAAGTAAGTAAACTGAATTGAAAGACTATATTGAAAGCCCAAAGAATGAGCATAAAATAAAGCGTACCTTTAGGATTTAATTTATAGATCGTGACCTTCCTAAGTTGATTAGGATTCGGAGCCATGAATATAGGGATTTGATAATCGGAGATTGCAGTTACCTTGTGAAGTATTGTATCGTAAGATAGAGATGAACATGTATAGTAGTTTCCTTGTCGAAGACTGTTTCCTTATTCCCTGCTCGGCAGCCGTTAAGCGGTGACGAGCTCTGGAGTGTTGGTCTGGAATCTTGTAATTAACTCCGTGATCCTTATCCGGATATGTATGTGCTCTGGAGACATATGCTCGGCCACTTCCGATCTTTCATCATATCCTGAATGTTCGAGCGCTTAGCCACTGGCTGAGCGCGAGCTGAGTTAGCCGAGCGTGAGCTGGATTTATAGGCATACGTGTCAAATGCTAATTGGTCTGCTCTTTTGTGGTATATCAATTACTCCCCCCTCTCAAGTCATAGTTTGATGTTAACAAGCAACTAGGGTTAAGCCTTTTTCAGAGAGTCATGTATCCTGTCTGTTCGCCTTTCAAGGCGACTGTTGGTGCGTCATTTATTGCGCAGCCAGGAGATTGAGTTTTTTCAAGGCCATCATTGTACTGAATCGATGGTTAGGGTTTCTCGAAGTCATCATTGTTCCGAACCGTCATGGCGTTTGGGCTTAGTAGGGTCCCTTCTGATACTGCACTTATAAATACTGGGAGAGATTTGAAATTACCTTTTCTCCGTCATTTTCACTGAACCAGAAGATCTTGTCCGCCATTGTTTGGTCTGTGCAACTTCGAAGAATACTGGCTGTTTGAGGCTCTGGTCTAGAACAGGTTCGACCGATCTTCCTCTTCTTTTGTTTCTTCATCTTTAAGTCTGAGAGTAATGTCTACTCCTTTTGAATCTTCAAATGCTAGTGAGGGGGTAGGAAATCCCTCTGAGATGGCCTGTGCCGAGTGAAGGGGTAGGAAATCCCTCTAAGATGGCTGTGCCGCCTCATTTAGAGAATGTAGGTGGTCTTGCCGCCGAAGACGTTGAGGAGAGGTTTGTTGAGCCTTCCCACTATCCTGAGACTAGGATAGTTGATGCCTTCATAGAGCCCCAGACAGGGCTGGGGAGACCTCTGGCAGGTCTTCCCGTAGATAAGAGGGTGAAAGTGCTGTTACCCAAAGCCTACTGAACGAGTGGAGGGCGAAGTACAATTTTTCCTCAAATGTGACCTGCAGAGTACCAGGCCCAATAGATCGTCCCCATGATGTTGAAGCCGGGGAGATATGTGTTTATCTGGCCTGGTTTGAAATGGGTTTGAGACTTCCGTTGCCGGACTTGGTTAGGCAATTCTTCTGTTGGTAGAAGCTCTGTCCTGCCGATCTTAATCTCAATAGTTGGCGGCAACTTTTGGGGTTTGTAGTGTTAGGGCACAAAAATGATGTAGATGTATCCATAGATCTGATCCGTAGTAATATGGATCTGAAGTATAAGAAGGCAGAAGGCCTTTTTTACATGTCTTTTGAGAAGAGGTTTCGACCCCTGTCCTTTGTTCCCACTTCTAATAAAACGTGGAAGAAGTGGTACTTCTTTGTTGGAGGAGCATGGGAGCGTGAAGACTTCCAGGATGATGTCTCGATATTCCCTCATACCATGGGTCATAAGGGTGAGGCTTATTTCCTTAGGTTTGTTCTAGCTTTGTTATACCTTCCAAACTGATAATCTGATATGCCATTTCTTGCTTATGTGCAGTCAGGAGTGCTTGGAGGAGGTCTGAGTTTACTGATGAGCTCCAACCGGGCTCACACCGTTATTATTACTCTGGAGAACTTGATGGCCGCTCGTACTGATGAGTTTAAGAAAAGGCTGAAATCGAGATGGACAGAGGCGGAGGCCCAAGCGGCAGGGGAAACTTCCTCCCAAGTTGAGCCTAAGCCTTTTCTGCAAGTGAAAATGAGGAGGTTGATTTCTGGCTCTCCCGAGCCACTTCCTGCCGAAGCCGAGAAGGAGGCCGAACCTGTTTTCCCGGTCTCGGCCGTTCCTCCTGCCCCTTCCGTTCCGAGCAAACGGACTAGGAAGGGGAAGGCGCCTGCTGTGCCGTCCGAGCAGTTTGACGAGCCGGACTACCAAATTGCCAAAAAGGCCTTTGACCAGATATGGTCCCAAGACCCTTATCGGTACAGGGGGGATAACCCTGCAAAGTTGATGAATGAGATGATGAATCTCCAAATGAAGGTAACCTCTGAAGCTTTTTTTGTCTCTTCTTGTTTGCTTGCTTGTTTGGTCTAATTTGTCTGTCTTGTGTTGTGCAGAGCATGCATAGTTTAGCTGCTCTGATGGTGACTCCTATGAGCCTTAAGGAGGCTAATAAGCTGAAGGCCGAGCTGAATGAAGTGAGGCTAGAGCTTGGAAAGGCTCAATCCAAGGTTCATGCTGCCAAGGAGAGTCTGAAGGAAGCTGGCACTAACCTTGCCATGGCGGAGTCTGAAAGAGACATCTATGCTCGGCAGGTTGCAGGACTTCAGAAGGAGTTGGTCGACCTCCGAAGCACCTTTGATCAGAAGGTTTAGGAGGCAGTTGATCATGCCCAGACTGAGACTGAGACGGAATTGAGAGAGGAAGTTGACCAGATGGGGGACGAACTGATCCGGTTTGGTTTCAAGAGCTTCTGATCTAGATTTCTGGCTAAGTTTTCAGACTTTGACGTGTCGTCAATTGTTGCTCCTAGAGCAGCTTCGTCTAGTGCTGGTTCGAGCAAAGAGGCTGCGACTACCGACCTCTTTCGGTAGAGAATCTTGGCCCTTTTGATAAGGCTTGAGGCTTTATCAGCTTAACTTTTTTTTTGTTTTGCCAGCCTTTTGATGTAATGAAATATCTTTTGATCAGTAAAGTTGACATTTCTTTAGATTCTTTTTGTGTTATTGCTTTCTGCGAAATTTGTTGTGAGTATAGCTACTCTGAGCCCATTGCACGTCAGATCAGCTTTCCACTAGTTAATAGTTGCCTTCTGAGCTTCAACACTTGTAATAGAATAGTGAATGCAGATTAATCTTCAACTGTCTCATCATAATAAGATAAGAAAGCAAACATAATCAGATAAGTAGAACCCAATATTGATCTTGTATCACATAGAGTGGAAGCAAACTTTGCCAAGTTCTGAAGCAAATTGTTCTGAACCAAAGACTTGTGAAAATAGCTAGGCAGCTTGTGCCCATCATTTCGATGATCGAGACTATTGTTTCTGAACCGTTAGGATCAGGATATATCAGAGCTGTTGGCTTTTGTCGTATGTGTGGCCCGTCATAGAATAGATAAGATTGGAAGATTTGTATACCGGATGGGAGGCTTGTATATTTAGACTTTGCCCCCCTTTTTTATTATTTCAGAAGCTTCAGTGCCGGGCTGCGGTTGTTTGTTTAGAAGAATCTTGTACCCTGTCTTTTGATATTCCAAAGAGGCAGGTTTAATGTATCGTTTATTTGTACGATTTTCGTTTGGGTTTTCGAGGCCAACCTTTCTTTTAACCATTGCGACAGTCCAGTTGGGTGGTTTTTGAACTTCAAGGGTCTATATATATGGAAAGGGGGCATACGGTTGCGCCCAATCCTTTTGCTCTTAGATTATTCCCCTGTTGGAGAGACTTTAGATGTTGCCGGAAACTTGCCGTTCGCCCGGAGATGGTTGACGATTCTCAGTCTGAGTTAGGAATGATTAAACTGTGACCGAAAGTTAACCTTCCCCTTGATTCAGTCTCCAAGGAAGGATTAGAAGAGGCACAAGTCCTTTTGTCCATCTTGGCATCCGGTCGAGATTTCTCCGATTGAAGGTGGACTCTCCTTGATTCAACCGAGGCTTGGAGCATTGGTGATGAAGACGAAGGTGGGATGCCTCCTTTCCTTTGTATCTTGGCAGAAACCCTTGCTCAAATCGGCCGGGGTATCACACCGAATTTGAGGGAAATGAAGGTGGAGAATGGAGGTCCCCTGAGACCCAGAGCCCTCATCATCCGTTGGTATTGAGACCAGTGACAGTGATGATCAAATGGCCCTGGGTGCTTCTTGATGCAGATTGGGGTTTAGGGTTCCTTCCTTTCAAATAGAAGCCAGTGGCGACGGTAATGGAGGTTGGAACTTGGGCCCCTTTCCCATCCGAGGAAGAAAGCCATGATGTTGCGAATCTTAGTGATGTCTTTATTGTAGCTTTTATAGTGATGTCTTTGTTGTAGCTTCTGTTTTATTTCTAGTTTTCTTGTACTGATGTAACCTTTTTATGAATCATCAATAAAATTGAGTTATTTCTTCTCAAATCTGATGTTCTTTCTGTTCAAATGTGCTCTTCTGGATTTAAAACACCTTCTTGAGCACTTCTGATGAATAACTCTTCTGTATGTTCTAAGAGTAGATCAAAGAAACTTGTATAAAACTTGAAGTCTTGAACCAATGTATTTTAAGCCTGCTCGGTACTATAGTATTTGTTGCTTGTTGGTACACAAGCCAAATAATCTAAGTATCAGCTTTAAGGTATTCCAATCTAGGAAACTTGTGTAGATAGTAGTTGGACTTTGGTTGAAGACGCTTGGAACTTCTGCCTTTGGACAGACTGGATCATAGAGTATGTATATTGAAGATAGACCAGGCTCAGAAGGCCTGTGCATTACAGATGGACCAAGCACTAAGGCTCGTTCATTATAAATAGACCAGGCTCTAGAGACTTATGTATTAAAAGATGGACCAAGTACTAAGACTTGTACATTATAGATGGACCAGGCTCGGGAGGCCTGTGCATTAAAAGATGGACCAAGTACTAAGACTTGTGCATTATAGATGGACCAGGTTCTGGAGACCTGTGCATTAAAAGATGGACCAAGTACTAAGACTTGTGCATTATAGATGGACCAGGCTCTAGAGGCCTGTGCATTAAAAGATGGACCAAGTACTAAGACTTGTACATTATAGATGGACCAGGCTCTAGAGGCCTATATATTAAAAGATGGACCAAGTACTAAGACTTGTGCATTATAGATGGACCAGGATCTAGAGGCCTGTGCATTAAAAGATGGACCAAGTACTAAGACTTGTGCATTATAGATGGACCAAGCTCTGGAGGCCTGTGCATTAAAAGATGGACCAAGTACTAAGACTTGTACATTATAGATGGACCAGGCTCTAGAGGCCTGTGCATTAAAAGATGGACCAAGGACTAACACTTGTACATTATAGATGGACCAGGCTCTAAAGGCCTGTGCATTAAAAGATGGACCAAGTACTAAAACTTGTGCATTATAGATGGACCAGGCTCTGGAGGTCTGTGCATTAAAAGATAGACCAAGTACTAAGACTTGTGCATTATAGATGGACCAGGTTCTGGAGGCCTGTGCTGTCACGCCCCAAATTTCTGCGAACCCGGGGAGCGACTGAACGAAATAAAAGAAAAGAAAAGAAAGGTCAATGCAGTAAACATAAGTGAAATGTCCCTCATTATGCTTCAAATTTTCCCCCAAGATAAAAATTAAATTCTTGTCCCAATTAATGCTCCAATTAATTTAAATCATGTTTAAAAATGGTCCTTGAAATAGCCTTACAGTATCCTCAAAAACCCCCTTAAAGTAATGTCTAGGATGCCCCCAAAATGTCCTAGGACATAGTTAAAAGATGGTAAAATATCAACCCAAGTTTGGTCCTAGTGGATGCCCAAATGTGGCTTTGAAATCTAGGTCATAACATGGCCAAAACATGGCCCAAACAGGTCCCTAAAACAGCCCAAAAAGGGGCCCAAACATGTCCCAAAAATTGACCAAACATGGGCCAAAATAGTGTTCAAATATAGCCCAAAGGGTGCCCCACAAATAGCTCAAAAGATGGTCAAAAAGGGTGGTGAAACAGGGCTGGACAGCAGGGTGTAGCAGCAGGTGGGACAGCAGGGCAACAGGCTAAGCCATGGCAGGCGGCGCAGGGGCGCGCGCGCGCGGGCAGGGCGCGGGCGGCAGGCGCGCGGGCAGTGGCTTGGTGCAGTCTGATTCTCTGATTTTTTTCAGAGTTACTGTTCCGGACAGAGAGCAAATTTCTCTGTCCAACAGTCCAATTTTTCTCAGTTTATTGCTCCAAATTTTTCCATTTTTTTCCAAATTCTTTCCAAGTCCTTTAAACCTCTTTTCCACCCAGTTTACAGCCCATTTTTCCCAGCTTTTAAGCCCCCATTTTAGACATTTTTTCCCACCTGCTGTCCCGTCCTCTTTCGGCCACCTTTTGAACTATCTTTTGGCCACTTTTTGACCTATTTTTATAACACTTTTTAAGCTATGTTGAGGCATGATTGTGGCCCAAATTGGGCAACCTTTGGAACATTTTTGGGCCACGTTTCAAGGCCATTTTAGACCATATTTGACCTTATTTTTTTGGGGCCAAATTGAGGAACTTTTGGGCTATCTCATGGGGCCAAGTAGGGATCCATTTTGGGCAAATCCTGTGGTGAAAAACCCAAAATTGGCCATTAGGTACTCGCAGGCCTACGGGGTCCGGACCGTAAAGCGAGACATATATTGGTACTTGCATGCCAACGGGGAAGAACCGTGAAGCGAGACATGGGTGTGACATTGAGATGCATGGGTGTGTCACACATATTGCCTGTGCATTGTGTTGATGAAATTGTGAAGGTGATATAGGGTTTTCTTCAGATGTAGTTGTATATTGCCATTATATTGTATGCATGATTAGGGAGGCATGTAGATATACATGTACACTTGCACATGCCACGTCTTAATTTTGTTCCTTGCATTAGTATTGTACCATACCAGCATGTTGGCGCTGACCCATTCGTGGGCACAGGTTTCAGATAAAGCATCCTAGTACGCGGGACTTGATGAAGTCTTGGAGAAAGGAGAGGAAATAAATTTGGAAGAATATTTGAACCCTTGGGGCGTATTTTGATTTTATAAAGGATTGGTGTGTTTATAAAAAGAATGGAAATGGTATTGTATATTGTAATAAATGATTTTGTAGTTAAGTGTAGGAGTAGATGTGATGGATTGTATAAGTAGGCGATGTATATTTAACTTTGAGAAAGTTGTGGCCATCGAGTGAGGATGGATTGTGATGTATTTATATTTATATAATATTATATGATGCATTGTGATTATCAGGGGGAAAAAGGTTCGAAAAACAAAGGAGGTTCTGTCGAAATTTTTATAAACCGGGAATGTATGTGTATTGACAGAGATATATGGATGTAGTGTTATGTTAGTGGAATAAGCTTGTATTTAAATTAGTTATATGTAGGCTTGTATCTATATTAGTTATAAATTAGTTAAATTGTTATTTATTTACTTTCTTTTGTTTCCTTCAGTCACGTCCCCGGGTTCGGTCGGGAATTTGGGGCGTGACATGTGCATTAAAATATGAACATTCTATGGAGGTATTAAAAAAGAAAGAAACATCCCTATTGATAATACTTCCGTAAATGTTCCAGGTTCCACGGCCTAAGAATAGGCTTCCCAGTCATGTCTTCTAGCCAGTAGGTGGTAGGCCTAACAAACTTCGTCACTCTGTAGGGGCCTTCCCAGTTTGGTGACAACTTTCCCATAGTGGGATCCTTGGTGTTTTGAAAGACTCTTCTTAAGACAAGGTAGCCAACTTGAAAGCTGACCATTTTGAGCCCCACCTTGGATGTGTTGACCATTCTCTACTGATAGGCTTCCATCTTGATGCCGGCTTGATCCCTTTTTTCTTCAAGCAAATCCAAATTTTCCATCAGCTGCTGATCATTGGATTCTTGCTCAAAGGCTTCAGTCCTTAGAGTTGGCATACCGATCTCAACCGGGATTACCGCTTCTGTACCGTAGGCCAGTGAGAAGGGAGTTTCGGAGGTGGGAGTTCTTCTGGTTGTTCTATAGGCCCAAAGAACTCCAGGGAGTTCTTCTGCCCACTTTCCTTTGACCTGTTCCAACCTTTTCTTTAATCCATCAAGGATCGTTCGTTGGTGACCTCTGCTTGCCCATTTGCTTGTGGATGGCTTGGAAAGGCAAAGTGTTGCCGGATGTTGAGATTTTCACAGAATTTCTTGAAGCCTTTACTAGTGAACTGTGTCCCATTGTTAGAGATAATCACACGTGGTATACCAAACCTGTAAACAATGTTCTTCTAGGTGAAGCTCTCGACTTCCTTCTTTGTGATGTGTGTTAGAGGTTCAGCTTCGGCCCATTTAGAGAAGTAGTCAATGGCTACCAAGAGATACTTCCTGTTTGGTGGGGCCTTTGGTAATGGACCCACGATGTCCATCCCCCACTGAGCAAAAGGCCAAAGACTAGTAATCGGGATGAGCTCGTGATAAGGCTGGTGTTGATAGGGGGCAAATCTTTGGCATTTGTAGCACTTCTGGACATACTCTTTAGCCTGCCTTAGCATGCTAGGCCAGTAATAACCCTGAGTCAGAGCTCGGTGAGCTATCGTTCTGCCCCCATTATGATTTCCCGCAAATACCCTCGTGTATCTCAGCCAAGAGATATTGTGATTCTTTTAGAGCTAAGCATTTTAACAGAGGTCGAGAATAAGACCTTTTGTAAAGCTTGTTGTTCAGGATCAGGTACCGAGCCGCTCTGATTCGGAATCTCCTGGCTTTGTTTTTGTCCTCTGGGAGGAGCCCGGATTGTAAGTACTAGAGGATTGGAGTCATCCAGTTCTGGGGCTGTTCAGCAATTTGGGCAACTTGGGCTTCCTCTATGCTGGGTCCTGGCTGGTAAGAGATTTTTACTATGGAGTTTGCTTCAGACTTTAGGCGGGACGCCATGTTTGCCAGAGCATCTGCTCTACAGTTTTGGCTTCTTTCTATTTTCTGGATAGTAAACGTCTGGAAGGAATGCTTCAAATGGTTCACCAGTTCAGAGTACCGAAGCATTCTATCATCTTTAATGGAGAATTCTCCTATGACTTGGCTTACCACCAGTTGGGAGTCTGAGAAGACTTTAAGGTTCTGAACCTCGCATTCTAGAGCCAACTTCATGCCTAGGATTAGGGTTCATATTCTGCTTCATTGTTGGAAGCTTTGAATCCCAAGCTGACTACTTTTTCTGACGAGAGCCCATCAGGGGACTGTAGTACCAGGCCTACTCCTGAGCCCTGATCGGTTGACGATCCATTGATGTCAAGCAGCCAGGTACCTGAAGTTTTGATGAGCTGTGCCTTGTCTTGAAGTGTCGGGGTGAGCTTGGCAACGAAATCAGCTAAGGCCTTCCCTTTGATGAAATTTCGTGGCACATATGATATGTCAAATTCCCTAACTCCACAGACCATTTTACTAATCTTCCCGACACCTCTGGTTTCCTCAATATTGACTTCAGAGGATAGGCAGTTGGGATTTCAATTGGATGAGCTTGGAAATAAGGTCGGAGCTTCCGAGCTGATATTACCAAAGTGAAGGCTAGCTTTTCCACTTCTGGATATCTCTTCTCTGTGTCGAGTAGAGCCCTATTGACGTAGAATATGGGCCTCTATGCTCCCCTGTCCTATCTGACTAATGTGGAGCTGACCGCGTTTTCAGAGACTGCAAGGTACAAGAGTAGCTTTTCCCCCTGTATTGGTTTCAACAAGAGTCCTGGAGAAGCTAGATACTTGATGAGTGCGCAAAAGTGCACTCTAAATGTCCTACTATTTGATTAAAATTGCTAAAAATATGAATAGAAATGTTGGGCTTCAATTGATTTTATTAAATTTAATTTTTATTTACAGTAAGATATATTTGAGCATTATTTTACAATATTTTATATCTTAAATATTGTATTTTTTTGTTTGGCGAGAGATAGTTTGCAATTGCGCTTTACACTTAATATTTTTGGAACTATTTTTGTTTTTTTTGACAGATTCGACTATTGAGTTTCAATTAAGATTTGGATGACATTAGAGTTTCAGAATAAGAAAGTAATCTTCATGAAAGTTTTAGAAGGACGTCTTGGGCTTTTTAAAAAGGTCTGGTTTGCAAAAATTGGAGTTCGTTTGGGCCTCCAAACATTATTTCAAAGACAGGCTTGGAAAGCTGCTATGAACATGTCTGTCCAGCCAACTTGAAGAGGCCATAACTTGAGCTTCCAAAGTCCAAATCAGCTAGTTTTTAAGCCTAAAATTTTCTACTTATCCAGGGCTGCAACTTTCATGAAGAACTCGAATTGAAATTCCATCTTTATCCAATGGAAAAATGGGCTTGAACATTACGGCTGTGTGCATATGCGGCTGGAAAAGAAGAAATAAAAAGAATTAGAAGGGGGCTTGGCTTGAAACAAAGAAAAGAAGTCAAGAGAGGTGGGCCCATGTGCTGGAGTTACCAGGTGTTACATGGCGCAAGACAAAACAAAGGAAAAAAGCCAGCAGGTTTAGTGAGGCGCTGGAGTGGCTTACGGCTGAATTGAAGAAACCAGTGGGTCCCGGCTGAGTAGTTGGAAAATAAAAAATAAAAAAAAAACAAAGAAGCTGGGTAGTACGCTAGGGCGCCGATCAAAGTGTGCGGGGCCCGGGCGCTGGAGTGAAGACGGAAGGCCCAGAAGCGTGCGTGAGGCTTGCGGCTTGGTGTGGGGCCCTGGCGCGAGTGAAAGAAAGCCATTAGGGCTTATGCGGCACTGGGTGATTTAAAAGGAAAAAAGAGGCTGTTTTGAGGAGAGTCCATGCGCAGGACAGATCACTGCTGTGGCGCGATACAGAGAAGAAGCCGCAGCGACGCCATGGCAAATTATTTCTCCGTGAGATTTATGTTATCCATTTTGTACATGGGTAACTAGATTTTCAAGTAAAGTTAGGGATAAACTTGCACCATAAATGACTATTTTGATTTATTTTGATTCCTGTACATGATTTTAATTTGTTAAATTCTTCGTTGATTCATCCTAAATTTATTGTTAGATTTTATTGTCCGAATAATTAAAGGTTTTAGTCCATTTATAGATTCAGTCATGCTTTTTCTATCGAATGGATTAATATTTTGATTATTTTTGGAACAATTAAATATTTATATTGATTCAATTCTCTGCTGCAGTATTACTCGTTGGATATATTGTCGTCGTTGGGTTTTCTCAATGTGAATAATAATTTGAGTGATTTAAAGATGATGAATGATTTTTCGAAGGATTATTTTCAGTCTAATTTTGATGCATAATTTTAAATCTTCTGATTGAGATTTTTGAAATTTAATTTCTCAATTGAGTTATCAGTGAATTAAAAATAATTAAAATACCATATATGTGCAAGGGATTCCCGACACTCTACCGTTCGTTAAATTTGAATACTTTGTCCATTAATCAGTCTATTTAATTTTTATTTGCAAACAAAATCACTTTTCATATTTTATTTTTTCGTTAACCGTTTAATACTTTTTTTAGTTTCAGAAATTCTGTTCATTATTCTTTTAATCTTGTCTCCCTGTGGAATCGACACCTCAAAGCTACACTACATCTACCGCGTTATTCTTTGGGCGTAATCAATACTCCTTTAGCTCTTGAAAAGCTTTTTCACATTCTTCTGTCCACTGTAAAGCTTTGTTGCCCTTTAGAGCATTGAAGAAAGGTAGGCAGCGATCAGTGGATTTGGAGATAAATCTGCTTAGTGCCGCGATTCTGCCATTCTTTTCTGGTTTTCGGTGACTTCAGTCCAATCAGAGCTTGGATTTGAGTGGGGTCTGCTTCGATACCCCTCTGAGAGACAATGTATCCCAAGAATTTTCCCTTTGTCACCCCGAAGGTACATTTCGAGGGGTTGAGCTTTATTTTGTGCTGTCTTAGGATATCGAAGGTCTGGGCTAAGTGCTGGAGGTGACTACCTTTCTACAGACTTTTGACCAGCATATCATCGATGTATACCTCCATGGTATTGCCGAGCAGTGGGCTGAACATCTTGTTCACCAACTGCTGGTATGTGACTCCAGCGTTCTTCAAACTGAAAGGCATTACTCTGTAGCAGTAGAGACCTCGTTCGGTTATGAAGGCCGTCTTCTCCTGATCTGGAGGGTACATCTGAATTTGGTTATACCCAGAATGGGCATCCATAAAACTCATGAGTTCGTGCCCCGCAGTAGCGTTAACCAGTTGATCTATCCTTGGCAGTGGAAAGCTGTCTTTAGGACACGCCTTATTGAGGTCTGTATAATCAACGCAGACCCTCCACTTGCCATTTTTCTTCTTGACCAGGACGGTGTTGGCTAGCCACTCGGGGTAGAACACTTCGCGTATCATTTTGGCTTCAAGCAGCCTCTGGACTTCTTCATTTATGATCTGGTGCCGCTCTGGGGCTAGCGGCCTTCTTTTCTGTCTCACAGGTGGGTGATCTGGATCCACCATTAGTTTGTGAGTTATCAGATTGGGATCTATACCCTCCATGTCTTTGGTCTTTCCACGCAAATATAAGAGGTTGTCTTTTAGAAACTTGATTATTTTCTCTTGCTCTGCGCGAGTCAGGTCTGGGCCGATGTACAAATAACGCCCTTCTGATTTTGAACTGACCAATACTTTGACAGGCTCGCCAATGGGTTTGACCTTGTTGTCCTGTCCCCTTGGGCTTAGGGGTTCTTCGATTCTGGAAGGACAACTTTCCTCCTCGGGAGTGTGAGAGAGAACAGGATCTGCACAGTCCCGGGTGTACTGTAATTGCTATTTGACAGTTTTCTCCTTGAGTGCAATGGCATGGCACTCTCGAAAAGTTGGTTGGCACCCCTTGACAGAATAAACATTCTGGTTATGAACGTACTTCAGACATTGATGGAGGGTCGAGGTGATCGCCCCTATCTGGTGCAACCATGGTCTCCCAATTATGACATTGTAGGGAGATTTCATATTTAATACCATGTACTCTGAGATGGTGGTTCTCTGCCCTTCTCCCTCTCCTACGGTAGTAGGAAGGTCGATTCTTCCCACTGGGGTACTGAGATTGCCATCAAAGGCTGCCATCACGGCAGTAGTAGGCTTGATGTTGTCGTGGTCCATTCCCATCTGTTTGAGTGGCTCATGGAACAGTATATTGACGGAGCTGCCGGTATCAACCAGGACTCTTCTGATTTCGAAGTTGGCGATTTTGAGAGTGATGACGAGGGCATCACTAGTGAGGGCAGTGCACCCCTGCCAGGTCATGTTCAGTGAATTGGATCTCCGGTGCTGGCCTGAGCCTCTTTTCAACGTTGGAGATCTATAACACGCTTGGGGCAGCCCTGGCCTCCCGGGCGTATCTCTTCCTTGCCCTGTTAGACATCCCTGTAGTAGGGGAGTTTGCATGGAGGACAGTAGATGACGTGGTTGTTCTGCCTTTGAGGCTCGTTTCGAACTTCCCTTTGCTCTGTCTTTGCTCCGGTGCTGAGGCTTGTCTTCGTGGGGATTTTGCCTTCCGTCCTGCTTAAGGAACTCCTGAAGACGCCCCTTCTTTATGAGCTGCTCAATATCATATCGGAGGGTCCTAGCATGAGTTAATCGTATGTCCATGATCTTTATGGAAATTGCAATACTTACTTTGGTCCCGAAGGCTGGGATCTCCTTTGATTGGTTCCGGCTACCTCAGGTTTTTCCGATCTCGAATCTGTCGGAGTACCTGGTTCGGTGAAGTGTTCAAAGGGGTAAAGTTAGTGAACTCCCTTCGGTCTGAAATTGTAAACAGCCCTGGGTGCTGTTCTATTTTCTGGACTCTTAGGCCCTCTTCTTGCTAGAGTCTCTTCTATGGTCCTCCTTCTTATGATCCTCCCTCTTCGGATTATCCTTCTAGCTCTGATCTTTGCCCTTTTGGGATGTGCGGTTGGCTTCTTCCAAGGTTGATATACTTCCTGGCCCGATCCATTAATGCCGCCATGTCTGCTGGAGGGCTCTTTGTCAAGGAGTCTCTGAAGCCACCGTGAGCAAGTCCAGCAGTTAAGGCAGCTACAAGGAATCTTGGGCTGCAGTCGGTGATCTCCGTGAGTTCGGCATTAAAGCGCGTAATGTAGGCTCTGAGGGACTCCTCCTTAGTCTGCTTGACATTTAACAGGAATTTTGGTCCCCTTTTGAGCCTTCTGCTAGTTATAAATCTATCCAGGAATTTCCTACCGAGCTCGTAAAAGCTGGTAATTGAGTTCGGAGGGAGGTGGTGGAACCATTTCAGAGTAGTTCCCTTCAAGCTGGTAATGAAAGTTCAGCACATAAAAGCATCAGAGGCTCCGTGGAGGGCCATCGTATGCTGGTAGTGCGATAGGTGATCTCCTGGGTCTCCAGTCCCATCGTACAAGGTGAACTTTGGCACCATGAACTTTCTGGGCCTTTCTTCTGACATGATGGCATGAGTGAATGGGGTGGCAAGTCTTTCGAGCAGCCTAGCCAACTCGTCTTGCTCTGGAGGGTTCTGGGCACCTTTCAAAGCAATTGTTCAGTCCATAGATTCGACAATCTCTTCTACCCTTTGTGGGTCTCTAAACCGGACATCTTGTGAACCTTGTCTTACAGGCCTCGGCTTCAGGGTAGTCGGGCTGAGTACGTCCTTCAGAAGGAAGAGGGTTCCGAACTGGAGGGATTGGTGCTGCATGGGGATGAGGCTCCTGTGGTGCCGGATGTGCTCCCGAAGCCCTTGGAGTTGGGGCTCTAGTGGTGCTCCGATAATGGATGTCAAGGACGAAGGCTGATAGTTCCCCAGCCTGGAGCTGCTGACGGCTGTGGATCTCTGCCAACGCGAGCAACACCCTGGGGGTGCCCAGGCTGGTTATTTGGAGCCTGCTCATGGGGCTCTTCATTCTCAGTGGTAATAGGGGGTTGTGTTCCTGCAGCAATGTTGACCGGCGGGTTAGGAGGACTCGTCCCTTGATTCTGTGTGAGCGTTGCCAATGTTCTGGTTATGGACAAGCAACTGTTCCTGCACCAGTTCATTGTGTCGTTTGATTGATTCGATCTCTTGTTGCATGGATCAACCGTTGGCCCCCTTGCTCATGGAGGAAGTGGCCGACGTTGAGAGCTTTGCGGATTCTGAGTATTCTGTCGCGGTTGGAGATTTGGGGCCATGGTTTTCCGGTGAGGAAAAAGATAAGTTTGTGAATAGAGCACTTGGAGATTAGTCGTTTCCCACAGACGGCGCCAAACTGATGCTGCACTTTTCGGCTTGCAATAAATCTGAGCTCCACGACCTGTAGAACACTCAAAAAGGGATCAGAGGACCACCAGATTGGCTCCGACGGTAGCTGCTTCGATGCTTAAGTAAGTAAACTGAATTGAAAGACTATATTGAAAGCCAAATAATGAGCATAAAAATAAAGCGTACCTTTAGGGTTTAATTTATAGATCGTGGCCTTCCTAAGTTGATTAGGATTCGGAGCCATGAATATAGGGATTTGATCACCGGAGATTGCAGTTACCTTGTGGAGTATTGTGTCGTAAGATAGAGATGAACATGTATAGTAGTTTCCTTGTCGAAAACTGTTTCGTTATTCCCTGCTCAGCAGCCGCTAAGGCGGTGACGAGCTCTGGAGTGTTGGTCTGAAATCCTAGTAATTAACTCCGTGATCCTTATCCTGGATATGTATGTGCTTTGGAGGCATGTGCTCAGCCACTTCCGATCTTTCATCCTGTCCTGAATATTCGAGCGCTTAGCCACTGGCTGAGCGCGAGCTGAGTTAGCCGAGCGTGAGCTGGATTTATAGGCATACGTGTCAAATGCTGATTGGTCTGCTCTTTTGTGGTATATCAGTTTTTTTTTTTTTTTTCAATCTTTAGAAGATTCAAACAAAATGTATTTTGGTTGATTGTTTGTGTTTTTATTTTTTAAAGACATTTTCAAATTTAAGGTAAAAAATGGAAACAAAAAAATTCAAAAAGGGAAACCATAGCATCTCTTGCGGCTCTAAAGTTTAATGAAGTATGGATATCAACCCATTGACTACAATAATTTGACATTTTTTTTTAACACTTAAAAGATCTATAATTTCAAATAACAAAATTAACCTTTTTCCTATAAATTCTGTAGAAAAAAGTTTTCAAGTTAAGACATATGTTACATAGAATGACATTGATCAAGGTTATTGTTTGACAAAAGTCACAACATTATGAGGGCCGTAATTCGTCTTATGAATATTGTGTTAAACACAAACCTTGATCTTTGCATGTTTTTTTGTTATTTTTACAAATTTCGTAAGTGTTACAGTTTTCATTTATTTTACTGTATTCTTAATACTGTAAAATACTGCTTTAGTTTTTTCAATTTCTTCTTCTGGTTTGTTGCAAAATTTTATATTGCTTTGTTTTCAAAACGTTTCTGTTTTTTAAAACTATTTTCTGGACAGATTCTGATTTGATAAAAATAAGTTTATGTTTTATTATTAAAACTGATTTTTGCTAAAACTGATTTATAAACTTTGACTAACATTGTTTGGAGCAAATAAATTATTTTGAAAAATAGGTTTAACGGATTGGTCAAGTGGTTAAAATTATTTTAGTAAATGCCCTTTATGCATTTTTAAAAAATAATTATAAATACCTACTTAATAATCCGTCTCACAAAAATCATTTATTTGAAAATAAGTTATGCCAAACACAATAATTTTCTTGCTATTTGTAACAAATATATTATCCGATTCTATAGAATCAAAATTAAGATTTCTCTTGTTAATAAGTTTAATACAAGAATATTTTCTATATAATTATATATTGAATGTCAAATGCTTGTCACTTATTAATTAATATATATGTGTGTGTGATAACACATAAAATAAAAAGTAACCAAATGTGACACATGTGTGACACATGTACGATCATAAAATCAAGAACCCAACAATTCAAAGGCATATATGTGAATGTATTTGTAAGAGTAAAAGGAAAAGCAAAAGAAAAGCAAAAGCAAATTCCTTTCAGAGCAAAAGAAAATTCCTTTCAGAGATCGTGTTGGTGGTGATCATAATGTGGAAAAGAAGGCAACTGACTTTCCATGATAGTGTAGACTTGAGCAAGATAGTATATGTTAGAAATTGGGTTGGGTTTGGCCCCTGCACATAACTCATAGTGTGAATATGAATTAGTTATATAGATAAGATAAGATTAGTTTTTATCTATTTGAGATGTAGTTAGACTCTTTAAGAGTCATTTGCTAACTTAGTGTGGAAGACTACTCCCTTATATATATGTGATATGTTTTACGTAAATTGTGATGGAGAATTAATATCATATATAATACATCTCTTTCTAGGGACAAAGTCAGAAATTTATTTGAGAAGTGGCAAATTTTAGACTATATAAAAAAAATTAAGAAAATTGATAAAAATCATATTAAGAGGATCAAATTAAAATGAAAATAAAGATAAAGTGGAAAATTTTCAAACCTAGAGGGGACAAAAGTATAAATTAATGAGGTCTATTTGAATTTTTTCTTGGGAATATTAGAAAATTTTTAAATAAAAGAAAAACTTGAGGGGTGGGCAATTGACCCCCGGGCCAAGGCTGACTCCGTCCCTGTCACTCTCCTTACTAGTTTTTCTTTCTAAAATTTTCTCCCTGAAGTTACCATCTAGAAACCCACGGTCTTGGATGGTAGAAATACATGGACAACTCGATCTTATAACCATCTTATTAACGAGAAATGATTTGACATAGGTAGTTTGTATAAATATACTATGGTATATACCAACTTTACTTAATCATGTAGATATGTTGTATAATAGTGTAGAACCAATCATTTCTCTAAGAGCATTTCATATAGGCTTATGTCTATAGAGAGGGTGGTCCCAAGAGCATTCGTGGATATTAAATTAGATTTCTTACACTATCAAGTAATTATCTTCTGGCGATATCTTCAACCGAGCTACCACTTGGAGTTAAAATTTCTAATATGTTATTATATCCAAAGAAACTAATTTATGAAAGAGAGAGAGAGATACTTACTAGTGTGTGAACAAAGTATATGGTTGTGATTATCACTCTGCATTATGATCAACCTTGGGTTGTATTCCATTAGATGGTAGTTGTTTTATATATATACTTACTGCCACTTGAACGTTTGTTATATACCATTATAGACATCTTTATCCAATTTAGTCATAAACCTAGCTTTGATCAATAAAATATTAGCCAAGGAATTGCTTGCTGTATAAACAATGACTTATTGTACACAAAGAAGCTGAGAAATTGGTCCATTAAGGGATTGTTAATTAAGATATAAGAGTGGAATATTAAGATTTCTTTTTAGTATAAGCTCTTTTGATTTGGATTATTCAAAACATATGAAATGACTCCTTTTTTTCTTTCCCTTCAACCATATGAAGTGACACACCCTTTTATTAAAATATATTATTTTTTAAATAAAAAATAAAAAAAAAGTTGTCAAAAAAATAATGGAGGACAAATTGGAGTTATATTTAAATCTCCCTCTCTCTCTCTCTCTCTCTCTCTCTCTCTCTCACACACACACACACACACACATATATATATATATATGTATGATTTAAATATGTAACCCAAAATAAAATGTGATCAGTGAAGAAAATAATATTTTGTAAGAGTATGAGTTTTGGTAGACAAATGGGATTGTCTACCCCAGTGAGACAACTTGCTTGGTAAAACAGAAGGAATTCATTCATTTAATACGAACACACCAAAGGCATATAGCATTGTTTACACACTATCATTTTAGATAGGTCTGGCATGTTTCTATGTTGCATATTTTTCCTCCCCAGGTGTTACTTTTCACTTGTAAATATTAATTTGACAAATGCATTCTTTTTATCTTTTTTTTTAAGGAGGGGGGGGGGGGGGGGGGGGATTGTTTTAGCCATAAATATGTTCGTAACTAAATTGAATCTAGTTACAGCCAAGATGCATATATATAATACTAACATAGATCAGACATACAAATACATTCCAAGACGGAAAAAGAAAGACAAAATACACAGACAAACAATTTTTTTTACTTTGTGTGTGTACACGTGCAAGTGTGTGTTTATTCATATGTTAAGTTCTTAATATGATGTGTTAGGATATAAAGACTTCGGAAATCACATCTTGTGGATTGCAAAACTATCATATCGTGACACATCACATTGAGAATATAAATTGGGGATACATAGCATTTTCCATATTGATTTTAGTTTGGGTTTTCCCTAGGTTTCAATCTTCTTGAAATCATTCCAACCAGAAACTCCAAAAACTTTATATTGGGGACTCCATTGTGGAAGTGACTATTGCCTTTAGAAATTGCTTCTATCGTTTCTTGAATGGCCAAATTATCAGCTTATATTATTTGTCACAAGTTTAGAGAGTTTAATATTCTTGTTGCTGACTGTTTTATTTCTTCCAGTTAATTTCTCACCAGTTAGTTGGTTTGGATCAGACTCTTGGCTTGATAGAAAAGGACACATGGGTACTTAAGTTGCAAGATGTAATTATCTGTTTCCTTTTTTATTTGGTTTTAAAAAAAATTATCTTGTATCCAATAAAAAGTTAACTTATATATTTCTTTATGCTAAAAAGTGTACTTGATCCTTAATTATTATAATGTTAATTACTATTCATTGTACTTAATATTGCATAAAGTAAAATAGAAATGGAATTAAGTTAACAAACACCCTTAGTTTTACTATCCATCACTCTTATTGTTCAACTAATTTCAGTCTTATCTTGTTCCCCCTGTATTGATGTTTGTGGTGTGTGCAAAGCTTCCTTATCATCACCACTTTCACTTGGCTTCACTTCCACTGTAAATGATATTCTCGGAATGAATGGTGCTTCTGTGAGTTCAGATAATGCACTTTTGATATGTGAAACTAATTTTTCAATGAGATTTCGCCTTAAATCTTCGCGAACCACAACTTGAAGGACTGTCATATGCTCCACATTGGCTGGCATGGTGTAAGCTGGTACAGTCCGTCCATTATGCCTTAAAGCTTTTGACAGTTCAAATGTCAAGCTGTTCTTGTCTTTGATTGAAAAGGCCACAAGTGGTATGCCTTTGTCTTTTGAAATGATATCGAAGCGCCCTGTTTTCTCCAATCCTTCTCGAAGCCTTTTTGCACTTTCCATGCAATTCCTAATCACTTTTCTATAGCCCTACAACATATAGAATTTGTTAAGAAAAATCAAGCTACAAGATGCAAGTGGAGGATTTCATTATGCAATTAAATTAAATAAAAGTCTTAGTTGATCAATTTGTAGTGAATACAGTATAATTATGTTAATCTTTATAAGATATATGTCAAGTTTGTAGTTGTAAATCTAATGGCGATCACACGGAAGAAATTACTCAATTTAAAAAAAAAAAAAAACATTAAGAAAAGGCAAAGCAAGGAGGATGCTAGTGGCCACTAACATTGATGCTTCTAACCAATGGCAACCGCCCATTCCCATTCAGGGTACACAAATCCACCACTTGTTGCATCTACATGAATTGGTGTCTCCCACCCATATTCCACAGCAACAACAAAAAGTGCATGTTCTTATTATGCTACTATTTGTGGCATAATAATAAGGAAGCAATGGCGCAATATAATCTCATGATTTCATTAGTTTGCCAATACCAATATAAGATTTAAGTTAAGTGAATGGCTTTGACAAATGGGATAGGTGATGATTTTGGAACCATCTTTCCTAATGCAGTACGTGTTTGGTATTTTCATGTACAAATTTAGAGTTGAAATGAATTATGGAGGGCTCTAACCCAGTTTTCTTATTTTTCTCAGCAAGAAGATCGTTCAAGAGCTTAACGTTTTCAAATTCTCGAGTTAGGGTTGAACCCAGGATAACAGCAACACAAATGGTGTTCTCATCCACCATATCCACTGCTTTCTTAGGGTCCATCACATAGTAGCCTTCCCTTAATTTCACCTCCTTCAGCTCCATATCAAAGTACCTCCCAAATTTTTCCCAACTAACCTAAAATAAAAGTATTTAGAATAAAAAAGTCCTTGCAAGATTTAACAGTTTCTGACATTTAAATAATAGATACAACAATTTACATATATAATATTTACATACTTGATTTACAAAATTCGTAATTAATATTTATTGATAAAAAAACTTAACCATAATGACCTATTACATCAAACTTATGATGCTAGAATACTCATATGTTGACTAGGAAACCAAAACTCATATTTTTATACTAATTCTACTACAATAAAGACTAGTAATTCGAATAAGAAATTATTAATTCTTATATTTCATATTATAATTCTAATAAAACAAGAAAACTAAATAAATTAGAAATAAATTAAAATTGAAAACTAAACAGTCCTAATACAACTCTAAAACAACTTTCTTTATTTTTAAGATCTCATATTTGTCCTACATCATACTGACTATTTTCAAGTTCAATCACATTCAGTCGATTGATCTAATTTTTAAGTCCATTGAATCGTCTAGTAACCAAATGTGTTTTCAAATCTAAACCATCTAGTAAACTGGTAAAATGATAACCATTTTTAGTTGATTAAATGTCCTGAAGTGTCAATTCTCAAGAGTGAACAATGCCTTAGTTCAACTTATAACCTTTCTGGGTGACCTAACCTAAGATTTAGGTTGTTTGGGGGACTTTTTTTTAATGTGATTATACTTTTAAAAGAATTATTCTTCACTTATAGACCTTTAATATGATTTGACCATTTTGATATTGAGGTATCAAAGTCTAACTAAGTCAAATTGAGCAAAGTTTGTTTAGTTCAAAATAAAATAACTTTACATAAAACTCCAATCTCTCACTTTAACTATTCCAAGTATCTTCATTGTATCCAATGCTCCATAACAACATATTTTTTAGCACTTGGTATTTAACTTTTGTAGCTAGTTAACTACATTCACTTAGGTTGAAAACTGAAATGATTAGAATGCCATCAATTAATGAGTTATTATCATCAAAATTACTCTTTGCCCTTAGACTGAAAAGTTAAGATTAACAAATCCCAAGTTTATTGGAAGGGATTTTTTTATATTTAAAAAAAATTATAAGAATATATTATATGTAAAACTTTTTTGGACAAATTTCTTTTTTGATATACAACGATGGGAAAGGGGGAATTGAATCTACGGCAATTGCGTAGAGAGTGAATACTTACACCACTCGAATAAAATCTCGCTCCTCGTCTAAACTTATTTTACACTCAAGTCTATTGGAAGGCAAATAAAACATACAATATAAGCATATATTATATGTAAAATCTATTTGAACAATATGCATAAATATAATTTAAAATGAAAACAAATGACTATATTGCTATAAAGAAGAGAGATTTTATTAGCTAAATGGATCAAAAGCTCCATTGAGATATTAAGTCTTGTCTCCTCTCAAAATTTCCTCCTCCTATTGACCACTTGTGGATCTTTCTCTATTACTTCATATTTTGTTTATATAGTCATATTGTTGCAAAGTGTTATTTGTTGTGGTTGCTATATACTTAGTATTGGTGAGTACACGTAAGGCATATAGTGGCTAGAGCACGACAATCATTACATGTAGCTTCCATATTGTTGGAGCGAGTGAATCTACGTATCGTGGTCGGTGATAGAACGTACAAAAGCTACTCAAGTTGAAGGGTACAACGAGAAACGACAAACAGAATAGTACACTAAAGGTGATAGGTTAGTTGTTTGTGGGTTAAGGCTTTATGAACTTGTATATCATTCTTTTTTTACTAATGCACTTTTGCAGCTTGTGGTGAATTTTATTTTTCAGGAGGGTTTTTCATGTAAATCTTAGTATCATTATCTATTTTCGTAGATGCATTGTTTTTAATATTATTGTTGCGATAATTCTATAGACTTAAGATCTTAAATATTTGATAAAAGAATATTTCGATAGTAATATGTGTTGATTAATGAAAAATAATATGAACTCTATGTTCCTTGATATAAATGTTTTTGCACTTTTGATAAACACTTAATATCACTTATTTTTATATCACACCAGAATTCGAAACAATTTAATACGTATTATTAAATTGATTCTGCATTAAATAAAGATATTGTTAATATATTAAATGTATATAACAATAAAATATATTATACTTTTTTATAGCATTAAATATATAGATAAATATATATCGAATCTTGTACTCCTCTGATTAATTTGTTGGTGTATGAGATATGAGGTCGTTTCGTGCACCCTTGAGTGAGATTAGTCTGGGTCAAAAATTTGGAATATGCCATGTGAAAAAAAATATATAGATATATATATATATATCAAATAAAAATATTGAGTATATTAATATATGTTAAATATATCTAATTATATATTAAATATTAAATATATCTTGTATATTATAAAATATGAAATAGTATAAATAAAATAAAGGTAAACATTATATATTAAATTAGTAAAACTATAACACAAGTAAGGCTTGGAGTGATTATTGAAGTGAGCCTTCAAATCATTATTGCATTGCCATTTGATTAGGGATGGCAATTTATATTTGTGTGTTATCTTCGGGTCATGTCAATATATAAATATTTTAAAAAGTAATATCAATTAGAGAATAATTTGATTAACTAATCGTGTTAACTTATTCGACACAAAAAAAAAACTATTTTATTAATAGGTTAATATGACACGACTAAATTAACCAGTTTTATAAATAGGTCGTGTCAAATAGAATGATGCGACACGATACGAATAACATATTTAAACGCTAATAGTCAATTTAAAATGAATAAACTGTTTCATATGAATGACCTATTTAAATAAATTATATATCATTTTCATTTAAATTATAATATATAGCTTAATCAAGTCATTCTTATATATTCAAATTATAATTTTAATGATAAAAGAAAACATCCAACATTCATTAAGATGCATTGTTCAAATCAAAATAAATTTTTATTTGAAACGATGTTTCATATAAGTTCAAATACCAAATATATTTACAAAACTAAACTAAACTAAATATAAATACAAAAAAAATCCTGCCAAAAACATCTAAAGAAAGATGTTAAAAAAATCATTCCAAAAAGATTTCAATAAAAGATGTTAGCTAATTTATGTTTCTTACCATAAAATTCTTTTATTAGGATAATTAATATAGCTGTAGTTTAATAACATTATTTTAGGGGAGGGAGGGAAAGAGAGAAAGAAGAGTGATATATGAGTTATTTAAATTTAATAATATTATTTTATAATATTTAAAGAGATTACAAGACTTTCTTGGTTAATTAATATAACTAATTTATTAAATTATTAATTATTTTATTAGAATTTGCCTTGTAATCTATATGAAACTATAAAATTCAAGATGAATTCAACTAAATTTTTTTCTTTTTAAACTATTATATCCTTTATTATTTTTTGTATTAATACTCATACATTGATATTCATTATTAAAGCTAATAATTATAGAGTAAAACACATATATAATTATGTTTATTGTGTCAATTTTGAGCTAATAGGTCATTTTCGATTCACAAGTCATGAGACAGGTTTTAATAAATGTGTCAACTTCAGGTTAGTCGAGTCAACTCGAACACGACACGAATAATAATCGTATTAATCATGTCTAACCCAATTTTAAATTGAAAACGATTAAGCCCAACCTAAAATATGCTAATTTCTAGTCGTGTTCGCAAGTCATGTCCAATATTGTCAATCCTAAGTTCAATACTTAGGCCATCACTTTTGCTTATGGATGGAAGGGATCAATGGCATGATTGATATTGTTGCAAAAGGCATGGGCAAAATTAAGACAACATTATCCTACAGCAAAAGGATGGATGGTCACGTTTCAATAGTTCCAACAATTAAATAATAGGTTATGTATGCATATACAATAATAATTCACTGATATAACTATTTACCTAACTATTGGAACTACTGAATATTTGCAAACAGTCCTTTGCTGCTTATCCAGGACGGAGGTTCCAGGCCATTCGATCCACGATTTTCAGCCCACAAAATGCTTATTGAAACGGCCTAATAGCAGCCCAATGAGCTTCATGGTACGGACCCACGCTTCTGGGCTCGACAAATGAACGCCAAAATGGGGCCTAAGTAGGTAAAACATTGCTTGGTCTGGCCATCCGCCATTATATACATATACATATATATATATATATATATTCATATTATTGACAAATGACATTTAGTCATTGGTTTGGGCCCTTTTATATGGCTAAGGCGGAGTCCATCCAACGCAAGTGACGAAAGGAAACGATTGCGATTGCGGGAGTTGACAGCCTGACATTGCTCGTTTGCCCAATAAATCGAGTTGTTTTCTTGTAAATTAATTGAAATCAACTTAAAAGCTTGTATTATTTTCTTTCATGGTCCCGTCATGATTTCCTTCACTCTTGCGTCGTCAAAGTAACAAACTAAGTTGTATTCTTGTGCGATATTTTTCTCTCTCTATCATTCATCTCTATTATTTTAGTCCTTTTTTCATTAATTCCTTTTTTTTATATATTTTTTATTATAAATTATAGGGCACACAACTTTTGAATAATTTTGACATTTAATTTTTAATTATTTTAATCACTTTATTTTTAAGTTATTTAGAGATTAAAATATATTGTCTCATGCATATTCAAATTTACAGTAACATTATTCATTTATAAAAGACTTATTAGTTACATTATTAACTAAAATAAATAATACATCAATCTATCTTATTTATTTATTTATTCTTATAGTGATACATCAATCTATCTTAAGGGAAAGATTTTTAATTTTATTTTTGAGAGTTCTATTTTTTTCTGATTCCAAATAAGACACTTTAGTATAATTTAGTAGTCTGAGATTTTATTTTGATTTCAAATAAAACACTCAATTATTAATTGTAATAATTTAGTCTTTTAATTTTTAATTTCATTTAAATTGAAGATCGATTACAAACAATCGTTCCAAATTGATTATATCTTAGTACCTTATAATTTCATATGACTTTCAAAATAGTATCCTATAATTGTATATGAGTTTTAAATAAATGAGTTTCAAATGAAGTCTTATAACTTTAATGTGTAAATAACTAACGTTAAGAATTAGGGATTACCGTTTGAAATTGTATCAATCAAATTTATTTTAAATAATATGTTACTAAATTATTGACAATAATTAATGTAATTATTTGAGATAAAAATATGAAAAACTATAACATTTCTTAATTTTTTTATACAATTAAAATACGATTATATACTACATTAACTTTTTTTATTTTTTTAAATGTTATAAATTTTTTTTTTATAATTATTAAATATAAAAAAAAAGTCACCTTAGTATAATTATCTCTTACTTAAAAAATAAATTTATAATTTGTGTTAATGTTTATTTTTCAATAAATTTAATAGAGAAGGTCATTTTTGACACGGATTTTCGCTCGCTGCGTGGGCATTGAAGGTTGGTTAAGAATTTTCCCCTCTTCAATGAATCCATTCCGTATTTCCCGGCTTTGTGCCTTTAGCTTTTGACACGGGTAAACTCAAGCTCTGATTCCCTGCGAACGCAAATTGTCCCCAACCATAGAAACTGTGCATTCCTCAATTTGTACCTTACGAAATTAAAATATTTTTAATTTCTCTCAAGTCCAAAGTACTATGACCAAATACACGTTTTAATATTGCAACGAACCCGATATTGCAGGTGACACTACTCCCTGGTTCGCCCCCCGAAAGCCCTTGCATCACCAGGTCACCACATACCTCTCAAACCTGATTCGTCTTTATTATCCCTGGAATCTACTTTATCTATCTATCTATAAGACAGAGAGGAAGGTATAGAGAGAGAATCTCTATACAGAGCGAGGAAGTTCGTGAGAGAGAGAATCTCAAAAAGTTTCGAGAGAGGGAGAGATTGGTTGGTGATTTCAGCGAATGGGAACTCAGGAAGAGAGATTGCTCTTAGAACAGGGACTTGTACAGGTTTCTACTTTCTCCTTTGCTTCTCTATCTAAGATATCTGTTTGTATTATGTTGTGATCATATATTGGATTCCCTTATTGATTCTATTTCAAATTCCTATTTTGACTTCTTTTTGTTTTGGAATTTGAGTTCCAAATAATCAAGGATGATGGAGGTGTTAATTGGTGTGAAACTTCATATGATATTCTTAATAATAAGGGATTTCTGGGACATTTTATTTGTCACGGATTGTCATGGCAATTCAGTTTCGAAATTGGGGTAGGAATTTGAAGTTTTAATTCGATTTTAAATGTTCATATGATATATATTAGGTTTATATACACCGATAGATTTGGAATTACGGTCTATTCCTAGACCTCAAATCAACAGATGAAATAGCAGAATGAATGCCAAGATTTTAGATTCGACGGAGTTGAAATGGAAGCCAAGTCCAGCTCCGCGCTAACAGACGTTCCCAAAGTTCACATATACTAATGAATCCCGAATCTGGATCTGCCAACTGTGATATGAGGTTGGGAGATGCATTTACTTGGGGTTGACTTAGTTGTCATGCTTTTTTATATGATGTTTTCCTCTGTATAAAGGAATTTTGAAAATTGAATATCAGGCTTGGTCTCAACGTGATTTCATTTTAGTCGTGGGAAAAACTTTACAATTTTTTAAGGGTGCAGTTAATCCTTTTCTTTTACCTGAGTTTGGTACATGCGATTCTTTGTTTTGAGGAGACTAGTCACAAAAAGTGAAGAGTGAGATTACTTTCCTCCTTGCACTAGTGAGAAATTGTTTGTGTTTTGTTCGATGTTTAGTTCTATTGTGGGTATGCACCCTGGTGTTTTTTGAGGAGTTATGCATTGTTTTTTGCCAATGACTTAAGACTGTTACATTTTAAATAAAGAATCTTGAATCCTGGCCCATATTAATGATAGAAATCATAATCTTTAAGGGCACGACCACTTTCCCACCCAACAATTGTGTTCGGATAACTTATTTTGGTGATTGATACATAATTGGGTGTGCACATAAGGCTCTTTTTGAAATTTTTTTTTCCTGGCTTCTCATTTATTTATCTTATTGGTGCTAACCATCTTCATAACAACCTTGCATGTACTACTCTGTGCTCCCAATAATACATTAGCTCTGTGGTGCATTATATCTTGAAGAATGATTTGAATTGATGTCTTACAGAAGTTGATAACTTCTTCCATTGTCTAATGTTTGTGCTAACACTAGTGCATCATGAACTTATAATTTTGTAATGATACATGAAGTTGATGCTAAATTTGAGGACAGATAATGCTTTGATGTCCTCTAGAGTAACATGCTACTTGGAGATGTATAATTGTAGTAAGTTGAATTGGTCCACAATTGAGAGTAATGACCTCCTCAAATTGTTAGAATCTAGTTTTTGCTTTGATGGTTTGAATACATAGATTCTTAGTGGTTGATGGAATTGCTTTCTGCAGTTAGCTTCCACTTAAATTACTGTGGTTTTGAAGACTGGTTCAACTTCCATTAAATCTTTTGCTTTGTGTTGTTCTCTCTCACCAACGGTAATATTGATTGTTTCTTGTTAGTGTTAGGGACTTCGCTGGAACTTTGCGTTTACAACCTCTTGATGTGAATAACGTGTACTCTTTGGTGTTGTTTACCACTGGATTCTGCTTGATGTGGAAATGTCATTTTTTAATGACAAGTTAATTACTTCAGAGCTACTTCACAACCAACATTGAATATTTGTGTGCAGAAATATTAACCATGATTTTTAAGATGATTTCTGCTTTTACTAAACTTATCAATATAGTTGAGCAGTACAAAGAAAGACAACTGAGTTGTTTGGTATGACAAAGATGACTTTCCTTCTTTCCTTTCTCAGGGCTTGTTTCTTTTCACTAGTCGAGTTTCTTATTCTACATTGAGATACTTTCATTCTGTTAGTGACTCATTTTAAACACACTTTTGTGCAATAAATTGTTAGCTTGGTGGGAGTCATCTTAGATAAGGTCTGTTGCCAAAATGTTTGCTAAAGCTTGTCATTATACTTCTCTTGAGAAAATAATGTTGATTCATTGTGGGGGTTGCCATTGCAATTCATCCTCCTTATCTCATTATTTTGAATGTTAGTGTCAAAGGGTTTACTCTTGATATCACATGGATGATGTTCTCTAGCAGATAAGGCAAACACAAGGGCCGTGCATCTTATATTGTATTACATTGACCCTTGGTTAAGTCTGGTTTAGATAATGTAGAAATGTTTCTCCTTCCCTTGCTTCTCATTTTACTCGAGGTCATCTCTATAGTTACTTTGATAGTGGTACGTTGCAAAGCCCAATGGTTACCCCTTGTAGGTTTTATGAGAATCAAGTTCAAATTTATTGTTGTGAAGTGAATTTCTATGCAATGTAGCCCATTGTAATGGCACTCTTGTCAAAAGCACTCTAACCAATCTCCCTACCTATTTCATTTCCCTTTTCCCTATTCCTAAGACTGTGAGCAGGAGACTTGAGAAGATTCAGAGAGACTTCTTATGGGGTCATATAGGGGAGAGCAAAAAGATTCACCTAGTTGCTTGAGACAGAATTCAGAAGCCGGTGACTCACGGGGGCTTAGGGGTAAAAGACTTGGGTACTTTCAATACAGCCCTCTTAGGGAAATGGTTATGGAGATTTGGAGAAAGCAATGGGGAGCTTTGGCGGGAGATCATTGCTACTAAGTATGGGTGTGATCCTGGAGGTTGGTGTTCAGGCAGAGTTGAGGGGTCAAGGGGGATGTGGCCCCTGGGGTTACATTAGAGATGGGTGGTCGACCTTCATGGTAAGATGCCGCTATGTCCTTGGTAATGGTAGGTAGGGTAAAATTTATGGGATGATGCCTGGGCTAGGGGACGAGTCGTTGAGGGTGAAATTTCCTTAGTTTATATAGTTTGGCTAACAATAAAGAGGCTTGGGCTAGTGAGTGTTTGGAGAAAGTTGAGAACAAGCTTATCTGGACTCCCTGTTTTAGGAGAGACTTCTTTGATTGGGAGTTAGAAGAAGGTGGGCTCCTTCCTTCGTTACCTTAATGGTTTCCTGGGCTTGCGAAGATAGGGAGGATCAGAGAGATTGGAGGCCGGATAAGAAATCCTTCTCTGTCCGTTCTTTCTACAAAAGCATGTTTGATTCAGTTAATTCTCCCTTTCCGTGGAAGCTAATTTGGCATTCAAAAGTCCCCCCTAAAGCCTCATTCTTTGCTTGGGAGGCTTCTTGGAGGGCAATTTTAACGGCGGACAATCTAAGGAATCGAGGCTTCTCTATGGCGAGTAGATGCTACCTTTGCAAGTGCGAGGAGGAAAGGGTGAACCGCTTACTCATCCACTGTCACGTATCATAGAGCTGTTGGAATGTTATTTTTGCTTTTTTTGGTTTCTCATGGGTAATGCCAGGCACAGTCAAAGATCTATTGTTGGCTTGGGAAGGCTACAATCTTCCAAAGGAGATTAAGTAAGTTTGGAGAATAGCTTCAATTTGTCTCATGTGGATGCATCTGGACAGAAAGGAACAAACGTGTTTTTGAAGATTTGGAACTTGCTACTTCCTCTTTTTAAAGACTTTTTTTTTTGCGTTCATTATTTTTTTGGGCCAAAGAGGCTTTACCTGTAAATGTCTCTTCTTTTGTAGCCTTTTTGGATTCTCTAAGTTAGATGTAAGCTTTTGGGGCTCTTGCCCTTGATGCCCTTCTTGGGCACCAATATATATACAATTTTACTTATCAAAAAAAAAAAAAAAATTCTCTAAACACTAATGTTAGGAAACTTCATTAAATAACTTAAGTTGCTCGTTTTAGAAATTTTATAAAATTCTCCCATTTGTTATCCTTTATGTTTGATCCCTTTTTTGGGGAAATTTCAGGTTTGATCCCAACAACAAATTGATTTACATTTCTGATCCCATGGATGTGTTCAGACTTAGTATTTATTGTTCTTTAGAAGTTAATTGTGCTTATTAAGGCGCATGTTTGTACTTTTTGGTAGTATGTCCCGATGCAGGAGCTACAATTTAAAGGGGTCTTGCAGTGGTACTGTTTTCAAATTGCTGTAGCAGTATTACTTATCCAAAATTATTGTAGCATTATATTCACGAGTACTGTAGAGCATCATTTTACACACTACAGTTTTTATTACTATTAAGGGCTGTAATGTATTGTTTTCTTTTTATTTTTTAAGCAAGAAAGGACATTAGAGGTATTTTAATAAACATATGAGGTCAATGGAGGGTGAACAATTGGGAGTAGTTTTCTGTTAAGTCATTCTACATGCAATTAGCCCAAAGAGGTTCGAGGGATTTCCCTGCCCCTACAAAGCTGGCATTTTTTCTTGGACCGTGGCTTGTGGGACCATTTTGATGTTGGATAATTTGCAAAGAGGAGGATTTTGATTGGCTACTTGGTGTTACGTGTGCCTAGAGGAGGGAAAAACCATTAACCAGTTGCTTATTCATTGCTCGATTGCTAGAGACTTTTAGAATCTTCTCCTTTTGCTTTTCAGGCGTTCTTGGGTGATGCCTCGGTCGGTGGTTGACTTGTTGAATATGTGGCAAGGGGCTCGAGTTAAATTTAGTGCTAGGAAAGTTTGGAGATTGGTTCCTCTTTGCCTTTGGTGTATTTGGAGAGAAAGAAATAGTAGGATTTTTGAAATTGAGTCAATTACCCTTTGTAGATTAAAAGATAGGTTGTTCAGATCTCTATACTTTTGGGTAATTGAAGCTTATCCATCTTGTATTGATTCTTTTGTAGAGTTTTTGGGAGATTTAAGCCTTTTTTCGTTGCTGCCACTTTTTTTGTTAGTAGTTCAGCCTTCCTCGGGCTTTTTTTTAAATGAAATAATACATTACTTATAATATATATATATATATACACACATATTTAAGTACCAATGGATGACTGAGATTATATTTTTGTGGTTAGGATTAAATTTTATTAGGGTTTTATGGTCTTCTATTCTTACAAATTGACTCACAGTATTGTAATGGACTTTTGGTTGTTAATTAAATTATGCCTCTGGCTATTTTGCTTTTTAATATTAGGGTTTTGCTTGGTTAACAACTTCTCAGGAGGTTTCCCTTCGTTTTTTTTTCTAAGAAACTTAGGCTTCAACATCATTTGAATAATGACATTGTCACCTCATGCTCCTGACTGCGTTAGTGGGTACTAGAGCTGAAGACAGTCTGTTAACTTTGGGTTGAAAAAAACAGAAAAAGTTGGAGGCAATCAAACTATAGTTACAGTGGTTAGCCCAAAGGCTAGATGATCTTATGAATAGAGAGCAATTTGGTTTTCCTATAGAGATTCGAGAAGATTGCCACATAATTTCATACATACTAGAAGGTACTCTTGAGGAAGAAATAGCTAGGAATAAATCTAGTATGGTTTGTAATTGTCCACAATTTAGATTTCTACCCTGATGATGGCGTTGCATTCAAGATTGATTGCTTAGGTATTTTTGTTCAATCCACAATTATTATTGGATTGCCCCACAATTGTTTGATGAATGTTCGAAAAGACAAGATTCAACCAATATTGATTTTGCCCACCTGTGAAATAAATGTTTAGAGAAAATTGATAATTCCTTTAGTCGACATAACATTGAATTATGAAGAATTTTGTTTGTCTTGCAATGCTAGCTTGAAATTTGATCATATTTGGGAAGATTTTATGGAATGCGAAGCATTTTGCTGAGACAATCGGGTTGTTAAAAGTCATTTCTAAAGAAGTCTACACGAGGTTATGTGAGTGTGTTGAAATCTGTTAAGAAATATATGCTCTTCAGCCTACCAATGAGGAAAAAGTCACTGGTCTAAGTTTGTAGTGTAAGATTTATTATAGGTGAGTTCAAGCTATTTTTTGTTATGTTGATTCGGATGAGGCAATTGAAAAAGGGATAGAAAGGATTTGTTTGTACTTCCAGTAGTTCATGGGGAGCAAAACTTGAGGGCAAGTGTATCTCAATTTAGGGAGTGTGGAGGGCTTGAGTGCCATGGAGATCAGGTGGATAAGAGAAGTGTGTTGTGCGGCTAGTACAACTTGCACGTCAAATGCCAAGTGGACCCTCAGGATGAAGTGACAGGGAGAAAGTAAGGCGATTTAGAACCTTTGCGAAAGATTCTCGAAAGAGTGGGGCGAGACTTGAGATGTTGAATGAGATTCCTAGTACGAGGAATCCAACTTGAACAGGATTCTAAGTATGAGGGATGCATGTGAAACGGGATTTTCGAAAGTCAACTCTCCCAAGTGGTAGATGGAAAATTATTACTCTCTTTACTATGATGGTTGAGGGGTATTTATAGTGGTCAATTCATGTGCCAATCCCTAGGCCCCATGTGAGTGCCTTAAGTTTGATAGGTGTCCCACTAATGTCCAAAATATGAGGTAGATGGGGAATCTCTTGGTCTTAAAAGGGTCCATAAAGCTTTATGCATATGGTATGCGAGACTCTCTGGAGAGCCCGTTACTTTAGCCACCATGCCACAAGACCGTGGGTATCCCGAACATTAGGGAGCATGGCATGAAGGTTACACCATGTCCGCGTACCAGGCCTCAGGAGCCTCCCAAGCCTTTGGACAACCATGATAGGAAGGGTGAATCAACAAGTTTCACGAGACTTCATGGAGTTTCATGAGTTGTTCTCAATCATAAGGGGGCCATAGATGTGGTTCTCCCTAATCATCAATGTGTAATTGGGTGGGAGCCAATGGGTGGCGCAACCATGACTGTCATTTGATGTTAGTAGGATGGGTCAGCAGCTGAACTCTGAGACATTCGTCCAAGTTTGAATAAGGCGTGAAACTAATGCCTTTCTTGAAGCTGCGCGACACTGAGGACTGTTTCGCGCTCATGTAGGACCTTCACGCCTAAGGAATTAAGTGATCCCGAAGGTTCCATTGCCACGTGGCAATCCTTGGGTGATTATCATATGAGAGGGTTTGGTGACGTTGGATTTCAATACCCACAGGGAGTTTGATGCAAGAAAAGCAATTTAAAGGAGTCTTTCGAGTTATTTGTTCGTGAATTACTGTATCAGTATTGTCCTTGAGTAATGTAGTGTGTCACTAATCACACTACAATAATTTATATTATTACGGGCCGTTTTTCTTTTTTCTTTTTCTTTCCTTTTTGACAGGTTAGCACCCTTGCAAGTTGCAAGAGGTTTTCCTTAGTTTCCTTATGAGAAACTTACGGTTTGACATAGTTCAAAGAATGAGCTTGTCGCCTCACTTTCCCGAGTGCATTAGATTTTTTGTTTATTTTTATTTTTTTATGATAAGTGTTTCCATCAATAACTACCAAAGGGTGGTACTTCTTTTTACAAAGGATGTGTACTAAAAAACTATAAAGCTATATCCTTGTGTCATCGAGAAGCTCTACAAAAGGAGCTAAGAAAATGTGGAGCTCTCTATGACCCAAAAAACAGGGAGCATGTTATGTTAAATTTAATTGCTAATATAGAGGTTTCTATGCCATTAGTAGATCTCCTATTTCTTTCCTCGAACATGCTCCACCAAATACACAAAGGAGCTAACCGCCACACTTATCTAGCTTGTTTTGCCTAAGAATCATTGACACGTTCCTGAGACCAGAGTGTTGGTGTCCGACATGTCTAGGACACGGACAGACGAACATGTGTTCGACACGTTAATTTTGAGCATCCGAAATGTTTTTATTTTTTAAAATGTCAGAAACACTTCGACACAGCCAAACATTGAGAAGAGAGTATAAAAAAAATTGATAAAAGGATGGAGAGATGAAGAAAGAGAAGAGAAGAAGGGACAGTCGCCGATCACAGCAACAAGGTACTTCTTCTTCTCTACGTCTGTTCTATAATAGCTCTCGTGTGGTCTCCACTCTTCTCCTCCGCTCCCTCTTCTTCTTCTCCTTCTCTCTCTCTCTCTCTCTCTCTCTCTCTCTCTCTCTCTCTCTTTGTGTGATCTCCCCCTTCGCAACTTTTCTCCCATCGAAGACGTCCCCAACCTCTGTTTCTCGAATATTCTCACCACTCCCCCTTTTTATTCCCCCCTCCCTTGCACGGCGTGTCCCTTTATCTCCCCTTTTTTATTTCCCTATGACGTGTCCCCTTAACTCTCTTCTTATAATACTTATTAACCCTTCTTTAATTGCATTTATTAAATAAATAGTTTTTATAATTATTTTTAATTTCTTTTAACTGATTTAATTTGTATTAACTCTTTGTTTAATTTTTTATACTTAAAAAAAGTTTAAAAATAATAAATACTTTTCTTGTTTGGTACCACTTTAATCTTTAGTATTTGTTAGATCTAATAATAATAATAATAATTTATATGTTTAATTTTTTAATTTGTGTAATTCACCAATATACTTATTTTATATTATTAAATTAGTAAACAATATATATTATTTTTTAGTAAATAAATTTAATATAACCGGTCATAAAATAGGTCTTTATTATTAATATTAATTTTTGATAGGTGGTCTTTAAATTGATTGAAATAATGTTAGAATTAAATTACGTAATCATATATATATATATATATATATATATATATATATATATATATAGCGTGTCCCCATGTTCTACTTTTTTAAAAAATTCTGTATCCGTGTCCCGTGTCCGTATCCGTGCTTTTCTGTTTCTTGCTATTCTAAAGCTTTCTGACTTTCTTGTACAACCTTTCAATGAGCCAGGCATCACCCAAAAAACTCCAAAAAGCATTAACAATAGAGCCCACTTTATAAAATGTCCTTAGCCCCACATTTTTGAGTGCTATTCATTTGATTAGAGGTTGAACATATGACAATAGAAGGTGAGCACTGGGGTTACATATTTAGTAGCGGGATTGATGATATACTTTGTACTGACTAGCTAGAGATTTTCTGTTGACATGATACTTCTTAACTAATTAACATAATTTATAAATTTCTTTAACTCAACTTCAGTTTGATGAAAAAGCTTAGGTCTTTTTCCATTGAAACAGTCCAACAAGCCATTTTTAATAGTAGCAGGGCTCCTTTTTTGATTTTTCTATGTGGTAGAAAACATGAAAAGCTATTACTTGGTATTGTGGGGGATCTTGAAAGGGGTGAAGTAGATACAAACCTAATTTTTGACATTATTTTGCACTAAGAGATTTCTCTCAAACTTGAACTTCATGCTTGGTAGGCCATGCTCTTAACATTGCACCAAGCAATAGGCCCTGCATTCAATGTGGGAGGTGTTGTTCCTTTTATTTACTTTAGCATCTCTTGCATTGTAGTCATGTTCGCTAGCATTTTCTTGTCATGAGATGGCTGGCAAATTGTACTCATAAAAAGAAGAGATGGCTGGCGAATTGATACTCTTCTAAAGACTCGTCATTGCTTGCTAGTTGTTATGAGTTAGTGGAAACCCTTGCAAATGCCTCCCTTTGTGATGTTGAGAGGCACGTTCTTGAGTTTGTGAATCCCATTTTACCCCATTAAGGGTTATGAGATTCAAAAAAGGTGTCCCAATAGAAATGTGGGATGAAAGGTGTTCCTTGACTTGAAAGAAGGGATAGGGTAGTTGAGCTACTTGGGAGGATGGATTTGGATAGATAGAACAGCGTGTGTTTTGTGAGAAAGACTACTTGGGGGCCTTAAGATTTATTTTGGAATGTGTGAGAGCATGTGGTATGTAGCATCGGGTATTGCTATAGATTTATTTGTACATGAAGAGGAGTGCTTATGTAAACTAAGAGATCTTTTAAAGGAATATATTTGGGTCGTCTTTGAAGATGCTAAGAAAGGATTTCTGTGCGCAAGTCAAAACCCATCACCAGACTATTACTGCTGTCTATTTTCATTTGCCCATCGAAAAGATTCAATCCATATATCTTGAAATGCTTCTATCAACAGATAAAATAAATTAGATTTATTTGATTTTATAATTGCGGTTGCTCAATAAATAATGTTGATGGAAAAATAAAACTTGTTCTCAAGCTTAGAAGAGCATGTTAGTCAGATCATTTATGTCATTAATCCCCACATTATATATCTGCCTGCTTGCCGTCAGCAATTGTTTTTTTTTTTTTTTTGCTTCATAAGAGGGAGGGGGGGGATGAGGGGCAGTGGGGTGGATGAGGATGGATATAAAAATTTAAAATATCATACAAGGTTTTGGGGTGCATTCTGTTTCAATTTGTATTGCAGTAAATTCCCCCCCCCCCCCCCCCCCCCCCGGGGGGGGAATAAATTGTCAAAGGTTTTGAGATATGAACAAGGTAATTAGTTGCTTTGAGGTTGCGCAACTGACCAGGTGTTCATTTGTGGTATTCTGCAAGCTGTGCCTTGGGCTTTGATGGACTGGTATGCAAATGGGGTGCCTTTTTTATTAACCCCAAGGGGGTATCTCAGCGGCAGATAGAGCTGAGGTAAGTGCCTTACAAGCATAAGTCTCTAGTTCGACTCCCACTAAGAGCAAAATCCCCTTTGGGGCCACCCACTGCAAGATGCAAGTCCTAGTTTCGGAAGGCTTGTGGGGCCTGGAGAGTTTATCCACCGACGAAATTGGAACAATGTTCAGCGCGTGGGGTTCTCTTCATATCCAAAAAAGAAAAAGAAAAAATGGGATGCTTTTCCAAAACCGAACTTCTTGCTGCTAGTAGTTACTGCAACAACAGCAACAGCAGAAGGCTGGGGTAGACCAGTGTTATTTCTGTATATTTATTTGTCATATATGGTTGTCAAAAGCTTAATTATGGGTCACAGAAACTACTTAATATGAGGACTCTTTACTGCTACAATGATAAGTTATGTGAAATTGCCCTTGTTCTAAATATAATTTGTCTTCCATTTTTATAGAATCAGTACATGTTTGTGCCTTCTCTCTCCCTCTCTCTCTCTCTCTCTAATAATATTTTTACTCTGCAATGTTCATACTTCAAGAGGATTTGGTTCTCTGCCTGACCTCACCTATTTTCCGTCTTCAGAATGAGAGCAGTGGACTGTATACAGGAGACGGTTCAGTTGACCTTAAGGGGAAGCCTGTTTTGAAGAGCAGCACTGGAAATTGGAGAGCATGCCCTTTCATTCTTGGTAGTCACTTGTTCATCATTCTTTGCAATTCTTTCTTGTACCTGATATAATCCATCTTTCTTCTAACAGTTTTGAATTGAAAAACAGGTACTGAATGTTGTGAACGTTTAGCCTACTATGGGATTGCTACTAATCTTGTTAGTTATCTCACCAAAAAGTTACACGAAGGAAATGTCTCTGCTGCAAGAAATGTCACCACTTGGCAAGGAACTTGCTACCTTACACCTCTTATTGGAGCCATCTTGGCAGATGCGTATTGGGGAAGATATTGGACAATTGCTGCCTTCTCCACAATTTACTTTATCGTAAGTACAAATGGAAGTTGTTATTTCTTTTTTTCTCAAGTTCCTTTTTTCTTTTTATCGTAAGTACAAATGGAAGTTGAAAAATGAAACATAAGTAACCTCTGGTTATAATAAAAAGGAACTTGCTTCATCCTTCTCCCAAGTCGGTACATTTGTCACCCAAAAAGGAAAAAAAGGGACAAAAGAAGAAAAAGAAAGTTAATGTTTTTTCCTGCTTTGTGATTGAACAGTTCCATGGTTTGATGATCTTTAACTTCCTATTTGCAAGCTCGACATTGAGAAGGCCTTCGACCATGTTAATTGGGGTTTCTTATTGGGGATGTTGGCTAAGATGGGTTTTAGGGGAAAGTGGTGCAAGTGGATTCAGTCGTGCATATCCACAGTCTCCTTTTCGGTCCTTGTCAATGGCTCCCCGGCTGGTTTCTTCCTCTCCTCTCGAGGTTTGAGACAAGGGGATCCCCTATCCCCTTTCCTCTTCGTGATTGCTATGGAGGCCCTGAGTTGTTTTATGAGCCGTGCCGAGGAAGTGGGTCTCACCAAAGGCTTCCATGTGGGGAACAGAATGGGTGAAGGTGTTGCCGTTTCCCACTTGTTGTTTGCTGACGACACCATCATTTTTTGCGACCCTTCAGTGCGCCAGTTACGTTTTGTGAGATGTATTTTAGTGTGTTTTGAAGCGGTTTCAGGATTGAGGATCAATCTTGCAAAAAGCAGCATTACGCCTGGTAGGGCCAGTTCAAGAGATGGACACCTTAGTCAATACTCTGGGCTGTAGAGTGGGCTGCTTCCCTTTGGTTTATTTGGGCCTTCCGTTGGGCGCTTCTTCGAGATCTATTGGGGTTTAGGATCCTGTGGTTGAAAGGTTTTTTAGTAAGCTGTCAGGTTGGAAAGGCCAACTCCTCTCTAAGGGAGGCAGGCTCACCCTTCTTAAAAGTACTTTGTCAAACCTTCCTACCTATTTCATGTCTCTCTTTCCTATGCCTAAGACAGTCAGTAGATGATTGGAGAAGATTCAAAGGGACTTTTTATGAGGCCACGACAAAGATTGCAGGAAGCCCCACTTAGTTGCTTGGGATAAAATCAAGAAGCCAACGACTCTTGGTGGTTTAGGGGTGAAGGACTTGAGTCTTTTTAATACAGCCCTTCTTGGGAAATGGTTATGGAAATTCGGCGAGGGTGATAGTGAGCTTTGGAAAGAGGTCATTGTTTCCAAATATGGGAGTGAGATTGGGGGTTGGTGTTCCAGGAATGCAGAGGGCCCAAGGGGTTGTGGTCTTTGGGGGTTCATTAGGGGCAATTGGAGGATCTTCAAGGAAAGATGAACTTATGCTATTGGGAATGGTGAAAGGGTGAAATTCTGGGATGATGTCTGGGCTGGGGGTGACACGCTTAGGGCGACTTTCCCTTTGTTATACAGTTTGGCTAGCAACAAAGAGGAATGGGTTAGCGAGTGTATGGAAAGAGTAGGGAACGAGCTTATTTGGTCTCCCCGCTTTAGGAGAGGTTTTTTTGACTGGGAGCTTGAAGAGGTGGGCTCTTTTCTTCGTCTCCTCAACAATCTACGGGCCACGGAGGGTAGGGAGGATAGGAGAATTTGGAAGCCGGATAAGAAATCTTTTTCTGTTAGCTCTTTTTACAAGAGCATGTTCAATTCAGATAACCCTCTTTTTCCTTGGAAGCTCACTTGACATTTTAAAGCTCCCCTTAAAGCTTCTTTCTTTGTTTGGGAAGCTTCTTGGAATGCCATCCTAACTGCGGATAACTTGAAGAAAAGAGGTTTCCGTTTGGCTAGTAGATGCTATTTTTGTAAGATTCATGAGGAGAGGGTGGATCATGTCCTCATCCATTGTTATGTTTCTTGGAGCTGTTGGAATCTTGTCTTTGCTTTGTTTGGCTTTTCTTGGGTTATGCCAGGCTCAGTTAAAGATCTCTTGTTGGCTTGGGAAGGGTGCAGCCTTCCAATTGAGATTAAGAGGATTTGGAGATTGGCCCCCTATTTGCCTCTTGTAGAGTCTTTGGATTGAAAGGAACAATCGTGTCTTCGAAGATTGGGAGCTCCCTATCCCTTTCTTTAAAGATGCCTTTTTGCGTCTTTTATTTTTTTGGGCCAAATAGGTTTTCCCTGTAAATGTCTCTTCTTTTGTAGATTTTTTGGGTTCTCTAAATCATATGTAACCTTTTGGGGTTTTTGCCATTGATGCCTTTCTTGGGCACATTTATATATACAACTCTTACTTATCAAAAAAAAAACTTCCTATTTCATAGGGAAATACATGATAATTGTTAGGAAATAGGTAGGTAGTTTTATAATATTACATGTTGTGTATTATTGGAAATAGGGATGTCAATGGGAAGAATTATGTATACTCGAGTCAGATTTGGGGCTCCCCTAACAGGAAGAGTTTAGGAAGTAGTAAAATAGTATAGGGGTGGGTATGGGAAGAATTATGTATATCGAGTCAGATTTGGGGCAGTGTAGGGATTAGGAGACCAACCCTGCCCACCGATTATGTTGCTAAAAGCAAGCTCATTCCACATCAAAAACCAATGGAAACTTTTAGGAAGGTTCCTTCTATAAAAGTGAGCACTCCCCCTCCATGTTACTTCTGTTTCACATCAATAGTGGTTGTAAGCCTTTTGAGAGGTCGTTTACTATAAAACAAGTCCTCTCTCCTTGTTTCTTAGCATACCACATATATAAAATTAACAATAATAATTTATTGGTTGACATCATGCAGGCTTCAACAAATAGCCTTAGTGACACGTTTTATGTATATATATGCATGTATGTATATATATATATATATTGATAAGTAAAGCATCATTAGAAAGTGCCACCTGGATGGAAAAATCCATCTACATGAAGGATATACACAAAAAAAAAAAAAAAAAAATCACCATAAAACCCCTTGAAAAGAAGGGGGTGGAGGGGACATCCACTCCATACATAATTAATCAGTTAGCTCAAAAAGCTCAAAAATGATACACAACTATCTATAGACACTGCTGGGAAACCTGCCAGAATTTTTTGGGGATGCTCTTCCCCAACCTGGCGTGGGTATGGGAAATGATTTTTTTTTTTTTTTATATATATTTTTCACAGGTAGGGATGGAAAAGGAGTGTCCCATCCCGCCCCGTCCTGTACCCGCCCTGTTGACATTCTTAGTTGGAAATATCCAATTCTAAGAGGATATTTACGAATTCTGTAATATAGGTCGGGTCAGGTCCACTCATATTAAGTATTCTGTTTTTTTTTTTTTTTTTTTTGGTTTTTTTGGAAAACCAACTTCTTTCTTGTTTGACTTTGTCAAGGCTTTTAAGCACTTTTTAGGAACAAATGCAGACCTCCATACTACCAAAAAATACTTACTAATTTTGAGCCACCACAAGTGTGTCGCTCAAATGCATTACCTCCAGAAAATTGGTCTGTAATGAAGAGTCCTCTGCTTGTTAAAGGAATTGATGGTAAAGAAACCTATTTGCCTTCTTAGCGAAAAGATAGAAATTTGGTCAAACAAAAAGAAATTCATTGTGCCAAAAATATTACTCTTTCCAGATGTGCATAGAGATTTACTACCGAAAAATACTCACTAATTTGGAGCCACCACAAGTGTGTCGCTCAAATGCATTACCTCCAGAAAATTTGTCTGTAATGAAGAGTCCTCAGCTTGCTAAAGGAATTGATGGGACCAGAAAATTTGTCTGTAATGAAGAGTCCTCTGCTTGCTAAAGGAATTGATGGGAAAGAAACCTATTTACCTTCTTAGCGAAAAAGATAGAAATTTGGTTAAACAAAAAGAAATTCATTGTGCCAAAAATATTATTCTTTCCTGATGTGCATGGAGATTTTATTATCAGAAATAATTTTATTGAAAACTATTTACCTATGCAAATTATTTACTTAAAACTTTGAAAAACGAGTTTGTTGGCATTCCTTTATTACCTCAACATAAATATAAGTGTGATAAAGGTTTCTTGCGCTAGTTAAGCGTGGTAACTAAGACTAACATAGTCATATCATATCATTTCTTTCTGAAATTAGTTGGCTTAAAAAAATTTAAGAAGAAAATTTTAGTGAAGATCCATTCACATTATGGTATTGCAGTCCAAGGCTCTTTAATCTAAAATTGAGATACCCTGAAGTGCTTATTAGGGTTAAACCAATGATCTATACTAGAAAAGATATAGAAGAATTTGATAAACAAGTCAAAGAATTTCTTGAGTCACAATAGTTTGTAAAGTCACCAACTGTGACCTTCTGTACTCGATGTTACAAACTTAAGAGTAGTTTGTAGGAATTTTGAAGAAACTTGAAAATTTTACACTATTGTCGGTTCAACTTGAGTAGAATTGGTTCCAAAATCCTGCCACAAAAGAAAAAGAAAAAGAAAAAGAAAGAATTGGTTTTTTATAACCTTCGGTATGGTGTAGAGATAGCCATTAGTGCTGAATTATTGAGCTGGATCCGTCCAGTCTGATATTACCTGATTGGATCACTGTGATAGCTGATTACCAAATCTAACACTCTGATTACCCAAGGATATGGTGGGATGGGGACAAACCTGCTTAGGTGACTTATACTTGAGATTTAATTTGGAAGGACAAAAAACAAAGAAATGTGGCAATTAAATATATCCAATCAAGAAGGTGAAGAAAATGAGAGAAGAATTTATGCAACAAAGATGGTGTTGATGGTTGCTATGTTTTACCATATGTAAGAAATCTGAGTTTTAAAATGCTTTATTTCAATATTTTGGATAGTTCATGGTCATTCACCTATAAAAAAAAGGAACATTTACTGTTTTTTCCTAAATGAAAAAAGGAAAAGAAATGAGAAGAAAATTTCCAGAATGCTAAGGTTAATGTTCTGGAATGGAAACTTTTCATGTCTGATTGTGTGATTTTGATAATGTCCTCATTGTTTCTCCGGAATTTATGGTAGCTTTGGTCTATCCAACTTAGTTGGGATACGGATCTCTTGGTTTCCATTTAAGCTGAAATAGATCATGGCTAGGCATTTTGACTATGTTGGGTGGGGGGGATAATGACACAAATTTTTTATACGTTCTGTCTTTTCTGTATTTACACTGGTTTCTTTTTCTACACCGCTCTTATTTACTTTGTTGAATCCTGCAAATTTTTGTTGCTTCATATAGGGAATGTGCACATTGACTCTCTCAGCATCAGTCCCTGCTTTTAAGCCTGCTGAATGTGTAGATTCAGTGTGCCCTTCAGCTACTCCTGCTCAGTATGCGGTATTTTTCTTTGGTCTATATTTGATTGCACTAGGAACGGGTGGCATCAAACCGTGTGTTTCATCCTTTGGGGCAGATCAGTTTGATGATACTGATGCTAAAGAGAGGGTAAAGAAGGGATCCTTCTTCAATTGGTTTTATTTTTCTATCAACATTGGTGCTCTTGTATCAAGCAGTTTAATTGTGTGGATTCAAGACAATGCTGGGTGGGGCCTAGGATTTGGCATTCCTGCATTGTTTATGGGCATTGCAATTGCAAGTTTCTTTTCAGGCACACCTCTCTATAGATTTCAGAGACCAGGGGGAAGCCCTCTTACAAGAATGTGCCAGGTTATGGTTGCATCATTCCGCAAGTTGAATTTGGAGGTCCCTAGTGACAGTACTCTTCTTTATGAAACACCGGATAAAATCTCAACAATTGAAGGAAGCCGGAAACTGGAGCATACTGATGAACTGAAGTAATTTTCTTCTTTATTGTCTTGAGTCTATATACCTCTCAGTTCTGACCTATTTATTTTAATTCACTGTTGGTTTTTCCTTGGCTATCTCAATATGTAGCTCATTTATAGATTGATTTTCACTTCACATGTATTTTAGGGGTGTTTTGGAGAACTTTCCATTGTGATTTGCATTGGAACACACAACTGTCATGTCAAATAGGGTCATAAGACTCATAACTATAATTACTACTGGACGGCTAGTAACGAAATTATTTGGCTAGTAATGAAATTATTAGATGGATTTATGCACTCGATAGCTATGTTAAAGACAAAATGGAACATTTAGTTTACATCGGATGTTCAAATTGCCTCATTTATTTTTACCTATTCCTTCATGGTTGTGTAAGCTTATCCAGTGAAGGTAATTCTCTTTTTATAACTATTGCCGTGTTTGACAAAGCCAACGTTCCAATCAAAGTTTTTACAATTTTTTTTTGGTGTTTATGTACAGAGTTACTAGCATCATTCTTTCCTAAAGAAACAAGTTCATTTTTGGCTGGGAGCAAACTACTACTAACATATAATTTGATTTGATGTGTCTCGATGTAAAATGATTATTTAGTGGAAGCTTCTGTTATTTTTAGTGGTTCTATTGGAAGCTGAAAAATTGAAGGACTTCTGATTACGTGGTCTTTGTAGAAGGCGTTAATTAAATGTGTAGTTAGCTCTTGTTGATTCTGCTCTTGTATGAACAAATGAATTCCTTTCTCTGGATCTCTAATTTTATTTTATTTTATTTTGCTGATAGTTCGTTAGTCTTTACCCTGTATAGGTTTAGAGGAAAGACTGGAGAGTAAATGCATAGTGCTGAGATGATACAGCAATTTGATAAAGAGTATGCAAATCTGATTTGCCAAAACAGAAGGATTAGGGAAAAAATTGCCTGGATGGTTTTATGTTTGAAAATTTTGCCTTTCTTTAGATTTAAATTATTTTGATTTTAACAACTGTCCTTTGTTTCTGTAATACGAGATGTACTGACAGATCTGACCTCTATATACTTATATGGAGAATCCCATATTTTGTTTTTTGGACTCCTTGATAGCAATACAAATTTTGCCTTGCACTCATATTTCTATTTCTTCTATAGGTGCCTTGATAAAGCTGCTGTAGTCTCAGATGCTGAAAGCAAAACTGGGGACTTCTCCAATCCGTGGAGGCTTTGCACTGTAACACAAGTGGAGGAACTGAAGATCTTGATCCGCATGTTTCCAATCTGGGCTACTGGAATCGTGTTTTCTGCTGTTTATGCCCAAATGTCTACGATGTTTGTGGAGCAAGGAATGATGATGGACACAACCGTTGGTTCCTTCACCATTCCTGCAGCTTCCCTCTCAACTTTTGATGTTATTAGTGTAATTTTCTGGGTCCCGGTCTATGATACGGTCCTTGTTCCAATTGCAAGGAAGTTTACTGGCAAGGAGAGGGGCTTCTCAGAGTTGCAACGAATGGGAATTGGCCTCTTCATTTCGATCTTATGCATGTCATCTGCTGCTTTGGTAGAGATTTGGCGTTTGGATCTTGCAAAAGACCTTGACTTGGTTGATAAAGATGTTCCAGTTCCGCTTAGTATCTTCTGGCAAATACCTCAATATTTCTTGTTGGGGGCCGCTGAGGTATTCACCTTCATTGGACAGCTTGAGTTCTTCTATGACCAGTCACCAGATGCCATGCGTAGCTTGTGCAGTGCATTATCACTTCTGACAACTTCCTTGGGAAATTACTTGAGCTCTTTTATTCTGACTGTTGTGACATCATTAACAACTGCGGGTGGAAAGACTGGGTGGATAACGGATAACTTGAATGAGGGTCATCTTGATTATTTCTTCTGGCTTTTGGCTGGACTCAGCTTCTTGAACATGGTGGTTTATGTCTTCTGTGCCCAAATGTATAAACGGAAGAAGGCTTCTTAAGTTTATCTACCAAGAAGGATAGTGTTGTACCATGGCCGTCTCTGGCAAGGGTTTGGTTATATAAATGATGGGAAATCAATCAGTTTGTTTCTGTAACTTGGATATTACCATCTATATTCATAGAAAATATCTGTATCATAAATTTATGGAAGGAAAATTTGGTTATAACTTTTATGCATTTACATATTAAAAACCATGGGATTTCATTTCCTTTCTGATGTAAATGTTTCAAAATAATGTGTATTAGTCTTTAGGAGATGCAAAACATTTGCATTATGTGGGTATAGGTTCAAAATTGTGTGAATCATATATGTTTTCGACTTTTCTCTCTGGCAAATTGGTTGCTTCTTCTTTATAAATGTGTTAAGAGGGGTTTGAATAGGACAGTTGAGCAACTTAGGTTTTTACCATTAATTTTTTGGTTTTTAAGGCTTAAAATTCTTTAGTTAGTTGATTCTCTCCCCTATTAAGATATATATAAGCAATATCAATTTTCGAAGAGAATTTTTGCCACCATAATAATACTTAATTGAGCTTGTATTACTCTCGATATGTTCATTGAGGAGAATTCAGGTCTTGGGGTTTGATTCCTCTAACCGGTGCTTTGGTGCACCCCCATTTTCATTTTTTTTTTAAAAAAAAATCCAAACGACAGTGTAAGTTATTTATTATTATTATTATTATTTTAAGAGTAATACCATGCTTATCAAATTTCTTTACTAGAAATATTTATACATATAAGTTGATAGTATTGTATTGACTTTCTATTACATTATTTTATATTATGATGTGATATAGAATTAATACAATACTGTCAACACTCACTGTGTAAACTTTTTTCAGTAAAACTTTTTATTACTATTTTTTTAAACAAGAGGACAACCATGTCGTTTTCTTCGTTGCTGGGCCTCGGTCAAATGGACAAGTTGTAAATAAGTTAGGTCAAATATGGGTTAAATCTAAATTTGACTCATATTTAATAGGTCAAATATGGGCAGATAAAATATGGGTCAAGATAACACAAATTCAATCCATTAACCCATATTTGATCTTCTCTTATTTTTTTTCTCTATATATATATATATATACTTATTTTATACCCTATCAAGTCTAAACTTTTTAAAAAAAAAGTTCTTTTTTTTTTAAATATGTAGATGTATCTCAAGTCCTTGAAATCATGTGAGTCCAGTTTTCACCCCTGGCATTTACTTAGTCCTAGAATGGTTATTTCATGTTATTAGACCAACAATCATTGACAAGTGATATTCATATTCGATACGTTGAATTAAAGTAATGTATTTTTAGTTGAAAAAGAACAAAAATATTAATTAATTTATTTTTATTTCCAATGGCAAGAAATAAATTAAAGTATTAGTTTAATTAAATTCTAAATAATATTAATACAGAAAATCAAGTTTAATAATTAACTTTGGTAGTTTACTATACAGATTTGAAGAAGACTTCATTTTCTGAAACATCATTTATTGTATATGTGCGTGTGTACATATATGTTTGTGTATATATATTGAATGGGAGTCTAATTTTATCAATTAGGGCTTATAAAGACTTCCAAAAAAAATTTAATTCTATTAAAGGAGCTTTATTCCATTGTTTTTTGTATTGATTAATTTATATTTTATAAATTCTATTAGAATTACTCAATTATTGGATTATATAAAAACTCTATGATTAAAATTTTATTAAACAGTTACATCTCTCACAATTGTCTTGAGTCAGCCCTGATCCTTACCGCCACAATCCTAAATCCTTTCACGTCACTGAGCTCCACTGTCCACAACTTCCATCACCATCAACAACTAGCAAACACAATTACCATATGTCTTTAAGAGACATAAAGAGAGGGGATAGATGAGAGAGAAAAGGAGCAGTTAAGATGAGATCGTGAGAGATGAAGGTAGGGTGCCAATTATTACTCGACCCATTCATTACCCATTTTCAACTCATTTTTTATCTATATAAATGATTGATTTTCACCCCTTATTCATATTTAACTCATATTTTAAATGAATTACTCAAAACTTATTAACCATTGAACGAATTTAAACGAGTTCATAAATTTGGATAAAATTTGAAACCCCTAACCCGGACCATTGTTGTTAGCTTGATCTCCTCCATGATTTCTATCTACTCTTTCCAAACATCCATCTACACATGATACAGTCGGTCTTGAGAATTAAAATATATTAAAATTATAAAAATTTACAACTGTGACCGTACATACAGTTCACTGATAATTGGCGATATTTTTCTCGTTTATCAACTATTTTGTTTTGTTTTTTATTTTATGGCTTCGTTTCACATGTACATTAGACCCAAGCGTTAAAACTAAGTTTTGTGAACATTTTTCATACACTCGTTTACACAACTATAAAACCATTGTGGGACCTTCATTTTGGTCCCGAAATGGTTTCTAATAATTTTGGTCCCTTCATTTTGGGACCTTTAGTTTGAGGAATGCTCAAAACATGCTTTGAGTAGGGTTTCATGTAAATCCATTTCTCTCTCTCTCTCTCTCTCTCTCTCTCTCTCTCTCTATAGACTCGATCCGTGTAGACGTTCATATGTATATATAGATATATATAGGCTTGTAAACGGATCGGATTAGGAGTGATCCGAATCATATTTGTTAAAAAAATTATCTGATGAGATCAGATCAGATTTTTCGACGAATCTATAAATTCTTAATCCATATCTAGATTTGTTAACTAATCCGATCCGATCCTATACTAATACTAATATATATTATGAATATAAAATATTATGTTATAATATATAAAATTTAAAATATATAAATTCAAGACAATTTAACTTAATAAATTCTTTTATAATTTAATATTTAACATATCATAAAAAATATAAAATTGTATATCTTAATTTATAATATATAAAATTAATATATGTTATATTTAATTGGATTGGATCGTTAACGGATTGGATTTACTTAATCTATATCTGATCCATTTAACTAAAGAAATTATTGGATTCGGATCGGATCATCGGATCAAATTCTTTGTACCATATCCGAATAAATGGATTGGATTCGGATCAAAATCCGATCCATTAACAGCCCTAGATATATACATCTCTATATATCCACTTATTTTGTTTTATATGTATCCCATGTTTTTTTTATTTCAGATTTACATGAAAATTAACATTGTAACATTTTTTGATATCAGTTATTAATTTAGATTGCGTGAAAATTTACTTAGTGACTCTTATTGATACCTAGATAAAAAATGTGATATTCATTCTTTTAAGTAAAACTTATTAACTATTGAACGAATTTAAACGAGTTTATGAATTTGGGTAAAATTTGCCACCCCTAACTCCGGCCATTGTTTGCTTGATCTCCTCCATGATTTCTATCTACTCTTATCCGAAACATCCATCTGACGTGATAGAGTGGGTCTTGAGAATTAAAATATATAAAAATTATAAAAAATTAACAACAACCATGACTGTACATACAGTTCACTGATAATTGGTGATATTTTTCTCGTTTATCAACCATTTTGTTTCGTTTTTTATTTTATGGTTTCGATTTACATGTACATTAGACCCAAAGTGTTAAAACTAAGTTTTATGAATATTTTTCAAACACTCCTTTACACAACTATAAAACCATTGTGGGACCTTCATTTTGGTCCCGAAACAGTTTCTAATAATTTTGGTCCCTTCACTTTGGGACCTTCAGTTTGATGAATGCTCAAAACATCCTTTGAGTTGGGTTTCATGTAAATCCATTTCTCTCTCTCTCTCTCTCTCTCTCTCTCTAGACTCGATCTGTGTATATGTTCATATGTATATATAGATATATATATATATATAGGCTTATAAATGGATCGGATTAGGAGTGATTCGAATCTTATTTGTTAAGAAAATTATCGGATCAGATTAGATCAGATTTTTTGACGGATCTATAAATTCTTAATCCATATCCGAATTTATTAACTATTGAATCGGATCGGATTTGATTCGATCCAACCCTATAATAATACTAATAAATATTATGTATAAAAAATATTATGTTATAATATATAAAATTTAAAATATATAACTTCAAGTCAATTTAACTTAATAAATTCTTATATAATTTAATATTTAACATATTATAAAAAAATATAAAACTATATATCTTAATTTATAATATATAAAATTAATATATATGTTATATTTAATCGGATCGGATTGTTAACGGATCGGAGTTGCTTAATCTATATTCGATCCATTTAACTAAAGAAATTATCGGATTCGGATCGGATTGAGTCATCGGATCAAATTCTTTGTACCATATCCGAATAAATGGATCGGATTGGATAAAAATTTGATCCATTAATAGCCCTAGCTATATACATCTCCATATATCCACTTATATATATATATATATATGTGCGTGCGCACGCGCGGGGTTAGTTATATAGATTTATGTATATTCAAAGCTATATATATATATATATATATATTTGTATGCGTGTTATGTACACACTTTCGAAAGGCCTATACAAGGACGGAATTAGGAAAAAAAATTAGAGGGGGGCTAGAGTTATTTTGAAAAAATATTTAGTCGGAATTTTAGATTGGGTCAAATTTTAGAGTGAAAATGAGAGAAATGACAGATAAAAATTGGATTGGGCCAAAAATTCAATGTGTGGACTAAGATTTTAGGTGATAAATGAGAGTAAAACTTGATAAAAATTGGGTTAGACTAAAATTTTAAGTTGGGTTAATTTGAAAAATGTCAAAATTTTACAAGTATAAAAAATATTTTCTAAAATTTGAAGTAGACTAGATCCCGGCCTAGCCCACCAATAGTTACGCTCTTGGCCCTATATATGTTTGTATGTGTATGTATATACATGTATATAATTACAAATGAGGTATGTATAGATGAGTGTTTAATAAGTAGAGTGGGTATGAAGGCTTATCTTGAGCTACTGACAGCCCCTCTCTGTCTCCTCCTTCCCTACTTTCTCTTTCTCTCAATTTCTTTCTCATTGTCTCTCAATTGTTGTTTGGGATGGGTTGCTCACGGTAAGAGCACCGCTATTTATAGATCTCAACGAGGGTTAAACTTTCAAGTTTTTCTATGCCTGCATTGTTCCCATTGTCAAAAATTACTAATACTGAACTTGTGCAAAAATTTGAACGATCTGCAACCTATAGATTTAGGCGTCAACTCTGAATCGGTGTGATTTGCATTTTGAATTCATTCTTTTCTTCAACCATTTCTGGTTTCACAGCACAATAGTTGCCATGTATTCAATTTTGGATAATTTTGTTTTATATGTATCCCATGTTTTTTTATTTCCGATTTACATGAAAATTAACATTCAAACATTTTTTGATTCATAGGACGTGGTGGTGTTTCCTATTTCTTAAAATTATTTTTTTGTAATTTTTATTTTTATCCGCTTGATTTATCAGTTATTAATTTAGATTGCGTAAAAATTTACTTAGCGACTCTTATTGATACCTAGATTAAAAATGTGATATTCGTTCTTTTAATAGACCTATAATCATTGGTTACTTACCAATGTATTGATTAAATTAGAGTTCACTTGGACTAGATATGATATTAGAGGGGTGGCATACCAAATTTAAAAGTAGTACATGTCTTTATGCTTCCTTTAATATTTATTATAAATTTGTATTAATATGTGTCTTACATAATTATTGGATTAGCTTTGGCCTAATATTTGTTTGGCCCATATTTATTCATAATTTGAGATGTTAACAACTTTGAATCTGGGTTGAGACAATTTAAAAAATCAAGGATTTTTGGAGAAATTTTTGCATGAACTAAGTCCATTGATTTGGTTTATGAATCCTACTAATCACATTTTATCATGTAAGTAAGGTGTTAGTTTTATTTTTCCTAAAAGCAAGATCAATTGGCATGATGTAATAGTTCTGGTTCATAAACTCAGTCTATGTAATAACTTCTTGGATTTTTGAATTTTGCTTTGGACCTTATCTCGTACACACTTGTTTTATGGACCTTCTAATAATTAACTCAAAAAAAAAAAATTGCATTGGCCCAATAGATTGTACCACTTGGATTTAAGAACACCGAGCTGAGTAACATCTTGATCATTCGACTCTTTCGGACAGTCCAAGCATGTAATATTGATATCAGAACATGTAGTGGCAAATTTAGACCATAAACTTAAAGAAAGAAAGAAATAGTATAAATTAAAATCTAATGTCATGTTTTTGGTACGGAGAAATGGGCATTCTAAGAATATCTATTTTAATTTTTTTACTTTCTTATTCTTATTTGAATTGATTGAAGAATATCTATTTCCAATAAAAATAATTTCAAGCATTCTGTTGCCCTAAATAAGTAAACTTTATTACATTTTATGTTATTTTCATTCTATTTCTTATTTCATTGCATAGAATGATTATTCAATTCCTGTAAACTAAACATGACTTGAAAAGGATTTCATTTTTTTTTATAAGAAGCCATCCTCAAGTCACATAGGTAATCAGTTGAGTAAGAGCGCAAAAGAGTGAAACTTAGGATATTAGAGTTTAGTGTTCCATGGTTACGTTCGAAATTACTATTTGGTATCTTATTGCCCCAAAGAAGGGGATCTTCCAAAAAGAAGCACAATCTCCGTAACATCCAAATCTTTTTATTTCATACTTAGTAGGAGGGATTTGATTCTTTTAACATGCAAATTAATTAGATCCAATGTCCAAACCATATGAGGAATGACAGTGGATTCTTGATTTCTTTATAATAAATTAATATCTAACTTTCAACTGAACTTGTTTATTAATTTAATTTGGGGTGTATTACCTCACAGTTAAAGGCGGTAAATGTTATTTAAATTCGTCAATCCGTCTTAACCTGCCCACTAATTAATGGTTATGAGTAACTCATTTAGTTAGCGAGTCATAAACGAGTTGGGTGATAAGGAACCCGTCAATTTAGCTAGTCAATACGGATTAAATATAGATGTTTGACGAGTTGAGAACGAGAAAGAACAAAATAGCTATATATATATATATATATATATATATATAAAACTCAAGTCTAATAGAACAGAACCAAACCGACCCGACCCAAAAAAATCCGGTTTGGGTCTGATTGGGTTGGTTCGACCTGTTCGGGTTAGGTTTTTTTTTTTTTTTTTTTGCCTTTAAACTAATCCCAATTTTTTATTTTATTTTTATCGGTGAACTAATTCCAAAAAATTATGTATTCATATAATGTATATAAAATCTTTATTCATCTAAATTAAAAATAGACAATTTGTCTGTGTGTAATATGTTGGCGAGAGTTGTCAATGAAGAACCGATTGGAGAAATTGTAGGATCAGTTTGAATTTGAAATCCCTTCTTTTAAGGGTCAGCCATGATATTAGCCTTAGAAAGTGTACAACCTAGAATAGTTTCCTAAACTTTTTCTTTGTTCACATATATAATTGTATTCGTTCTTGAAAAAAAAAAAAAGACTCCTTTTTTGACATGGTATCAGAGTGAGATCCTAGGATTTCTGCTACAACCTAACCTTGACCAGAAAAAACTCAAAACTGATAGGAAACTATGGTGGAACCAACCGATGTGCAACACGGTGGACACTTTACCGATTCCATCTTAGAAAATTTGACGGCAAGAATGACGGAAGTCTTGACCAAAAATCAGACCCAAATCCACACACCAAACTACGACTTTTCCACTGCACAGATTGGTGTTAAGTTGGATGGCACCAACTATGCCTTATGGTCCCTAGTGGTTGAGATGTATATCTTTAGCAAAGACAAATTGGGGTATATCAATGGAGACTTTCCACAGCCTTAACCGATAGACCCGACTTTCCAACTGCAATTGTTAAGGGGTGGCTGATCAACTTTATGGACCCGCCCTTGATCAACAATTTCATTCGCTTTCCAAATGCAAAAATGGTATGAGATTCTATTGCTATGACTTATTTCGATGGAACTGACACCTCTTAAGTGTATGATCTAAAAAGACGAGTGACTAAAATGAGACAAGCCAGAGGGTCCATTGAAAAATATTACAATGATCTTCAAGGCTTGTGGAGAGAAATCGATTTCCGCTGTCCTAACCCGATGGAGTGTGTTGTTGATATACAGAAACACAATTCAATCCTACAAGAAGATAAAGTCTATATTTTTCTTGATGGATTGGCTGATCGGTTGGATAAGATTCGGAGTAATGTGCTATAGTTACGACGGTTCCTTACGGTAGAACAAGCCTGTGCTCACGTTCAAAGGGAGGATATTAGGCAGGTGGTGCTGATAACAGGCATGGAAACTACAACTGGCACTGTTATTTCTTCTAGAGGAGTCAAGATAGGGCAACAATAGTCACCTTCACTCCAGATGTCCAAAAAAAGGTCTCTCTTTACGGGTAGTGGAAAGTCGAATACAACCTTCAAGGCCAAGGTACAATCGGAATGAGGGGGATGTACTCATTGTGGGAACATGAAATATACCCGTGAAACTTGTTTTAAGTTACATGGGTGCCCAAAATGGTGGAACGAACTCAAGGCACGGAACCACTGTGAAGCTGCCTCCAATAAAGGCTCGGGTCGGGCTGCTTTAGTAACTACAAAAACTCAGTTATCTTTCATTTCACAAGTAGAACCTTCAAATGATCCGCCTACTCTCAATGATCAAGGTAACTATGGTTACACGTTACTTAGTTCTAACTAGAGCGATTATAGTGGCTGGATAATAGACTTAAGGACAACTGACCACATGACATTCAATTCAAATGACTTTATTCAGATCACTCAACCAAGGTGAACTAGTATTGCTAATGCTAATGGGGTCACATACCCAGTCACAGGGCTGGAACTGTTGCTTTATCGTCCTCACTCTCTTTATCTAATCCTTTACTAGTTCCATCTCTCTCAAATAATTGATATCTGTAGGTCAAGCTACTGAGGAACTAAATTGTGTTGCGCAAATCTATCCTACCTTTTGTCTTTTTTAGGATATTCTCACCAAGGAGATCATTGGGCGTAGTATTAAGAGGGGGGGGTTGTATTACATGGATGATTTTAGTCCTGGTCAAGTTAATAATATGCAACACATGACTAGTGTCAAAGAGAGACAAATTTGGCTATGGCATCGTCGTTTGGGGCATATGTCATTTAGTTATATGAAGTACTTACTTCCAGATTTATTTTCCAATTTACATGATTCAGACTTTAAATGTGATACTTGCATTTTAGCCAAAAGTCATCGTGTTCCTTATCCAGTAAGCTTGAATAAAAGTAATATTCCTTTTGCCTTAATTCACTTTGATGTTTGGGAACCCTCTCCAATTATCGCTTTTTCTGGCATTCTTTGGTTTGTGACACTTGTAGATAATTTCATTCGAATGACTTGGTTGTACTTGTTGAAACATAAAGATGATGTGCTTAGTGTTTTTTGATCTTTTCATGCAATGATTCAGACTCAATTCTTCAGCTAAAATTCAGATTCTCCGTTTTGACAATGGTGGCGAATATGTAAATCAGCAATTCCATGACCTTCTCCATGAAACTTTGTGTACTCAAACATGACAACAAAATGGGGTTGCCGAATGGAAGAATAGACATATCTTAGAAACAGACTATGCTCTATTGATTGGAGCGCGTATACCTAGGAGGTACTGGGATGATGCTGTTGTCACAACAGTACATTTATTGAATCGTATGCTTTTGAAAGTGTTGAATTTTAAAACCCCATTACAGGTATTTTCTAACCATGTTTCCTTGGCTACTATTTTGTTGATTCCTTCACGAATCTTTGGATATGTTACCTTCGTTCATCTTTATAAAAATCAACGCATTAAGCTTGATCCGTGCGTAGTTCGTTGTATTATTTTGGGGTATGCCACACATAAAAAAGGATATCGTTGCTACAACCTGGCCACCAAGTGCACCTATGTCACTATGGATGTCACTTTCTTGGAATCGAAAACTTTCTTCCCTTCATCGGTATCCAATTCATTTCTTCAAGGGGAGATACGAGATGAAGAGCAGAACTGGCCAGGATTTGAAGACAATCTAGTACAAATGAGTGAAGAAAATAAGATGGTGGTTAGCGAGGAACAGAGAGCTGATGTTGATATTATTTAGAGAGCTAAATCTGAATCATCTAAATTTGAAATTGAATTTCCCCTTTCCTTAGTACCCGAAGACCTTTCTCTTGAGAATATTCCTAGGGTAAGCTCTCTCACTATTACACCTTTACCTATTAATGGCTTGGATACTTCTCCTTGTTATAATTTATCTTTCAGACATAATCGTGACGAACCACCAAATCGATACTCTTCAGATTCTGAGGAAAGAAGATCAAGATACCCGATTGCCAATTATGTGTTCACTTAGAGATTATCAGAACCTCTCAAGGCATTTGTGCATAAGTTATTCTCATGCCATGTTCCCAGCGGAATACAAGAAGCTTTAACAAATCCAAAGTGGGTTCAAGCTGTAAAAGAAGAAATAGAGGCTTATTAGAAAAATAAAACATGGGCTCTTGTTTCATTATCGAAAGGAAAGACGACAGTAGGGTGCAAATGGGTTTTCTCTATTAAACACAAGGCATATGGATCCATCGAATGATACAAGGTGAAGCTTGTAGCAAAGGGATATACACAGATGTATGGCATAGATTATCAAGAAACTTTCTCACCAATGGCAAAATTGAATAATGTCAGAGTCTTATTGTCTCTTGTAGCAAATTTAGAGGGCCGTTGCATCAGTTTGATGTAAAGAATGTCTTTTTTCATGGCGATCTCAAGGAGAAGGTTTACATGGATATTCCACCAGGGTACACTGCATCCTCAAAGACTAAGGTTGTGTGTAAGTTATAACGAGCATTGTACGGGCTTAAACAATCACCCTGTGCATGGTTCGGTCGATTTAGCTTGGCTATGAGAAAATATGGCTTCCAACAAAGCAACTCGGATCATATTCTATTCTTGAAACACCGACTAGGAAAAGTAACAACTCTAATAATCTATGTAGATGATATGATTATTACATGGAATGACATGGAAGAGATCTCTAGACTCCAGGAGTCATTGGCAATTGAATTTGAAATGAAGAATCTTGGGGGACTTAAATATTTTTTGGAAATTGAGATAGCTAGATCAAGACAAGGGATATTTCTTTCTCAAAGGAAATATGTGCTAGATTTGCTATTAGAAGTGGGATTACTAGACTGTAAGCTAGTTGATACTCTAATTGTTCAGAACCATAACCTTGGAAAGTGTTCAGATCAGGTGCCAACTAATAAAGAGAGGTGTCAAAGATTAGTTGGTAAGCTAATCTATTTATCTCATACTCACCCAGATATCACTTATGCTGTAAGCATAGTGAGTCAATTTATGCATTGTCCTAGTGAAGATCAAATGGATGCCGTAATTCAGTTTCTTCGCTATTTAAAGTTCTCTCCTGGAAAAAGGGCTTATGTTCTCTAAGAATAATCATCTAAATACTAATGGTTATACATATGCAGATTGGGGTAAGAATATTTCTAACAGGAAGTCCACATCAGGCTACTTTACCTTCGTAGAAGGCAATCTGGTTACATAGAGGAGCAAAAAGCAAAAGGTAGTGGCATTATCCGGTGCTAAAACTGAGTTAAGAGGAATGGCCAAAGGTCTTTGTGAACTTTTTTAGCTTAAAAGGTTGCTAACCGAGATTGGTTTTGCTCCTAGCTTTGAAATGAACTTGTTCTGTGACAACAAGGCAGCTATTGATATTTCTCATTATCCAGTCCATCATGATTGTACTAAACACGTTGAGGTGGATCGACAATTCATCGAACATAATCTTGAAGCCAAGATAATTTGATTTCCATTTTTTAATTCTGAAGACCAACTCGCAGACATACTTACAAAGGTTGTTTCCAGCAAAATCTTCTACAACTCACTTGACAAGTTGTGTATTAGAGATATGTATGCACCAACTTGAGGGGGAGTGTTGGCATAAGTTGTCAATGAAGAACCGATAGGAGAAATTGTAGAATCAGTTTGAATTTGAAATCCCTTCTTTCAACAGTTAGCCATGATGTTAGCCATGATAGTAGCCTTAGAAAGTATACAGCCTAGAATAGCTTTCTAAACTTTCTCTTTGTTCATATATATAATTGTATTCATTCTTGAAAAAAAAAAGACTCATTTTTTAACATAATATATATATATATATATTCGACACTTACAATGCTAGAATATATATTATAAGTTAAACCAAGTAAAATAATAAACTATATAGCCATGACAACTAAGTGGGCATTTCATAAACAATTTGGTAATTGTAAAACTCAAAATTTATTATCTCTCTCTAAAAATTGATAAATTCTTAACTATTTAAAAATTAGAGAAACGACTCTTTTTGATAAGCAACGGTCACATACTTTAAAGGGCTATAAATAGAGGTTTCCTAGGGCTTTATAAGCCATCTCTTCCAAGCTTACATCATCATATCATTGCTATTGACTTTAGATCTACCATCTTCCAAATCTAGATTTGAAAGTTCTACTCATCTTAAATACTCAGAGCTTATACCTAATCAATTTTTAGAGAATGAGCATCTTATTACATCAAAACTACTCTATAAGAAAGTGTTATTTGGTCAACAACTTTATATTATCTCATTGCGGTGAAAGTTGTGGGTAGGTGCTACCCGGTAAGGCAAAAGGGCATACTTTGCTAGGATATGAGGGTTGCAGTCTTTGCTTTGTAAATGTTTGGTCTCCACCTGCGAGGAGGTCGTTATAGTGGAAAAACTCAAGTAGTGATACTTGAGTCAAAGACGTTGGAAGTTTTTCGAACCTTATAACTGCCGTGTTTGCTTTCTCTCCCCCTCTCTGTACTCTTATTTATTTTGCGAAATACCTTATTCATCCCCCGTATAGGGTAAATATCTGGGCAACAAGTGGTATCAGAGCCTCATCTTTTGTAAAATAGAGTTAACACTCTAAGATAAAAGATATAACAAATATTGTAGGGACCGTCTCTACAAAGGGGCAATCAACAAAGAGACCACCTTTGTTAAATGGTCAAAACTATACCTATTAGAAGACTAAAATGAGGATTTATCTTTAAGGTTTAGACTATGAGATATGGAAAGTAATTATAAACGGACTTCATATTCCCATGAAGTTTGAAAGTTCTACTAGCACCACCAAGGTCGCTAAGGAAGAACAAGAATAGAATGAAAAGGATCTCAAACTCATTTAACTGAATGCTAAAGCAATGAGTAATCTATATTGTGCCTTAGATGCAAATGAGTTCAGTGGAATCTCCGGTTGTGAATCTGCAAAGAAGATATGAGATAAACTTGAAGTTACCTACGAAGGTACAAATCAAGTCAAAGAATCTAAAATTAGTATGCTAGTTCACAAGTATGAACTATCTAAAGTAAATGAAAATGAGTCTATACCTGAAATGTTCACTAGTTTTACTAACATTATCAACTCTTTGAAAGCTCTTGGCAAGAGCTATGCTAACGTTGAAATGGTAAGAAAAATTCTTAGGTCTCTTCCACAAACATGGGAAGACAAGCTGATAGCCATTTAAGAAGCAAATGATCTCAACAAACAAAGTCTTGATGAGCTTCTCGGATCCCTCATGACTCATGAGCTTACCATAATAAGTCATGAAAAAGAAGATAAACCAAAGGAGAACCTTGCTCTTAAATCCTCATCTCATGTAAGTAAAGATAAAGAAAATGAAAAAGAGGATCAAGAAGTGATGAGGATGTTGCCTTTATCACAAGAAAATTCAAAAGCTACCTAAGAAGGAAACAACTAAATTGAAAGCAACAAAAAGGGGAATCAAACAAGAAGGAACTCTCAAATTGCTATGAATGTCATAAATCGGGACATATAAAAGTGGAGTGTCCTCAACTCAAAAGAGAAGGAAGAAGATCCAAGAAGAAAGTAATGAAAACTACTTGGGATGAATCAAATGAGGAATCAAGTGACCAAGAAGTAGCCAACTTTTGTCTCATGTCTCATGAGAATAAGGTAAACTCTAATCTTAACTCATCTCATTCCTATAAAGAATTAGAAAATTCCTTTAAGGAATTGCATGATGAACTTAAGAAAATCCTTTTAAAAACAAAGATCTCAAAAAGAAAATCTTCTCTCTTTCAAAAGATCTTCAAATTTCAAACAACCAAAATGAGATCTTAAAGAAAGAAAAGCATTCATTGATTTTAAAAAATAAGGATCTTGAGGAAGAAAACTCATCTCTCAAAAAAAAGGCAGATGATCTAAATTTCATTATTAGGAAGTTTACTAAGAGAAGTGAAATTTTAGATAAAATCATCTTATAACAAATATGTGTCTTTGATAAAGCGGGTTTGAGATACGATACTCATACCAAACAAAAGTATTATCAAACCTTCTTTATACGAGCTTATAGTTCAAACACAATCACTCGTGCACAATTTCCTAGAAAATCTAAACAGGGCATGAAAGACAAAGGCAAAAAGATTTGGGTTCCAAAAGGAACTTGGTTACCTAAGACTGTCACGACCCGAAACCGACCCTATGCGGATTAAGGGTCGTAGGGGCAGCCCTCGAGCCGTCCCTAACAAATTCTAATTAAGGATTAATAATAATATCATGAGATTAAATAATTAAGTACCGGAATCATAATAGGGTTTACAGACCATGATAAAAGTAATTCTTAAATTACAAATCCTTAAATAAAAATTCATCCCCAGGATGTAGACTCATGGGAGAGAAAAGACTATAACATACTTAGTTTATTACAATTTATAAAATCAAATTCACCATTTCATGCAGAAGACTGACTGTAAGCAAAAAAGTGATGCCTAGTAGCAGTGAACACCCTATGGTCTTCCTACAGCGTCCTTTCTTGAAAAAAAAATGATATATTTCTGGAGTGAGCTAACTTAGCTCAGTAAGTAAATTTTCTCGCTCTGCCATGGGTCAGGGCTAGTTTAAGTAGAAGAATATAATCAATGGTAAGAAAGGATATAACAAATAGCTAGTCACCAAGGAAAGTGGATCAACAAAGATAACCCATGGGTCCAAAAGGCATATCCCAGTGTAGTTTGAAAAAAAAGCAATGTAAACAGTTTAGCAAATCAATAGTAGGGCTTTAACTTATACAACAATTAGCTGCCATAAATCACAAGATATCAAATTGAGTCCAAAGATAGGCTTGCAAAGCGTATCATCAAACAAATAGTGGATCGTTAGATTATGATTCAAATAAAAGATATGAGCTACTAACAAAATAGATGCATCAATAAATAGGGCCCGGCTACCCCCAAAAGCACTCATTCAGGTTCCTGAATAGCACTAGAGCTCTTATCATATATCATGTCCTCCATGGACTAACTAAGTGTTGGGCATCATTCCCAATCACCGATTCGTAGGTCCAAATTAACATCCATGGAATCAAATATCATGATCAACAGAATTCCAGAAAGAATGTACATATACGTAGAATATCGAATTCTCAACAGTGAGAAGCATTGTAGTTTTCAATATCCAAATTAAAGGTATAGAAATGTGCAAGCAATCACATCAAGATATTGGTAAATGAAATCTCAATCCACAAGGAAGTATAAGTGTCAAATTGTGGAATCAATAAATGTCAGGTATGTATAAGAGTACAAATTGGCAGGATCAAGAAAATATGAGTGTGACATGGCTAAAGAAACACCATGTATTAGAGTTTGGGTTTACCTACCCCAAAAATGGTTCCTCCTCCTTACAAGAGAACTTAAACCTCATTATCCTTTCCTTTTGATGATCCTATAATCAGGAAACATTATTTAGTTCAATATTGTTCATGGACTTAATCTGATTTTATGGATGGATTTATGATCTTTTAGTTTTATGGGTTGTATTTTAAGTCTATGGACTTATGCAATTTAGGTCGTAACCTACTTGACTTTTTTACCCTATCTTGGTAGCTTGTTATACCTTTAAAGTGCCCCAAAAATAGCTAATGTTGCATATCTGTATTTTAAGTATTTTATTTGGTAAGGCAGACCCTACTGTTGGGTTCAGAACGTCGAAGAAAGTCAATTTAAGCCTTCACGGACTTCTATTTGGCTTCGGGGATCATTAGGGGTAAAATGGTAATTTTTACATTTTTATGTGTCTAAATTTTCAAGACCTCATATCATAAAACGGACCTCACCATTGGGTCTAGAATGTCAAAAAAAGTTAAAAATACACTACTCTTTCATTTTATTTGGGTAACGGTATATTTTACTATAATTAAATTATTTATTTTAATATTATATATATATATATATATTGTTAACAAAAATACACGTGTTGTCACGGCCCAAAACCCACCCTATGTGGATTAGGGATCCGTGACCCGGGTCTGCGGCCCGTGGGCCGTTCCCCGTCCAAAAGGATCTAAAATGCTAGGTAAAGTTTTTACAAAAGCATTTCTTAACCATTTAAAATATCTGATAGCACAGTCAGTTCACCACTTGATGCATGTCCAAAAAATTTATAAGTGTTAAATACAGATCCTTCAAAAACAAAACCAACAAACAGGACCGTGGTGACATGGGAGTATTAAGACCTGACAATATTCAACTTAATATAAAACTCGCCCAAACAGCTACCAGTAACTAGCAGCGTCTAAATCCCTGGAGCGCCCGAGGGTTCCCCGAATTCTTGTTGTCCTGAAAAATTTAAGGGAGAAGGGGTGAGCTAATAGCCCAATAAGTAATTTCCTGGCTTTAATGTGGGTTCGGGTTTGTCCGATGAAATGATAGATCAAAGAATAACAGATAGCCAATATGGGCAATAATGAAGGCGTAGCCAGTCACCAAAATGTGCAAAACATTGACCCGAGGCATATCCCACAATATAACACAAGAGTCAATAACAAAGCCAAATGAAATTGGGATCTGACCTATCATGATGGATTGCTGCCACAACGATACATTAGCCAATCAAAGATATACCATGCTTGCAACAATATGATCATTTCACAGGGTATAAAAAGATGATCATACAATGGAAACAAGAATAAGTTAACATCGAATTCAAATGGCCCAGATATACGTGAATTACCCGGGGCCCGGCATACCCCACTAAAACGCATGCTCAGATCCGCCACAGTTCCTCGGGCTCTCTGAAAAGCGTTAGAGCTCTTTTCAATATAGGTCCCGTAGGACACAACAGACCCTAATGGATCTTTTCCCCCACGTAATCTGTGAATGGATGGGTCATTGTGACTGAGCACAACCCCGAGTACACACCAAATATCATGACTGACAAAATCCCATACAAGATGTACAATCGTACCAACATTTGATATCACAAACAACAAAACACGAAGTGTATGGAATCAGTAGAATGTATCTCAAAACTAGGTCATGGTATGATAGTGTAATAATATTCAAATATCAATGATCAATCTCAACGTGATGTGAGCAAGCAAATCAAATCCAAAATCAAGTAAACTGATATCTACAAGTCAATTGGCTCAATCAAGTGCATCAGGTAGTAATGGAGTACAAATTGGCAGCATATGAACAATAACGTGACTGACTGGGAATAACCCATATTAAAGCGTCAGAATTACTTACCTCAAAATGACTCTCAGTAGTTCAACTAATCAAAGTCTCCTTCCCCTTTTCTTTTGACGTGCCTGTCAATTGAAAATAACTCAGTCTATAACTGAAATCGAACCATACTCGATATTCAAATTTGTTAATCTTGGCTATCGGTATCTCGATTACTAATCTAGATGTCGTCATTGTATCTGGAATGTTGAATAAAATAAGTTTAGGCTTTTACGGATCTTAAATCGGACGTCCAGATTAAAAAGGGCAAAATTGTCTTTGTACTTGTAGGTACTTTTATTCCCGAAACCTCTTTTTATAATTCTGACCTCACCGTTGGATTCAGTGGGTCTGAGATAGTAAGAATACCCATATAACTTGCCTTGTCAGGACACAGGGGTATTTTGGTCATTTTAAGACTTGTTCTCATTGTATTTTAATGTTCGGAGTCCCGTCTCGTAAAACGGGTCCCACCATTAGATCCGGAATGCCCGAGATAATAAAGTTTGACTATTCATTCGCCCTGTTCGGACTTCATTTGACTTATTTGTGACTCAGGGGTAAAATGGTAATTTTACCTATTTAATAAATTATTTAAATAATTTATTTTATTATTTTATTATTTTTCCAAGGGTGTTTTTGAAATAATTCTCCAAAGTCTGGGTCAGATTTGGAATAGGGTGGATAGTTGGGGCCAAACTGTAAATATCATAAGTTTTGGTTTATTTGTTTTTTTAATTAAAACGTTGGACCAGAGGGTTCACTTAACAAAACCCTAGACCGGACCGGTTATGCACTGAACCAACCGGTTCAGTCCTCTCCAGAGAACTGGTTTAATGGGTCATGCTGACGTCATGCTGACGTCAGCCCTAATTTAATATTTTTAAAACTCTTAATGAAACGGCGTAGTTTCATCGCCTGTTGGATCCGGTCGGGTCCCGACCCGACCCAGACCCGGATCCGGTCCCATCTTGACCCGACATGCCCCCCGTTTTTCCGGTGGTCTTCTCCGATCACCCCTGTCAATTCCGGTCACCGGAATCTTGGTCAACCCACCATTTTATATCATTTTTGAAGCCCAAAATTTACGGTTTTTGTGCCAAAACACTTCTAGAATCTCAAGCATCATTTTTAGACTGTTTTTAGTTGGATTGGCCACGGTTTTCCGACACCCATAGCCGGTTTTCCGGCGTTGCACCGGTGAGAGAATAATCGGCCATAGAATGGCCATTTCTTAACCGTTTTAGATGGTTCAAATTCCGTTGAGTTCCTAATGAACTTGGCTACCCATTTTAAGTCCTAAAATCGCGTTCAAATGGACCTACCAAAATCTACCATTGTTGACCGTAGCTAAAGTTCTTGGTTTTCATGTTTTTCTTTCATATTTTGATTCCCATAATTTCAAAATTAGATCTATAACAGCATAGAGTAAAAATTGAAGCAACGAGCATAATTGGTTACCTGTTTGTATGTTTCCTCCAATTGCTTCAAATTGATCTTTCTTTCTCTCTCTACTGCTCTCTCTCTCTCTCTAAGATCTGCTTCTGGTTCTATGCTTTTTTTTTTTTTCTCCCCGTGCTCACTGCCCCAGAACTCTGCTTCACTTTTCTATCTCTGTTTTCCTCACTCCCACACAAGAGATGTATATACACTTTTATATAAAATATACATTTATATTTCTTTGCCCCATCCACACTCAACCAAGCATGGCTGGCCATACCATCCTCCATGATTTTTTTGATTTCTCCCATACCCCTCTCCATACCTATAGGTATAGGTTAGGTGGAGTAGGTTTGATATTTTTATTTTATATACATATATATATATCCTATTTTATAATAATGTATAAATACATAATATATACCCATTTAATACACATGTATATATGTATTTTGATATTCATAAAATATAGGATTAAACAGCTCCAAGTACAATTGATATAGTGTTGCCCGACCCGACTGCCTCGATATTTGTGCCATTTTGGGTCGGGGTATTACATCCTTACCCCCTTAAAATAAGTTTGTCCTCAAACTTGCTCGTACTAAGACTGGAATAGCTGGGGGTATTTAGCTCGTATGACGTCCTCTCTCTCCCAAGTAGCTTCTTCAATTTGATGATTTTTCCAAAGTACTTTCACCAAGGGAATAGATTTGTTCCTCAGAACTTGGTCTCGACGATCTAGGATCTGCACTGGATGCTCAATGTATGTTAGATCCTTCTGAACGTCTAGCGGTTCATGCTCGATTACTTGATTGGGATCATGTAAGCACTTCCTCAACATGGATACGTGGAAGACATTGTGCACATGTGCTAATTCCGCTGGCAACGCAAGTCGGTATGCTACTGGTCCGACCCGTTTTATAACCTCAAAGGGTCCAATGTAGCGGGGTCCCAGCTTCCCTTTCTTCCCAAATCTTACCACGCCCTTCATGGGTGACACTTTTAGAAACACAAGGTCGCCCTTTTCAAATTCTAGCTCACGTCTCCGGACGTCGGCATAACTCTTTTGACGACTTTGGGTTGCTAGCAGTCGCTGCTTGATTATTCGGATCTTTTCTGAAGTCTGCTCTACCATCTCAGGGCCATATAACTTCCTCTCGCCTATTTCAGTCCAGCACAGTGGAGACCGGCACTTCCTACCATATAGTGCCTCATATGGAGCCATCCCAATGCTAGACTGGTAGCTGTTATTATAGGCGAACTCTACCAGTGGAAGTGAATCCTCCCAGCTCCCTTTGAAATCCAAAACGCAAAATCTCAATAAGTCCTCCAGTGTTTGAATGGTTCTCTCAGACTGCCCGTCAGTCTCGGGATGGTAGGCTGTGCTGAGGCTGAGCTCCGTGCCCATTGCTTCCTGTAAGATTCTCCAGAATTTGGACACGAACCTCGGATCTCGGTCAGACACAATAGATACTGGGACTCCGTGCAGTCGAACAATCTCCTGGATGTAGAGCGCTGCCAATCGCTCTAATGACTGGGTTGTCTTAGTTGCTAGGAAGTGAGCCGATTTTGTCAATCTATCAACAATCACCCATATCGAGTCACTCCCTCGAGGCGTCTTAGGCAACCCGGAGACAAAGTCCATAGTGATATGCTCCCATTTCCACTCGGGTATTGGGAGCGGCTGTAATGGTCCACTCGGCCTTTGGTGTTCGACTTTAATCTGCTGGCATTTAATACATCGTGGTATAAACTCAGCTATGTCCTTCTTCATCCCTGGCCACCAATAGGTCGTCTTGACGTCGTGGTACATTTTAGTGCTTCCTGGGTGTACAGCAAATCTCGAATTGTGTGCATCATCCAGAATCTCTTTTCTGATCTCGGGCGTGTCTGGCACACAAATTCGATCTCTATAATACAGCATCCCATCGCGCACCACGAATTCTGAGTTCTTCCCTGACTCCGTTTCTTCACGGAGCTTGACCAGTTTCTCGTCGTGTTTTTGTTGCCCTCTAATCTTGTCCACAATTGTTAATCCGACAGTGACATTAGCGAGTACTGCTCCAGTACTGGGCAGAACCACCTCAATTCCCATTTCCTCTAGATCCCTCTGTATCTCTCGCTGTGTGGTCAACAAACAAGCAAGGCTCCCTGAAGACTTGCAGCTGAGAGCATCAGCTACTACATTGGCTTTTCCGGGGTGATACTGGATGCTAAGTTCATAATCTTTAATCAGCTCTAACCATCGGCGTTGCCGCATGTTGAGCTCCTTCTGTGTAAAAAGGTACTTGAGGCTCTTATGGTCTGTGAAGATCTCACAGGTCGCCCCATAAAGATAATGCCTCCAAATTTTCAATGCAAATACTACAGCTGCTAGCTCCAGATCATGAGTCGGGTAGTTCTTTTCATGAGGTCTCAACTGTCTCGATGCATAGGCTACTACCCGGCCCCTTTGCATCAGCACACACCCCAAGCCTTTGTGTGAGGCGTCACTATAAATCACGAAGCCTTCGATCCCATCTGGCACTGTCAAAATAGGGGCTGATACCAGACGGTCCTTCAGCTCCTGAAAGCTCTTCTCTCGCTCCTCAGTCCATACAAATGGGGTATTCTTACGAGTTAACTGTGTGATCGGCGCGGCTATTTTGGAAAAATCCTGGACAAAGCGCCTATAATACCCAGCTAAACCCATAAAGCTCCGGACTTCAGTGACGCTGGTCGGTCTGGACCAATTCACGATGGCTTCTATCTTTTGTGCATCCACTGAAACGCCATCTTTAGAAACCACGTGCCCTAAAAATGATATGCTGGGAAGCCAGAACTCACACTTCTTCAACTTTGCGTACAGTTTCTGCTCCCTCAGCTTCTGCAGAACTTTTCTTAGATGCACTTCGTGATCTTCTGGACTCTTAGAGTAGATTAAGATGTCGTCAATAAATACTATCACGAAGTCATCCAAGTACGGCTTGAAGACCCTATTCATTAAGTCCATGAATGCGGCTGGGGCATTTGTCACCCCAAATGGCATTACCAGAAACTCGTAGTGTCCGTATCGGGTCCTAAATGCCGTTTTCTGCACATCCTCAGGCCTAACCTTAAGTTGGTGATAACCCGATCTCAAATCTATCTTAGAAAACATCTGTGCCCCTTTTAGCTGATCGAACAAGTCATCCACCCTTGACAGTGGGTACTTGTTCTTGATGGTGACCTTGTTAAGTTCGCGATAATCAACACACAACCTCATGGTCCCATCTTTCTTTTTGAAAAACAACACTGGGGCACCCCATGGCGACGAGCTAGGCCGTATGAATCCTTTGTCTAGCAATTCTTGCAGTTGCAGCTTTAATTCCTTCAGCTCAGTCGGCGCCATTCTGTATGGGGTTTTAGACACTGGTGTCGTACCGGGAATCACATCAATACAGAACTCGATCTCTCGGTCTATGGGCATGCCAGGAAGGTCATCAAGAAATACATCAGGGAACTCCCGGGCAACTGAGATCTGATCCAGAATAGGCTCTTGTGAGTGGGCATCCATGATGCTACACAAAAACCCATGACACCCCTTTCGGAGCAAGCGTCTGGCCTGAATGGCAGAGACAAAATATGGCGGGGTGACTACTCCCGTCCCCTCAAAGATAACCTTCTGTTGCCCTGGGCCCTGTATTTGAACCTTCTTAGCTTCGCAATCAATTGTGGCATGATTCGCAGTTAACCAATCCATGCCTAGAATCACATCAAATCCACAGATTTCTAAGGGTATCAGGTCCGCCATGAACTGAATACCCATAATCTCAACCCCGCAAGATCTATAGATAGTATCTCCAAATAATGACTCCCCCGATGGTACAGTGACAGTCAACACAAAACCTAAGGGTTTGGCTCCCATGTTCATTCTATTAGAAAATGTCGGTGATATAAACGAGTGTGTGGACCCAGTATCAAATAAGACATGTGTAGGCTGAGAACAAATTGTAATGGTACCTGCAACTACCGAGGTAGTGGCCTGCACATCCCCTAGTGTAATAGCGAAGACCCTCCCCGGTCGTTGCTGCTCAATCCTGGGTCCTCCACTCTTCTGCTGGGGTTTCGTCACAGAGGCCGATGCAACTGATGCAGTATTGACCACTGACTTGTTGTTCTTGGGACAGTCCTTCTTAAAGTGCCCGACTTGTCCACAATTGAAGCAGGCCTTGGTGTCACGATAGCATGGTCCTTTATGAAATCCCTGGCAGGTGGGACATTTAGACGCGCCCCCGTCTTGTGACTTAGCCTTTTTCTGACCAGAACCCGTACTAAAATTACGTGATCCTGTGCCAGTACCAGAAAATGAAGATCCCTGCCCCTTACTCTTGTGGTTCCCAGGCCTCTGATTCTTCCGTCTTTTTGCAAACTCCTCCCCGCTCTGTTCTATGATCATGGCAGTTTCCACTACCTCATCGTAGGTACTGAGTCGGTGAGGCCGAATCCTATCTTTAATGGCCCATCTGAGGCCGCTTTCAAACTTGCAGACCTTTCTTTCTTCCGTATTTATAACATTTGGGGCAAATCTGGCCAGCTCGGTAAACCTGGTCTCGTATTCCTCAACAGACATGCCTCCCTGCTGAAGGGTGATAAACTCAGCGGCCTTTTGATTCTGAATTTCCCGAGGGAAATACTTCTGATTGAAAATCTCCACAAATCGTGGCCAAGCCATATTAGGTTCCCGGGCTTCCTGCAAAAGCCACCACATGTGTGCTGCCCCCGTCAGCATATAAGTGGCATAGCCCACTTTTTGAGTGTCTGTACATGTCATAATTTTGAAAACCTTATCCATTCCAAGCATCCATTCTTCAGCTGCTGAGTGTCCCCCTTTTCCATCGAACGCAGGCGGTTTCATATTCTGAAACCGTTTATAAAAGTAAGTGGGGTCCTCCTCACGTCTAGGTCTGTCCTCTGGGGCTGGAGGGTTATTCGGTGGCATTGGCCCATTTGCCTGGGCCTGCATTTGGGGCATCATCTCCACTACTCGATTCAGGATCTCCTCCATACGATCCATGCGCTCTCGATCAGACTCCATAGCCCTACTACGAGTTTGCACCATACACTGCAAAAAGGACAGTCCACAAAACTTGGGTAATTAATTGACCTCTAGACTTATGACCCTCAGACTTTAGCGAGTTGTAATACTTCAATCTTAATCTCCCATGGACCACTAGAACCATATGCTCTGATACCACTCTGTCACGGCCCAAAACCCACCCTATGCGGATTAGGGATCCGTGACCCGGGTCTGCGGCCCGTGGGCCGTTCCCCGTCCAAAAGGATCTAAAATGCTAGGTAAAGTTTTTACAAAAGCATTTCTTAACCATTTAAAATATCTGATAGCACAGTCAGTTCACCACTTGATGCATGTCCAAAAAATTTATAAGTGTTAAATACAGATCCTTCAAAAACAAAACCAACAAACAGGACCGTGGTGACATGGGAGTATTAAGACCTGACAATATTCAACTTAATATAAAACTCGCCCAAACAGCTACCAGTAACTAGCAGCGTCTAAATCCCTGGAGCGCCCGAGGGTTCCCCGAATTCTTGTTGTCCTGAAAAATTTAAGGGAGAAGGGGTGAGCTAATAGCCCAATAAGTAATTTCCTGGCTTTAATGTGGGTTCGGGTTTGTCCGATGAAATGATAGATCAAAGAATAACAGATAGCCAATATGGGCAATAATGAAGGCGTAGCCAGATATGTTGAACAACTTCTCGGATTTGAAAACCATGAGAAGCCAAACCATGTATACAAAATAGTTAAGGCTCTCTATGGTTCGAAATAAGCTCATAGAACTTGGTATAAAAGATTTAGTGGTTTCCTCACTAAAAATGACTTTATTAGAGGAAAAATAGATACCACCTTGTTCATTAAAACAAAAAGAAAAGAAATGTTTATTGTACAAATATATTTTGATGACATTATATTTAGCTCAACAAATGAATATCTATGCAAAGACTTTGCCAAATGCATGAAAGATGAATTTGAAATGAGTATGATAGGAGAAATAATTTCTTCTTATGATTACAAATAAAACAATCTAAAGAAGAAACTTTTATCAATCAGTCCAAGTATATTAAAGAACTTTTTAAAAGATTTGGAACGGAAGAAGCAAAACTCAAAAGTACTCTGATGGGTGTTGCCACTAAACTTGAGAAAATGATAAATAAAATGAAGTTGATATTAAAAAATATAGAGGAATGATTAGAAGTCTCTTGTATCTCACAACAAGTAGACCAGATATTTTGTTTAGTGTATGCTTATATGCAAGATTTCAATCTTGTCCTAAGGAATCACATCTAAGAGTCGTAAAAAGAATCTTTAGATACCTCCTAGGAACAACTGATATAGGGTTATTTTATCCTAAAAACACCTCATTTGATCTATTAAGCTATTTGGATGCTGATTTTGCTGGTCGTAGGATAGACAGAAAAAGCACAAGTGGAATTTGTCATTTTCTAGGAAATTCACTCACATCCTGGTTTAGCAAAAAGTAAAATTCAGTAGCATTGTCCACTACTGAAGTGGAATATGTGTTAGCCTGAAGTTGTTGTGTTCAAACTCTATACATGAAACAATAACTCCAAGATTTTAAGCTTAATTATGATCTAATACTAATTAAGTGTGATAACACTAGTGCAATTAACATTAGTAAAAATTCAATCCAACACTCTAGGACCAAACATTGAAATTAGACATCATTTTCTTAGAGTTCATGTGCAAAATGGTGATGTAATCCTTGAATCCATTGATAAAAACCATCAATTAGCATATATATTCACTAAACCACTCCATGGGGCGATATTTTGCTTTATTAGAAGAGAATTATGAATAATTGACCCAAAAGATTTGAGTAATTAAGTGATAAAAATCACATCTCCTCAAATCAGTCGACTGTCTTTATAGACCAGTTGACTAATAATGGAAAATAGTCGACCATAAGGTCCACTGAAGCCTTAGGAACAAATAAAAATTGGCTACTGGTCAAAACAGTAGACCAACCAGTCGATTGATAATTGAACCAGTCGACTGAATGGATAAAACAGTCGACTGATCAAGAGTTATAGAAAGAGAATTTTTAGGCACTTGTTAAAAACAGTTGACCTACCAATCGACTGCCCAAAAACTAAGGCAAAACTAGTTGACTAATGGTGAAAACCAATCGACTGATTTGGACGAAGCTATAAAAACTGAGCGAAGTTTAAAACATTTCAAACTCGCGCTCTTGAGACCTTTCGACTTCTTCTTTCAAACCTCTCAAAACTGTCTAAATTCTTTCCCAAACCTCTCGATTTCTCTTCCATGACTCCCAAAACCAAAAACACAAGTTCTAAATCGCTAGGAAAAGGTCCTACAGAGGATTTTGACGCCGAACACAGCACAAAATCTCGCCTTGACACCTAAGTTTTTCTCAACACTAAAATCGTACAAAAATTCCACATTGACATCAAACATAGACACATCAAGTACAGTAAAACCATCAACACCCCTTTTTTCAACTCTGAATTCATTCTCATAGGTACTCACTTTGATTACCTTGGTTGGACTAAATTTCTATCTTGCTCTAACACTCAATACACCCGACTTGTTCAACTTTTCTACGCCCATTTTGAAATGCTTAAGGGCCTCAATGCTTCTTCATGGGGTTCTTGACCATCCTATCTCTCTCAAATTCGAAAATGTTTTCAAAATCTTCAGTCTTCCTCAAGGGGACTTCCAAGAATTTATTACCAATACTTAGGTAATCCATCAAGGATTTGATCCTTTTATGGCTATACCAAAAATATGTGGTACCCCTTACATCACCGAGGCATTCAAACCTAAGGCCTCCCAACTCACATTTAAATCCTGTCTTATCCATCACATCATCACCTACAACATTCTTATACGTGCTACTGGACGAGACTTTGTATCGTACATAGACATATTCCTCATTTGGTAAGTCCTTGATCATAAAAAGGTCGACCTTTCTCATATCATCATTCATCACATGAATGATTGCCTAAAAAAGAAACGGGGCATCTTCCCTTATGGAAACCATCTCACCACTCTTTTAAAACACTATGACATTGACCTTTGTGGAGAAACTGACTTCTACACACCCATTCACGTGAACATATATTCCAAAGGTACCTTGAAATCCATGGGATACAAGTCCAATGATCAATGATAGGTCCCCAAATTTGCTCCCACCACTGAACCGACTCAAGAGACTCTCTCTTCCACTCACCCTACTCTACAGACCGCCTCTCATTCTCCTCCTTCGGTCCCAATCACAGACTGCTCCTCCATCCTCACTTTTTCTCGAGAAATGAATTCCAACTTCCCAACCCAAATTCGGCTCATTAAATCAAATCTCTCCATAAACCTATTTAGCATCACAGACAAGATAGAGGTAATAGAGAATTGTGTTCACATTCTCAAAATTTGGGCATTTTCTCTCTATGAGCATAATGAGAGAAAACACGGAGAAACCAAGCTTAAGGCACTCGAGGTCAAAGCCACTCTTCAGCAAATCCTCAGGCAAAAAACGTCCTACTAGAAATCCTAAGTCATTTTTTTTTTAAATGACAAAAGGGGAGAAAGAATAGAAGAAATAAGAAGAAGAAGAAGAAAGAAAAGAAATTGAAATATAGAAGACATAGGATTTTCAACTAAGGGTATCTCACTAATTTTGATGATCACAAAACATTATTCAATGGACTAATAGTTTATCCAAGTGACAATGCAAATACGTTATCTAGGTCAAAGAAGCTTGTTGACCAAGAAAATGACGAAAGTCCATCAAGTTAAAAGATTTCACTCAAGAGCATGTTAATTCCAAAGCAAAGATCCAAACAAGAGGAATGCTCCCACGATGACTCACTCAAGTCCAAGTATTTAAGTGAAAACTTTCATTTTTCCTCATTTTGGGTTTTGGGTTTTGATTGATGTTAGGATTAGATTGATTATTGGTCGTAAGCTCTCACTATTTAAAATAATCATCTAAGGGCTAACCTCAAATGATTTTTTCAAAACAAAAAATTTAACTTAAAGTTTTGAAAGACCAAAAGGTCTTGACAAAAACACACTTAGAAAGAAATAAGTCAGAAGACACTCACTGTCTAAATTAGTCGACTGATTTTTAAAGATTATTTGTCACATTGATAAAACCAATCGACTGAGTGAAGTTTTATAAAAATGCTTAAGCACATTTTTCAAATTAGTCAACTTCTAAAAAGATTCAGTTGACTATCCTTAAAGGCAAATTTAGTGTACAAACAAAACCAGTTGACTAATTCATAGAACCAGTCGATTGAATGTCTAATTGATGAATTGCCTAATCACACTGTCTAAATCAGTCGACCTGAAAGCTATATTAGTCGACCACTTCTCAAAGGAAAAAATAATGTACAAATATAACCAGTCAACTGATACTGAAGACCAATCGACTGATTGTTCTTAACCAAATAAACCTCAAACCCTCTAAACAAATCAATTAACCTGATTAGTCGACTAATCCTCGTTGAAGTCGACAAATTCTATTGATCTAGCACTCACAAATTCAAATTTTGAACAGACAAAAAATGAAAAAAAAATGACTCTTTTTGAAAAACAACGATCATATACTTTAAAAGGCTATAAATAAAGGTTCTCTAGGGCTTTCTAAGTCATCTCTTACAAGCTTACATGATCATATCCTTCCTACTGACTTTAGATTTACCATCTTCCAAATCTAGATTTGAAAGTTATACTTATCTTAATACTTAGAACTTACACATGATCAATATTTAGAAAATGAGCATTTTATTGCACCAAAACTACTTTAGAAGAGAATGTTATTTGATAAACATCTTTGTATTATCTCATTGCGATGATAGTTGTGGGTAGGTGCTATCCGGGTGAGGCAAATGACATATTTTGTTGGGATAAGAGGGATGCGGTATTTGCTTTGTAAATGTTTGGTCTCCACCTGCAAGGAGGTCGCTATAGTGGAAAAACTCAAGTGGGAATTGATGAGTGCGCAAAAGTGCACTCTAAATGTCCTATTATTTGATTAAAATTGCTAGAATTATGAATAGAAATGTTGGGCTTCAATTGATTTTATTAAATATAATTTTTATTCACAATGAGATATATTTGAGCATTATTCTATAATATTTCAAATCTCAAATATTACATTTTTTGTTGGCGAGAGATAATTCGCAATTGCGTTTTACACTTAATATTTTTGGAACTATTTTTGGTTTTTTGGCAGATTCGACCATTGAGTTTCAATTGAGATTTGGATGGTATTAGAGTTTCAGAATGAGACAACGGTTTTCATGAAGTTTTCAGAGTTTGTTTGGGCTTCCAAACATTATTTCAAAGACAGGCCTGGAAAGTTGCTATGAACATGTCCGTCCAGCCAACTTGAAGGGGTCATAACTTGAGCTTCTAACGTCCAAATCAGGTGGCATTTAAGCCTAAAATTATTTACTCATCCAGGGCTACAACTTTCGTGAAGAACTCGAATCGAGATTTCGTCGTTATCCAATGTAAAAATGGGCTTGAACATTATGACTGTGTGCATATGCGGTTGGAAAAGAAGAAATAAAAAGAATTAGAAGAGGGCTTGGTTGTACGGCTGAGCAATAGTGCAGCCAAGACAAAAGGAGAGAAATAAAGAAAGAAAGAAAAATATATAAAAGAAAAGTCAAACTTGGTGGCTGATCAGGAAACCAAAAGAAAAGCAATGAAAATAAAGAGACCAAGTGATGCGGCAGGCTTGGCTTTCGATCAGTGGTGGGCCCTATTGGATGCAATTGAGGCGCATGGGTTGAATTCAGAAAGCAATGGCTGGCCTGTTGTGCGGCTATCTTGAAGTTGGGCGCTGCTTTGGCTTGTGGGGCCCGATGCCAAAAAGAAAAATAAAGAAAAAGAGAGGCAATTGGCTTGGCAGTGGGCTTTGTGTGGGCTGCCAATGCGTGAGGCGTTAGCTTGCAATTGGCTGATCCATGCGGCGCAAGAGTGGGCTAGGGGCTTGAGGGTTTTTTTTTTTATGCAAATAATATGAAATCCGTGCGGCAGAAAAACTGGAGGGGAGCGCAGGACGGCGGCTGGGAGAACAGGAACAGAACAGAGGTACTGTGTGCAGCAGTTCTGGCGCAGAGAAGAAGTCGCAGGTTACTCCACTGGCTCAGTTTTTTTTCGTGAGGATTTATGTTACCCGTCCTGTACATGGGTAACTGAAATTTTTAAGTGGGGTTAGGGATGAACTTGTACCATAGATGATTATTTTAATTTATTTTTGATTCATGTACGTGGTTTTCACTTGTTAAATTCTTTGATGATTATTCATAATTAATTGTTGGATTTTATTGTCCGAATAATTAAAGGGTTTAGTCCGTTTATAGATTCAGTCATGCTTTTTCTATCGAATGGATTAATGTTTTGATTATTTTTGGAACAATTAAATATTTTTATTGATTCAATTCTCTGCTGCAGTATTGCTTGTTGGGTATATTGCCATCATTGTATTTTATCAATGTGAATAATAATTTGAGTGATTTAAAGATGATGAATGATTTTTCGAAGGGTTATTTTCAGTCTAATTTTGGTTCATAATTTTTATATCTTCCGATTGAGATATTTGGAATTTAAATTCTCAATTGAGTTAACAGTGAATTAAAAATAATCAAAATACCAATTATGTGCAAGGGATTCCCGAAACTCTACTGTTCGTTAAATTTGAATATTTTCATCCGTTATTTAGCTTGTTTAATTTTTAGTTGCATTCAAAATCACTTTCTATATTTTTATTTTTTCGTTAACCGTTTAATACTTCTGTAGTTTTAGAAATTCTGTTTATTATTCTTTTAATTTAGTCTCCCTGTGGAATCGACACCCCAAAGCTACACTACAACTACTGCGTTATTCTTTGGGCGTAATCAAATTTTGGCGCCGTTGCCGGGGAGACGGTAGAAGAATCAGTAGATAGTTTTTCTTTTCAGCAGTTTGTAAAGGCGGTAACTTCGTTCCCTTCTTTTTAGTTGCTTTATTATTATTATTATTATTATTATTATTATTATTATTATTATTATTATTATTATTATTATTATTTATTTTTATTTATTCATTTCATTTCATTTTATATTATTCCTTTTATTTTATTTTATTATTGTCATCTTGCATGCATAATATGTATAGGGACGCATTAGGCTGATTTGCTTGTAGGCCTGTGTTAGAGTCGGATTTAGAGTCAAATTTTTCGTGTTTTTCTAATTCTTTGTTTGATAATTCTTCCAATTCTACAAATATGAGTGAATACGAGGATCAACCCACTAGGACCCTTCAGGATTACCTTCACCCTACACGCACAGCCACACCATCATGCATCATGTTTCCACCCAATGCTCGTCCAATTGATGTTAAAACGGGGGTGATACAGTTACTCCCTACATTTCTTGGTTTGAAAATGAAAATCCATATGTGCACATTAGGGAGTTTGAAGATGTAGTTGCGACTTTCCATAATCAAAATGCAACACAAGACATTGTGAGACTTAAGCTCTTTCATTTCTCTTTGAAGGATAGAGCTAAAAGTTGGCTATACTCACTGAGACCACGGTCAATTGGATCGTGGAATGAAATGACTCAGGTTTTCTTCACTAAATACTTTCCCCATCATAAGACCAATGCTTTAAAAAGACAAATTTCTACCTTTGCACAAAAGGACAGTGAGACTTTGTATCAGTCTTGGGAGAGATTTAAGGAGTTATTGAGTATGTGCCCTCACCATGGGTATGAGAGTTGGCATGTAGTGAGTTATTTCTATGAGGGACTTACACCTAAAGAGCGCCAATTTGTAGAGATGATGTGTAATGGTGAGTTCTTACAAAAAAATCCATGATGAGGCCATAGAGTATCTTAATGAGCTTGCTGAAAAAGCTCACACATGGACAGGACCTAGTGCTACTGAGAGCACAAATAGGTCACGACCCATAGGGAACCAACAGAGTGGGGGAATTTACCATCTTAGGGAGGAGGATAACTTGAAAGCTAAGATTGAGACATTCACTAGGGAGTTAGAGGTGCTAAAGGCTAGAGACTTAAAGCCAACACACTTAGCTAATCATGCAGATTCTTTTAGACCATGTTCTGTGTTTGGCGGAGTAGACCACCTTGCCCAAGAGCGTCCCACATCAGCTGAGATGAGAGGGATGTATGAGGACCAGTGTAATACCTTAGGTATGTACAAAAAGCCTTTCACACCCTACTTTGAGACTTACAATCCAGGATAGCGCAATCACCCCAATTTTAGCTGGAAAATCTGAAAACCAGCCACCTGCACCACCACTTGCACAGCCTCCTAGATCATACCCTGCACCATATCATGCATTTTCATTTTCTAGGAATTCTCTAGAAGACACTTTACAGGCATTTATTGAAGCACATGGTAAGACTAACCAAACATTTGAATCTTTGATTACGCAGGTTATCGAAGAGAACAAGGAGATAAAGAGCCAAGTGTCTAAATTGATGAGCTCTTTGAGTGTGAATGAGCGAGGCCGATTCCCTTTCCAAGCTCAGTCCACACCCCAAGGTCAACACATGGCACAAGAGAATTTGAAGGATGTGAACTGCCATTGTGACTCGCAGTGGTAAGTCCTTACACATCCCAACCATTGACAAATCAGAGGATGTGGAAAAGGAACAAGATAGTAGCAATGCTGAGCTGCCAAGGAACCAGAGGTGACGAATAGCTATGTTAAGGTACCATTCCCTCAAGCTTTAAAATCAACCAAGCGCACTTTGGATCCTAACAACGAAATGTTAGAGAATCTCAGGCAGGTAAAAATCAATCTTCCTCTCTTGCATGTGATTAAACAAATTCCTACTTATGCAAAAGTTCTTAAAGATTTATGTACAGTTAAGAGGAAGCTACCACGTGAAGAAGACAGCATTCCTGACAGAGCAAGTTAGTGCTCTAATTGAGTAGAGGATTCCCCCCCCCAAGTACAAGGATCCTGGTTGTCCAACCATTACATGCAGCATTGGAAATCATGAGTTTGGACAAGCTTTACTTGATTTAGGAGCAAGTGTGAATTTAATGCCTTATTCTATTTACTTGCAGATGGGGTTAGAAGAAATCAAACCAACCTCTGTGGTATTGCAATTGGCTGACCGTTCAGTCAGAGCGCCACGGGGTGTGGTAGATGATGTTCTGATTCAAGTTAATAAATTTTATTATCCTGTTGATTTCATAATCCTTGACACTAAATCTGTTGTTGATTTTACCTCTAAGATTCCTTTGATTTTAGGAAGGCCTTTCCTTGCCACTACTAATGCTTTGATTAATTGTAGGAAGTGGGCTCATGAAGCTGTCTTTTGGGAACATGACTCTTGAGGTGAATATATTTCATGTTGCAAAACAGCCAGAAGAGGAGGATGAAAGCTGCCAGACGTGTATGATTGACTCACTCATGGATAAGGGAATTCCTGCAACTCATGATTCTGACCCCCCTGAGCATTTTCCTGTTAATACTGAGTTTGACTATATTTCTGCTCCATCTGATATGGTTGATGTTTGTGCTATTTTTGACAGAACTCAGGATTATGGAGCACAGGAATGGAAACCAAAGTTTGAGGAGTTGCCTAACACAAGTAAAGAACAGATTCCGTCAAGTGTGGAAGAGCCTAAAAGTTGAATTGAAACCTTTGCCTAAGGGTTCAAAATATGCCTTCCTCTTTCCAGGTGATACGTTTCCTATTATTATGTCATCTGAATTGTCTAAGTCTCAAGGTGAGAAACTACCTCAGACCCTAAGTAAGCCCAAGCCGACTATGGGCTGGAGCATTGCTGATCGAGTTAAAATGAAAGTGTTGCATGATAACAATATTTTGAGAAAAACGTTTAAGCCTAATGATCGAGTTTTCTTATATGATTCTAGACTCCATAAGCACACAAGAAAACTCAGGTCTAGGTGGACAGACCCCTTTATAGTGAAAAATGTTTTTGAAAATGGGGCAGTAGAAATAGATGATCTTAAGGATAGGCGAGTTTTTAAAGTAAATGGCCAGCGCCTTAAAGTTTTGATTGATAGGCAAGTTCCGGAAGTGGAAGACATTCCACTTATGGACCCGGTCTATCCACCTTGATCACACCATGCAGGTATGTTTTATTTTTTTATTTGTTTTTATTTTTTTATTTTATTTATTTATTTTATTTTATTTTGTTTATTTTGTTTTCTTTTATTTTCGTTCTTTTTCTTTTTGTTTGCTGCTGTTTTTCTTTGTTTTTATTTACAGGTTAGTTTCATTTTGTCAAGTTTAGGATGCCATCTTTGGTGCTTAGCGAGCTACCCACGACACATCAGGTGTATTCTCTCATTTTTAGAACCCTCCATTCAATTTTGATTGTTAAACATTGAGGACAATGTTTCATTTAAGTTGGGGGGTGGGTGATTGCAAATTCATATTTTCATGTGTCAAAATTTTTAAAATTTGCATCACACGTGCATCTTTTTCACACGAGTACTCATTTTCATTCATAGCTATTTTTGTGAATTCATCGAATCCACTATAATCATTCTACTGAGGCATTCACAGAATTTTTAGTGCACTTATCCAAACTTTGTGGTAAGATGGTGGTTGACACATGTAGCTAGAGAACTCTTTTGCTTAAGTATTCATGTGTGTTTTGGAGAGAATTGAGAGTCTACAAATTCAGTTTGTGATAAGCATTCATTGATCTGTTGAATTGGGCACTTCTTTTGAGAATATCATTACATGGTTGGTGGTATGACTGGCGGATATACTTGGGATATGACGAAGGTCAATTTAGGATTAACGTTTGAGCCTTTCAAGCTAACCCTTCTCATCATAGACCCTTAGTAGCCAGCTTTGAGCCAACAAACACATATAATTCTTTTTCATGTGCCTACATCATCCATACCTCTCTACATTGGAGTATAGCCTATACTTTAATTTTTTCTACCCTTGTTGCTTCCAAGTGTGTACTAGGTGTGAAATTTGCGTTACTTGTCTTTTGTGTTGCATTGAAAAAAAAAAAGAAAAACAGAAAAAGAAAAAAAGGAAGAAAGTGCAAAAGTGTTCAATTGGGTGAGCATTAAAGTCAATGAGCATCAAAGTTTATTCTATTGAAGAAAAAAAAAAGAAGGAAAAAAAAAGAAGAAAAAAAAGTTGAAAAAATTGAAAAAGGTGAAGAAAAAGAGAGAGAAAGAAGAAGAAGAAGAATGAGATGTTTTGTTATTCAAAGATTTGAAAAGTTGAAGAGTACATCAAGTGGAAAGTTTGGTTTGCTATGGTTCGTAATGAAATTCTCTTAGTATGTACTTGGAAGTTTTTGAATTCTTTTTACCCTTTTCTTCATATAGCCTTTAACCCAAACCACGTTACAACCCTTTTATATTGATCGTTCTGATCCTGAGTAAGCCTGTGGAAAGAGCGGTGGAAGTCTCATTGGTTAGTGCGCCTATCATAAGATCAATGTTTGCTTGTTGCTTGTTCATAGTTGCCTAATTCTTCATTGAGCGTGTACACCCCTTGTCAACTCTATAGAGAGAACCCCTACATGAAACACTTTTATACCCGTGAGATATGGAGTTGAACCTTTTGCTTGAGATGTTCTTGATGTTGCATGTGTCATGGTTTGTGGTTAGATGGATATGGTTTGGAACACACACACATAATCTGTGAGTTGCTATAAGTGAATTGATTGTTATAGGATTTTTGAATTCCTTAAATTGCCTTGATTTGCGAATTTAAAAAGTGTGATTAGAAGCCTTCTGTGTGTGATAAAGTTTGGTCTCTTTTGCCATATTTCCATGGAAATTGCTAGGGACTAGCAATGAGCAAGTCGGGGGGTGTGATGAGTGCGCAAAAGTGCACTCTAAATGTCCTATTATTTGATTAAAATTGCTAGAATTATGAATAGAAATGTTGGGCTTCAATTGATTTTATTCAATATAATTTTTATTCACAATGAGATATATTTGAGCATTATTCTATAATATTTCAAATCTCAAATATTACATTTTTTGTTGGCGAGAGATAATTTGCAATTGCGCTTTACACTTAATATTTTTGGAACTATTTTTGGTTTTTTGGCAGATTCAACCATTGAATTTCAATTGAGATTTGGATGGTATTAGAGTTTCAGAATGAGACAACGGTTTTCATGAAGTTTTCAGAGTTCGTTTGGGCTTCCAAACATTATTTCAAAGACAGGCCTGGAAAGCTGCTATGAACATGTCCTTCCAGCCAACTTGAAGGGGTCATAACTTGAGCTTCTAACGTCCAAATCAGGTGGCATTTAAGCCTAAAATTATTTACTCATCCAGGGCTACAACTTTCGTGAAGAACTCGAATCGAGATTCTGTCGTTATCCAATGTAAAAATGGGCTTGAACATTATGGCTGTGTGCATATGCGGTTGGAAAAGAAGAAATAAAAAGAATTAGAAGAGGGCTTGGTTGTACGGCTGAGCAATAGTGCAGCCAAGACAAAAGGAGAGAAATAAAGAAAGAAAGAAAGAAAAATATATAAAAGAAAAGTCAAACTTGGTGGCTGATCAGGAAACCAAAAGAAAAGCAATGAAAATAAAGAGACCAAGTGATGCGGCAGGCTTGGCTTTCGATCAGTGGTGGGCCCTATTGGATGCAATTGAGGCGCATGGGTTGAATTCAGAAAGCAATGGCTGGCCTGTTGTGCGGCTATCTTGAAGTTGGGCACTGCTTTGGCTTGTGCGACACGACAACACGACTCGAACACGACATAAAATTAACGGGTTTGGGTTTAGCATAAATGGGTTTAGGTCAAAAACGGGTTGACACGTATAACACGATTAAGAAACATGTCGTGTTTGAATTTTAGTAGTATTAACCTGTTTAACACGATTTAACACGTTTAATTATAAAAAAATCTTGAGTTAAGATAATTCGTCTCATATTGAAAGTTTATCAAGGTTTTGAGATTTTTTATTTATAAAAGAGGTTTCTACTTTGATTTAGTACATGTTCAAGGTTTACTAAACATGAAAATTATCTATACGTATTGAAAGATAGGTAGATTTTTTATTTAAAAAATAAAAAATTAAAATAAACGGGTTAAGTGTGTTGACACGTGTAACCTGTTTAATAAATGGGTTGGGTTTGGGTTTTGAAACTTGACATGATTAGTTAATAGTGTCAGGTTAGGGTTAACACATATTTTTAAATATGTATACTTTGACACGACCCGAACAATACACGATAACACGAATTGACACCCCTATTGTATCATATCTCTCATAACTCAAATAGGATGATATACCTATATATATAGAACATTCAACTAGTCGTTACATGGTAGTTATAAGTATCACTATTATTAGACATTTTTATATTTTTTTGTATTAAGCATTATCATTAATATTTTATTAAAAATATTCAACAATCTCCCACTTTTAATAAAATAAAATATAATTGAAATTTCATAAAACACCTATATGTATGAATGTGTATATATATATGTGTGTGTGTGTGTGTGTGTGTGTAGACGGAAATATATATATATATATATATATATATAATTCGGGCAACGTTATACTATGCAATGGGTGTAGGAATCTTTCGATTTGAATCTCAGTTACTATTAATTATTTTCCATTTGAATGATCATAGTGAACTAAGTTTTGAACTAGACCCTTTGAACCAGACGTTGATCTTGATTCTCATGAAACATTTAGAGATTAGCCCACTTCTCACGTCGTGGCCTCACGACAGGTTCCACTTAGGTGAGTCCTCTAAGAGTACGCGTGACCTTTACCTCCTAGGTAAATTCCTACCTTGATCTCATTTAAGATATTTTAGAAATGAGTCTCTAGGGATACACAAAAATTATACTTTGCAGGCGAATCTCCTGCCTCGACCTAAACGTCACGCAAAAATTATATGCCACGCAATATGAATTGTGTCTACATATTGAACATCCTTTATGGCATCTCCATTCATAGAGATTAGGTTACTCCCTTTGGTGATGCCCTTGTAGGTTTAGACCATCCCTTTTGGCAAATATGAATATAGTCATCTCGCTAATCCTCGATCATGAATCTGGCTTCCGTGCTAGTTTATAATAGACCTGTTCTTGTACAACAATGATGCGAACTTAGCCTCGTTACTAGTCTTTGATTTACTTCTTCTCTGTGCTCATTGTTCTCCTTTATTTTAGTATGCATGCAAGGTCTAACCTGTCAATTACACAATGTGGAATTGATTAGCCAAAGTCAAAAAATATTAAATATTCGTTGCATAATATATATGTGAGCACACATTTCTATTTTTTTTTTTATTTTACATGAAATTACTCCCATAATTCAAAATATTCTAATAATTTAGACTTTTCAAAATTAGTCTCCAAAATTCTATATTATCTAGAGTATTTCACATATTAATTTATCTAAATCTCCATATTTAAGAAATGATCTTATAACTCCAGATCAAGGAAACCAAATTCTTCAATAATTAGTATATTTTCTTTGCATTTTATATTCAATCACTCCATCACCCAACTATCATTTTATTTGAAGTCTCTTTTCTAGAAATTATCTTCTAGTATTATTCTCCAAAAATTGATTATCTCTCATAATCATAAACTCTCCAATAAATAGGAATTAATATTATATGGTTTTCCAAACTAATTTAATTCGAGAACTCAAATAAAGTAACTCATTCAGTTTTATTTTTTACTTTACTAACACATTTGAGTGTTTAAAATAAATAACATATTATTTTTATTTGAGTAATATTCCTCTGTACTAGTTAGATACTATTCAATTACTCATACTATTTATTTTTTAAAAAATAAATTAAATTTTAATTTATGAGGTTCAATTATTTTAAATTTGACCAAATACATTATCTAAACTCATGGATATTAAAACTTAAAACCGGGCTCCATAGTTAAGCCCTACATGGGTATTTAAGTTTAAGCCTCTACAAAGGGTTATCGGCCTTTGATTTTAACAAGCCCAATTTTGCATATCACCCAATGATCCATTCAGATCCAATTACAACTCACCACTTAAACCCAAATTAAGCAAGCCCATTATCCACTTCCAAAATCATATAAAAAATTGACCTATCAAATTTGTTCTTCTGAGGCTGTCTCTATATCACTTTCCCATATCAAATTTATTATTCTTCATAGCTGACAAGGCCTACATTTTTTTCATTCTCTTCTTATTTTTATTCTCTATTCCCAAACATTATTCTCACTCCCATCCATTGCACTCCGCTCACAATTTCCTTCTCCTCTCCTATGCCAGATCTGAGTTCTCTCTTAACCCATGACCATTTTTTAATCCCCCTATTTTCATTGATCAAACGCGTTTGTTCATCTGCCTTTAGTTCAATAATTCCCCAGTTCCCAAAGAGAGTTTTCCACACACATGTATGTATGTATGTATGTATGTATGTATATATATATATATATATATATATATATTCAGTAATAAATCTGAAATCTCTCTCTCTATATTTGTTTTAAATTAGATTACTCTTCTCAACACCGATCTGTAACTCATATTCACTATTTTTATTTTTATTTTATTATTCCTTATTGGTCATCCGATCACCATATGATCTTCACTACCTTTGTAATATATATATATATATATATATATATATATTGATTTATAACATCTTAGCCAGTACACAGAGTTTGTGTAATTTTTTTATCATTTAATAATTTTTTTTAATATCAAGTTGATGGTATTCCAATATCTATCAAGTACATATGCCGGATTTCCTTAGGGTCGGTTTGGTAGGTCGGAATGAAGGTAGGAATGGAATGAGCATTTCTGTCCCCATTACATTCCCACATTTGTTTAGCCATTTTAGACCAGGAATGGCCATTCCGGATGGAATCACTAATCCTGCACAATCCGAATTCACCATTCCTTATTAAAAGAGGCAGAATGCCCATTCCATTACCAATGTTACTCCTGATCTACTGTGCGTCTCTCTGTGTCTCTTTCATTCGAGAAGCCTTCCAATGACTTGCGTCTCTTTCGTTCCCCTGAGAAGACTTTCGGTCTACGTGTCTCTTTCGTTCCCCTGAGAAGACAACCGATCTACTGCGTCTCTTTCGTTATTGTTACAGATCTGGGATGTGTTAAAGGTTTAAGACTTTCTCTTTCGATCTCACTGATCTCTTTCCATCTTTAATCCTTTTCCTATTCTATTCTGATATTCATCTCTGTGATCGATTTCCCTCAAGTTCAAATTGATTCAAGATGAGCAACGTTTCTGATTGTTAGCATCGTTATATCTAGCACCGATTGTTTTCAGGTAAGCTTCCGATTACACTCAAGACATATATATATATATATATATATATATATAAACACTGACACCCATCTTAGACACTATGCTTTTTGATTGGTCTCCTCTACTTCTCGATATCTCTCTATTCGTCTCTCGATCACTCTTTGTTTACTCTTATTCATTTGTTCGTATTCAACAATAGGTAAGCTTAATGTTGGTTTTTTCTTTTCTGGAAGAATTTCTGGCATTTTGTTCACCTAGATCTATTTTTTTGTTGGTAGATTTGAGTTGGTTTGTTTTCTTCTACTGCAAAAGAAGACCCAGATTGAGGTGCTAATTCAGCTTGAGGTACCTAGCCATCATTTGTCTTTGCTTCATGATTCTCTGTTTATATTAACATTTGGACTTGCAAAAGAAGTATCATTCTTTCTATTTTAAATTGTATGTGTGTTGCATTAAATTTTTACTAAGAAATTTCTATATTGCATGTGTGTGTGATAAGTAGGTAGATTAATTTTTATTTGGAGTTGGTACGTTCCTATTTGGTTAGGAATCCACCAATAGAGAACTATTTCTGGGGACATGGGTTTTAACTAAAGAAAATTGATTTTAGCAGTAATGAATTTCTTGTCTCTTATCATTTCCCCTTGTAGGCAAGTGAGATGTAAAATATATTCCACAGTGTTGTTGTGGTTTATGAATTCTTTCACCCTGGACATGGAGAAAAGGATAAGGATTTTTTTTAATCACATTGGCAAGTTGAATGATATGCTGGGTGATGCAAATCATAGCACAACTTCAAGGGATCCAGTTCAAGTCCCAATTGGGCCAGTTATGAGAGCATGAGCAAAGAAGTTTAAAGATGTACTCAACGGACTGATTCAAGTGGCATGGACCCAAGAAAATTCATGGTGGCCCACTGAGCATGATCCACGTGAGCAACAAAGATTCATCAACAAGATTCAAGTTCGAGAAGAGTCTGGCCAAGGCTAAGCTTAAATTGGCAAATTCGAATAGTTTCGATATCGCTTCGTAATCTGAGCATAACTCTCTCATCGGAGCTCCGATTGAGATGATTCAAGATTATATGGAAAGCCAAGAAATACTTCTACAACTTTCATGTTTTGAGTTTTCTGAGATTCGAGCAGAACCAAGGTCTAAATTGAGATTGAAGTTGCTGTACCTACACTGATGACGTTTTAGCTGCGCGAAATTTTACTTATTTAGTGGATTTCTGTTAATTAGTTTTAGTCGGTAGTTAAGGATGTTTTGGACCTGAAGATGTTTAGCCCATATCTTTTATTTAATGTAGGCCTTATTCGGCCTACAAGACAACAAAAAAAGAGAATCCTAGATCGTTTTACAATCAGATCAGAATGGAAGACCTCGACCCTGTTGTTTACGACAAACAAGAACCTCGGTATATATGACCTCGACCCGTTGTTTAGTGTGAAACAAGAACCTCGGTATATACGACCTCAACCCGTTGTTTACGACAAATAAGAACCTCGATATATATATATATATATATAACCTCAACCCGTTATTTAGTGTGAAACAAGAACCTCGGTATAAGGAAGACGTCACAAACGGTGGTGGAAATCCATTTGATAAGTCATTGGCTGAACGCCACGAGAAATCCCGATTAAGTTCAGATAGTTCTTCAAAGAACCGTAGAGAAAACACTCTCCAAAAAATTACTGAATAATCATCTGTCTGCCAAATGCGGCTACAAGTTATTTTTAAAACATTCTACGAAACCCTAGGGCCGAATAAGGCCTACATTAAATAAAAGATATGGGCTAAACATTTGCAGGCCCAAAACATCCTAAACTACCAACTAAAATAATAAAAGAAACCCACTAATTAAGTTAGAATTTCGCGCAGCCAAAAACGTCATCAGTGTAGGTACAGCAACTTCAAACCCAATTTCGACCTTGATGCAGCCCTAATCTCATAAAACTCAAAACATGAAAGTTGTAGAACTATTCCTTGGATTTCCATATAATCTTGAATCATCTCAATCGGAGCTCGGATGAGAGATTTATGCCCAGATTACGAAGCAACATTGAAACTGTATGAAAATCACCCAATTAGCGTTTTTGTGCAATTAACTTCTTAGCCCTCGACCTTGTGTTTGGCCATTTGGAACTTGTAAAGGATCTTTAAGACTCGGTCCACTATGGTACCCATCGCTAGGGTTTCATAGAGTGTTTTAAAAAGAACTTGTAACCCCATTTGGAAGATTAATTTTTTAGTAAAAATTGTGAGAGTAATTTTTCCCTGCGGTTCTTTGAAGAACTATTTGAACTTATCAGGATTTCTCATGGCGTTCACCAACGACTTATCAAATGGATTTCCACCACCATTTGTGGCGTCTTCCTTATACCGAGGTTCTTGTTTCGCAATAAGCAACGGGTTAAGGTCATCTATACCGAGGTTCTTGTTTGGCGTAAACAACGGGTCAAGATCTATCATTCAAGTCTAATTGTAGAACGATCTTGGATTCTTATTTCGTTGTTGAAACTCGTTATTTTGGAGGGGTTCGCATCATTTGGTATCAGAGCTCAGACTACAAATCAGGTCTAATTTATCATTTTTCATTCTTGCATTAGAATTATTATCCTTGAAAAAAAAAACACACAACCCTTTTCTTTTTTCTCTTCCTGCTGTTCTTTTTTTTTTTTTTTTTAAGCCACAGCCCCTGTCTAGAGAAATAGAACCAAAAAAAAAAAAAATCCCAGGTCGCTTTTTTTTTCCTATCGCACGTCCTGTTCTTGGCCCAGCCGCCTCTTTTTTCTTTTCTTTTCTTTTTTTTTTTCTTCCCCTGCGCTACAGTGCTACACGGCTGACCTTTCTTTCTTTCTTTCTTGCTTTTCACTGCATCACACGTCAGCCCATATTCCACTTTTCTTTTCTTCCTTTTATATACTGCTTTGCCCTAGCCCAAGAGCAAAAAAAAAAGAGTACAAAAAAAAAAAAAAAAAAAAAAAACGAGTACAAAAAAGCCCAAAAAAAAATTTGTTTGTTTTTATCCATTTTGGTTCCAATAAGCCCGAAAATCACCTCACCCCCAAAATAAAATTTTTTCGTGGAAATTTTGAAATTTTGTGCTTCCAAAAATCTAATCAAGCCGTGTTCATTGTATTCTTGCTTTTATAACTTGAAATTCTTTGATGAGTTCTTGGTGAATTGTTGCTGAAAAATTTGAGTATTATTTGTTTAGTTTCAAAAGAACTGTAAGAGAATTTTTGAGTGGAAAAAGGCAAGAGTGGTGAGAACATTAGAGGGGTAAAAGCCACGTATTTTTGAGTGAAACATGAGTGTAGAGTGATTCACATTCTTGAGTGTAAACACGTAAGGGAGAGAATTGTGAGGTCCTTTCTTTCTAACTTTGTTTTGCAGCAATCATGTCTCACAACAGTGCTAAGAGCATTACTGAAGATGCTATGACACTGGCTGATCCGAAAGTGTTTATGGAGGCCATGCTGAGTGAGATGCGGCGTGTGATGAGGGTGGAACTGGAGCAGGTTCACGAACGGATAGATCAGATGGAGAGTGCATGTGAGAGGCAGCCACAAAACGTCCCTAATCTGCATAGAAGGGAAAGAGTTCAACCGAGGGAAGTGAGGGTTGAAGATGAAAAGCCTTATGGGGCTGGTTTTGATGAAGAAGATGATCGGGATTCTCTTGTTGGTAATAGGAGGCATGGAGGGTGGTTTAGAGAAGTCCAGAATAGGGAAGATAACAACTTGGGTGGTATTAAGATGAAGATTCCTGTCATTTCAAGGTAAATCCGATCCTAAAGCATACCTTGAGTGGGAGAAGAAGATGGAGTTCGTATTTGACTGCCACAACTATTTCGAAGCAAAGAAGGTAAAATTAGCTGTGATTGAATTTTCTGACTATGCTATTACTTGGTGGGATCAGCTTGTTATAAATAGGAGGCGGAATAGAGAATGACTAATAGAGACATGAGAGGAGATGAAAATGGTGATGAGAAAGTGGTTTGTTCCAAGTTACTACTACCGAGAGTTGTACAAAAAGCTACAACGTCTTAGGCAAGGAAAGCAGGAGCGTAGAGGATTACTACAAGGAGATAGGAGATTGCTATGATTTGAGCTAATGTCGAGGAAGATCGAGAGGCTACAATTCGCTAAGGTTTTACTTGGATTAAACCGGGAAATCCAAGATAAGGTAGAGATTGCAGCATTATGTGGAGTTAGAAGATATGGTGCACATGGCCATCAAAGTGGAGCAACAACTCAAGAGGAGGGGTGGGTCACGTGCAGTCTATGACTTCAGTTCTACCTCTTGGAAGCCGAGTTCTACTGAGTAGATGGACAAGTCACAAGCGTCTAACTCCGAGCCCAAGTCTGCGAACACTAGCCACGTTCCTCAAGGTAAAATAGACACTTCTACCTCTAGGAATCGTGATAGTAACTATTTTAAATGTCAAAGCAGGGGACACATAGCCAGTCAATGTCCAAACAAGCAGGTCATGGTATTGCAAGACAATGGAGAAATTGTGATCGACAATGAAGCTTCCGACACCGACGACATGCCACCATTGGAGGACGTTTTCGTGGAGGAATATTTAGCCCCTAATGCATTGACATTGGTGGGGAGGAGGGCATTGAGCTTGCAAGCAAAAGAAGTTGATGAAATGCAGTAGAAGAACATCTTTCACACTAGGTGTTACGTCAAAGACAAGGTATGTAGTGTGATTATTGATGGTGGTAGTTGTACTAATGTTGCAAGCACAATTATGGTGGAAAAATTAGGACTACTCTTGTTGAAGCACCCTAGACCGTACAAGTTACAATGGTTGAATGATAGTGGTAAGATAAGGGTGAATAAGCAAGTGTTAATTGCCTTCCAAATTGGTAAATACGAAGATGAAGTGTTATGTGATGTAGTACTGATGCAAGCGGGACACCTATTGCTAGGGCATCCATGGCAGTTTGATAGGCATGTGAGGCATGACGGCTTTACGATCAAATACTCCTTTATACTTAATCAATGATCAATCACTCTTGTACCATTAACACCAAAACAAGTATATGAGGATCAAGTGAGGTTGCAAAAAGAGAGTGATCAAAAGAAAGAGAGTGAACAAAAGAAAAAAAGTGAAAATTAGAGAGAGGCTGAGAAAAATGAGAGAGAAAAAGAAAATCAAAATTCGGTCATTGAGAGAATATCAGAGAGAAAACAACAGAATTTTTATGCAAAGGTGAGTGAAATTAAGCAAGCAATGTTTTCACATCAGCCGATGATTGTGCTTTTGTACACAAAAGCATTTCTAAATACTAACGAACTTGACCTTGCTTTGCCTAGTTCTGTTGTTTCTCTTTTGTAGGAGTATGAAGATGTCTTTCCCGAGGAAACACTACATTGGTTACCTCCAATCCGAGGGATTGAACATCAAATTGACTTTGTTCCTGGTGCAATAATTCCTAAACCGACCAACCTATAGAAGTAACCCCGAGGAGACAAAGGAGCTTCAACGGCAGGTAAGTGAGTTCTTTATAGAGATTGTGAGATTACATGGCATGCCTAGAACAATTGTTTCGGATAGAGATGTTAAGTTCTTGAGCTATTTTTGGAAGACTTTGTGGTGTAAGCTAGGTACTAAGCTATTGTTTTCTACTACTTGTCATCCACAAACTGATGGACAAACTGAAGTAGTAAATAGGACTTTGTCTACTTTATTGAGGACAATCATTAAAAAGAACATCAAAACATGGGAAGAATGTTTACCACATGTTGAGTTTGCTTATAACCGATCTGTTCCTTCTGTTATTAAATTTTCACCATTTGAAATTGTGTATGGATTTAATCCTTTAACTCCATTGGACTTATCTCCTTTACCTTTGACTTGAGCATGTTAATTTAGATGACAAAAAGAAAGCTGACTTTGTCAAGTAGATTCATGAGAAAGCAAGACTCAACATTAAGCGAAGAACGGAATAGTATGCAAAACAAGCCAACAAGGGGCGTCACAAGCTGATTTTTGAACCCGGAGATTGGGTTTGGCTGCATATGAGAAAAGAGAGATTTTTGGTGCAAAGACAGTTCCAAATTTCTTCCCAGAGGAGATGGTCCTTTCCAAGTCCTAGAGCGCATCAATGACAACGCTTACAAGCTAGATTTACCTGGTGAGTACAATTGTAAGTGCCACTTTTAATGTTACTGACTTGAGTCATTTTGATGTAGGTGATGATTTGAGGGCAAATCCTTTTCAAGAGGAAGGGAATGATGCAAATCATAACAAAACTTTGAGGGATCCAATTCAAGTCCCGATTGGGTCGGTTACGAAAGCACGAGCAAAAAAGTTTAAAGATGTACTCAATGGACTGATTCAAGAGGCATGGACCCAAGAAAATTCATGGAGGCCCATTGAGCATGATCCACATGAGCAACAAAGATTCATTAACATGATTCAAGTTCGAGAAGTGTCTGGCCAAGGCTAAGCTTAAATTGGCAAATTCAGACAGTTTTGACATCAGTTTCGTAATCTGGGCATAACTCTATCATCTAAGCTCCGATTGAGATGATTCATGATTATATGGAAAGCTAAGAAATATTTATACAACTTTCATGTTTTGAGTTTTTCGAGATTCATGTTGAATCAAGGTCTAAATAGGGATTGAAGTTGCTGTACCTGCACTGATGACGTTTTGGCTGCGCAAAATTTTACTTATTTAGTGGATTTCTGTTAATTAGTTTTACTCAGTAGTTTAGGATGTTTTGGTCTTGAAGATTTTCAACCCATATCTTTTATTTAATGTAGGCCTTATTCGGCCCTAGGGTTTCATAGAGTGTTTTAAAAAGAACTTGTAGCCACATTTGGAAGATTAATTTTTTAGTAAAAATTGTGAGAGTAATTTTTCTCTACGGTTCTTTGAAGAACTATCTGAACTTATCAGGATTTCCAATGGCGTTCACCAATGACTTATCAAACTGATTTCCACCACCGTTTGTGGCGTCTTCCTTATACCGAGGTTCTTGTTTCGCAATAAACAACAGGTTGAGGTCATCTATACCGAGGTTCTTGTTTGGCGTAAACAACAGGTCGAGGTCTATCATTCAAGTCTGATTGTAGAACGATCTTGGATTCTTATTTCGTTGTTCGGAACTCGTTATTTTGGAGGGGTTCGCATCACTGGGGCCATCTTTTTTGGGAAGCTGGAAGCCACTGCCATTGAGAACCAGTACATGACCTCTGTTTCTTTAGTAGTAGAATGGCTATTGAAAGATTGAATGATTTGATCACCATATCCAATTTCAAGTTGAACCATGTGTTTTCATTTTACTCCCTTCATTAGTAACTAAAGCTAATTGATTAGGTCTTCTACTTGAGGAGGTTGAGTTTGACACTGGATTACCAAAAGCCTTAAACTGTTCCAAAGAATGAACATCAACAGCCACTAATATACCATAATTGTCTCTCACCCTAGAGAATTAAGAAGGCATAACTAACCATGATAACCAATGTCAAAAGTATGTGGGTGTTCGTGAGATTGATACATCAAATGTATAGTCTAGTAATTTTTTATTTTCTTTTTCATCATTTTAAAATGTATGCATGTTCATATATCAATTTTATATCAGTTGATGATATTTGAATTCATTGGATATGAAAAATATAGAACTTATTTTTATTGCTCCAATTTTATATTGATTGTTCTTTTTAAGGTTCTTTAGTTTCTACTTATGGTTGCTATGGATAATCTGTTTTGCACATTCTTTCATTTTCCATCCCAATACATGCTCTACTTTTAGTACTTTTTTAGGCATATCTCCAAAATTGTTGCCATGATGTTTTAATTCATTGTTTCATATTCTTCATTTTTCTAGATTTATAACTTTTTCTCTTACATGTCTTAAACTATGTATCAATTAGTATATGAGAGTGAGGTGACTTGTATTGAGCAACTTAGGATGAATAGGCATGTATTCAATATTTTGTATCAAAAGCTTCAAGGCATATGTTGGTTGAAAGATACAAAAAACATGCTAATAGATTAGCAAGTGGCTATATTTTTACATATTTTAGCCCATCATGTCAAGAATCGAGTTATAAAATTTCATTTTTTAAGGTCCGGAGAGACTATTAGTAGGCACTTTCATGTTTATTGAATGTTGTCATAAGATTGGAAAGGGAATTACTTAAAAAACCTGATCCAGTTTCCGTAAATTCCATGGATGAGAGGTAGAAATGGTTCAAGGTATGTAATATTTATTGGGTTGAGGTTTTCTTGATTATCATTTAGATAAAATCTTAACTTTTTTTTTCAACATTAGAATTGTCTAGGTGCTTTAGATGGAACATATATCAGGGTAAAAGTGCATATAGAAGATAAAGCAAGGTATCGAACATGAAAGAATGAAATTGCCACTAATATCTTAGGAGTATGCTCACAAAATATGCAATTTATCTATGTATTGTCCAGGTTGGGAAGGGTTGGCTGCTGATGGTAGAGTGTTTCGTGATGCGATTAGTAGATATAATGGGTTGAGAGTCCTACATGGTAAGATACCAAAGTATCTTTCACATGTGTTAGAATATGACACAATTTCTAAATTATTTCAATTTCCTTGTACTAAAAATAGTGAATTATTTTTTTTATAAAGGTTATTATTACCTTGTTAATGTTGGCTACACAAATGGCGAGGGATTTCTTGTCCCATATAGAGGTTAAAGGTATCTCCCGAACGATTGGAGGAAGGGACACCAACTAACTACTCATGAAGAATTTTTTAACATGAAGCATTCAGCAGCTAGGAATGTGATAGAGAGGTGTTTTGGGTTGCTTAAGCTACGGTGGGTGATTCTCAGGAGTCTTTCATTTTATCCAATTAACACACAAAATCGGATTATAATTGCATGTTATCTTTTACATAATTTCATAAGAAGAGAGATGCTCGTAGACCCACTAGAGGAACAGTTGGAAACTCAAGAAGTAAGTAATGAAGTACATGGTGACTCAATTACAACTATTGAGACATCGGATGCATGGAGTACATTTAAAGCAAATTTAGCAGTCGAAATGTTTAATGACTAGAGGGCAAGTAGACAAGGCAAATAAATTTGTTTCTAATGTAATTTCTTAATTATATTATTGTAGAACAATTAAAAAAAGTTTCTTGTAATTTTGTTTGGTTTAATGTTTCGAGTTTTTACGAATGATATATTATGCTAATGTATGTTATTGATGTTATTAGATTTTATTTTATTAGTAACTGTTATATTTTCTTCTTAGTATTTATTTTGCATGTGTTAGAAATGGATTCATCAACATTGGTAAATCGAGGACAGGGAAAAAATAAAAATAAAAATGGATTGAAAATGAGGATGAGAAGCTTATTAAAGTCCATGTTTCATGCTATTTGTCACGACCCGAAACCCACCCTACGCGGATCTCGAGGACGTGATGCCAATTGGCCACCTTGCCGGTTTTCTCCACCGACAATGCTACCAACCAAAGGGAACTTCTAAACTTTACAATGAATTACATTCTAAATGTAGGGTCAAAGCAGCGAAAATTAAAACCTTTTTAAATTGAAAATGCAACTCATCCAAACACATCAGAGCACATCTAGAATCAGTCACCAAATATCTCTAGAGTATCAATATACATGCTCCAATACATCTATTCTATATCAATGAATTATGTCATGCCCCGAGTTTTCACGAACCCTAGGGGTGAACGAAATGAAATAAGAAAAGTAAATGAAGTATAATTTAATGGATTTAATTAAACATGCATTCATTCTCCTTCAACATATAACCACGTAAAGTACATTCAATGAACATATCTTTCATGTTAGCTGGGCATTAAACCCTTACATTACAAAATACGCCCCAAGGGCCAAATATACTTCTAAGCCCTTTTTCCCTCCTTCCTTCAAGACTTTCTCAAGTCTCAAATGCTAGGAGCATCATCTGTAATATGATATCCCACGAATGGGTCAGCTCAACTGCTGGTATGACACAATGCTAATGCAAGGAACAAAATTAAGGCGTGGCATGTGCAAGTGTACATTTATATCTATATGTCATTCAAACTATCCATACATCAATGCCATGCATTATCGATATGCATGATACACCCATGTAAACTCTATGCCACACCCATGTCTCACTTTACGCACCTTCCCCGCTAGCATGAGGACCAATCGTATGTCTCACTTCACGGTCCATCCCCGTTGGCATGAGTACCAATCGTATGTCTCACTTCACGGTCCGTCCCCGTTGGCATGAGTACCAATGGCCAATTTTGAGTTTTTCACCACAGGATCTACACCCTCATAATGCACAGCACCAAGTGCTCAACCCACACGATGTTTCAAGGAATTACACTATGCCAATATGCTTTGATTCTACCATGCCAATATGCAGTCTCAATGAAACATTTTACAAAAACATGAAGCATGCTTTAAGTAATGCACTATACTTAGAACAATAATGGCATTTGAATTCACACAATTCCTTCCACATGTATGCATGCTATTCTCAGTCAATTTAAACACATGCTCAAGTCATATATTCACAATCTTAACAATTCTCAAAGAATGTAAATCACATACCGTGCCAACACATGGAACATATATATAGTCATAGTTCATGTTTATCACTAAACCAAACTCCCAAGGAAACAACAAGGAATACATAAGCACACAAACAATCGAATAAACATACGAATGATTAAATCAACATAGAAATCATTCCTAAACTTAATTCTATTTCTTACTTAGCAAAATATCATACCTGATAGGGTTTGTCTCAACTCTAAGGAGTCGTGTCTGCTACGCAATCAAACCAACTTGTGGTAGCGCATTCCTCTGGCTGTATCTGTCTAGAAGGTCAATCCGTCTTCTCCTTTCCCTTAGGTATTCCTAAGATTCACAAAGCATGTCTCAGTCTATCGTCACTTGAATTTATGCTATTTATCAAATTTTATGTCTCTTTGCTATTGGTATCTCTTTTACTTGAATAGACTCTACCATTGAGTCTAGGAACGTCGAACAAAGTCGATTTAGGCTTTCACGGAATTCAATTTGGACATCTGTACTAAAAAGGGTAAAATAGTCATTTTGTACTTTTACGGGTTCTCACTTATCGAGACCTCTTTTCATAAATCGAACTCCACCGTTGAGTCTGAAATTCTTGAAATAATAAAATTTCACTATTCTTTTCTCTTAATCAGAGTTCGTTTGACTACCCTTTGACTTAGAGGTATTTTGGTCATTTTAGTATTCCTAATGGTCTTTTATTTTTCAGGACCCCGTCTTACAACACAGACCTCACCATTGGTCTTAGAAGGTCCAAGATAGTCAAAATATACTAATAACTTGTTTAATTTGGACTCTGGGCCATTTTGCTATATTTAATTTAATTTAATTAATTAATTAATTACTATTATTATATAATATATACATATTTGTGCCAAAAGTAGACACGGGATTTTCCCGTCCCCCTTTGGTTACACGCGCCACATCCACACCGCACGTTCACGGTTCGATTCGCAAGGGGCGCAACCCCCTTTTATTTTTCTGACTTTTCATGGGCCAAACAGCAGATAGGACAAACAATCAGGGATAAGATATCCCAATCCGACCTTTAAATTCAATTTCAATGCTTTATCCTCATAACCAAACATGCCCAATTCAGCTTTTAAAATCAAAACATAATACCCCCAAAACAGTTTCGTTCCAATAATGCGATGGCCAACCCACATCGTGACACTTGTTTGAGTCGACACAGCCCTGGTATAACTCGATCAGGAATCGGATGAGTCAACTCACGAGTTGACTGAGCGGGGTCTTCTTCCTCCCCACGCCCTAGCTACTATTGCCCTAATCTCTATAATTTTTTATTTTGAATTTCGTGGGTTTTGGGTAATCTAATCTCTCTATTTTCAATCCTAAACTAGTTTCTAGGGCACCAAGGATTGTTTTGGCATTCATTTGAAATCTCAGGTCTAGCTTAAGTGCTCGGTTGAAGGTTTGATAACCACACCTGCAACTTGGTCATTCATGGTTGTTTCTGGCCCAAAGTTTGTGGGATTTCTTCTCTTTTGGTCCCCTCCTCATGGGGTTAAAGTCCCCATTCTCATATTTAGGTCTCACACGAAGTTTGTGGTGTTGGGTTTTAAAACCCATACCTACAACTCAAATTTTTAGGCTTATTCTTAAACTATTTGGCTTGGTTTTTGTCGCAATGCAGACTCTATATCACCTAGTTTAAGGTTCAAGGTATAAAAATCTGTTTTCAATAACTAAGTTCAGACCGACCTTAAAAATGGTTATCAATGGTGGTTGTGTTCGGGCGTAAGGTTCGGGGGTTGTCTTAAGTTGGTCCTATTTCATTTTTTAAACCAGCTATGCTAGTTCCTGGCCATGCATGCATACAGTAATCTTAAAACAACTCATAGGCATATTCATCTTTTAGAGAGAGAAAATCAGTTGGGTTTATAATTTTACCTTAGCAGTGATGTCTTCTTTCCCTTTAGTTTGTTTCTAACTCCTCTCTAATGTAACTAGGGTCGGTTAAGTTTGCATGCAACCTTTCTTCCTCCTTCTTCTTCCTTCACTCTCTCTCTCTCTCTCTCTCTCACTTTCTCTCTCTACCCGAACACTCACCATGCAAGTCTGACTTGCACAACCCATCCTTACACTGTCTTATACACTCAATGCACTCATTTGCTCTTTCACCACAACCCTCTCCCTTCTAGACAAGTTATCATCATTAGGTCTTACGTGTAGGCATAGGTGTGTACATATATATATATATATGTATATATACTGTATACTGCACACACACTGTACACCTACCCACACTCACACAGCTGACACCACACACACATACACACAACTCAGGTTGCATACACTAGTCCACGCACACACTTATGTGTATGCTTCATTTTATTTTTCCTTCTTTTTTATATTTATTTATTCCATAGGCATATATACACATGTATATTATTACATACATACATACTTATTATAACATCTATTTCCACACATACATACTAATAGCACACACACATATATATATATATATATTTATACATGTATACTTAATACTAATAGCGCACATTCATGATCTAATTTAATTAAAAGTAAATAAAAATTAAAAAAATTCAAATATTGCTCTATCCATAAATAAAATAAAAATTTCATTCTCATTTTTTTTCGGTCTTTACAAATTACTTAAGGCAGAAGTTTACACCAATACATTTCAGTTGATCAAACTCATCCCCAATGATCAACAATCAAAATATCTCAAAGTACAATTTGACCATAGTGATCCAACATACTAAGCTAACCTCATCCCTAATGATGTAACATTATACCTTACAGAGTACGTAGTCAACTTGACCTAGAGTTCATCTCGTCAGTGTAAATTGTTTGTGCTTCCCTAGTTCCACTAGTTATCTAAGTACATATTATCCATCACAAGCTACCTGAAAAATGGTTATAAATAAGGAGTGAGCTAACTTAGCTCAGTAAGTAAATTCTCAGCTTTGCCATGGGTCAGGATTAGTCCACAAGAATAATAGAATAAAGAGATATTAGAAAGATACATAGCTAGTCACTAAGATATAACAACAATGACCCGAGGGTCCAGAAAGGCTTATTCCCACAAGGAATAATACAAGAGAGAATTAGTCAAAGAGATCCAGGCTCAACACAATAAATTGCTGCCACCAATAATATGTCAGCCAATCAAAAGTATACCATGCTTGCAAATAATATGATCATTCACAGGGTATAAAATATAATCATCTAACAATGCAAAAACATCATTATCGAGTTCTAACAGAACAGATGCTTTAACAGAACGGGGCCCGGCATACCCCAGAACACACATATTTAGGTCCGCCTCTCTCTCTTGGGCTTACTGAATAGCGCTAGAGCTCTTTCACTATAGGTCCCGAAGGACACAATATGTCTCGAAGGATACAACAGACCCCAAAGGGTCCACCCCACATTTGGGAACAGATGGGCATTGTGACTGAGCACAACCCCGGGTACATACCGAATATCATGATCAATAAATTTTCACACAGGATGTACAATCATATGAAATAACCAAAATCTCAATCAACGAGACATAAGTGTGTGGATCAACATAATTCTATCAATAAGATATATCACCAGATCATGATGGTATAAATATGCTCAAATATCAGCAAATCAAGATCACAAAAGATATAGGCAAGCAAGTCAGATCTGAAGTACAGACATGAATAATTGATCACAAATCGATTGGCTTCAAAATGGAGAAATCAAGTTCAATAAGTAGTGATAGAATACAAATTTGGCAGCATAAGGAAATAAATGTGACTGGCTGGGAAATAACCCATAGTAGAGCATAGGAGTTATTTACCTCGGTTTCTTAGTATTGCATTCTCCATTTACAAATACTCTGATAATCTCCAGATACTTCAGGCATATCTTTGCATAGCCTAAATAATCATCATTAATCACAGACAAATCAGAATTTGTTTATTCATGTCTTATTCATCATCTTAGGAGTCTATTGATCCCCTAATTAGGTTCATTGGCCTATTACCCACTCATTGGGTTTCAACTTATATTATTAAATTTCTTAAGTAGGCTTAGTAGCTATCAGGATTAAAATCTAAGTCATTTGGACTCCAATCATTGCTAATGAAGCCGTTATTTAACCTTAGAGGTACAATGGTAATTTTGTTATTTTTGCCCCGGACCCTATCGTGGTCCTCAGAATATCCGTCGTCATGTCTTATATATAAATTTTCAAGTCTTTTGGACTTTATTGGGTATCTGCTTTTGATCATCAAGACACGTCGATCATTTCTCATTTTATACTTTAACTGTTTCGAAATCTTATTTAGTCCTATAATTTATGCTTTATATCAGATTGGCCTTCTTTTCTAATTTATTCGACCTTTACTTTGTATTTTTCATGTTTAAGGGTATTTGGTCATTTCACACTTTATGATATTCTGATCCCGAATCATTATTTAGTCACATATATGAGTTCATATTTACTTGGGCTTCTATCGGTATCAATTTCGTCTAATTTGGACTTTATTTGGGCTTCGTACTATACTAGGGGCATTTTGGTAATTTATTCTTCCATGTGTTACATTTTTTGGTACTTTATTTGCTAGTACGGACTCCACCGTTGAGTCCAGAGTGTCTGAGATAATTAAAATAGATTATCTTTTATGTCTAATTGACCCTAGGTATCATTAAGGACGATACAGTCATTTACCATTTACGTGTCTCTATTTTTCAAGACTTAATTTTACAAATCGGACTCCAGCGTTGAGTCCGGAATGCCTAAAATAATGAAAATATACTATTTAATTACTTTATTTGGACTTTGTTTGACTTATTTAGTATCTAAGGGTAAAAATCATCATTTTACTCAATTAATAAAATATTTGAATAAAATATTTTATTATTTATTTATTTTTCAGGGGCTTATTTGAATTAATTTTTTAAAGTTTGGGCCATAACAGAATTCTTTACAACTGTTGGGGTCAAACTGCAAATAAACAAAGTTCTAGTTTCCTTATTTTAAATTTAATTATTGAACTAGTGGGTTTTTGGGTTAAAACCCTAAACCGGTCTAAAGGCAATGTGAACAAGCCGGTTTACATAACTACGAAGAATCAGAATACAATAACCCTACTGTTTCCTTATCCATGTTTAGGTTAGCCTTATCTCCTGATTTTAATTTCTTACCCTTATAACCAATCAACCCAATTTCAGTTTTTTAAAATCAAAACATAACCTCACACGACGTCGTTCCACTTAAGTTATTTGTGCGACGGGTCGGGTCCTGACCCGAACCCAGGTCTGACCCGAGACTGACCCACCCACTGTTCATCTTCTTCCTCTCTTCTCCACTGCGTTGCCCTAATTCACTGTTTTCCATTTTTTCAAATTTTGTGAATTTTGAGGGATTGATTCTCTCTGTTTTTGGTTGGTGTAGGTTTGTGGAAGTCTAGGCAAGGATTTGGCATTCTTTTTGTGCCTCAAATTAAGCTAAAGGCTCGGTTTTACCTCTCCATGGCCGTACTTGTAACTCAGCCCTACACGCTCGTTTTTGGCTCAAAACCCTTGGGGTTTCTTCTGTTGTAATCTATCCATCATGGGGTTCAAGCCCCTATTCTTAGAATTAGGTTCTACCTCAAGTTGTGCAAGTTGCACTTTGAACCCGAAACTTGCATGTCGAGATTTCCATGGCCATGTTTGATCTTCGTGGTCGCGGCCACTATTTTCCCAACCCTTACATCATCTAGGTCAGGTTTAAATGAGCCAAATTCACTTTGACTTAGGTTGATTCAGACCTACTCCAACCAAGGTCCTTCAGTAGCGGTTGTGCACGGTTTAAGGTTCTAGGGCTATTCTAGGGTCAAGTTTTCGTGCATTATTTAGGTTTACTATCCCTAAATGCCATGCATGCATTTAAAAAGGCTTAATAAGTTTACAGAAATGAGAGATTTTTAGAGAGGGAAAATAAATTGGTTGTAGAGTTTTACACCTCGACAATGCGGTTCCCTCCTTTCTTTGTTTGGATTTAAATCCTCTTAGAACCTCTCAGGATAGTACCCATCTTCCATTCCTTCTCCTTCTTCATCTCATTTCTTCTTCACCCTTTCTTCTTGACTTTCTCTCTCTAACCCAATCTCTCTCTAGGTTTCTCTCTCTAGCTGACTTACACTCACATCACACATTTTGATTCTAATTTTCTGAATCATCCCACAACACACGCATCACACATATAAATATACATCATATTTTATTTGTTTTGATTTAAAAATAGTTCTTTTGGTTGCATGAATGACCATTGGCCAATTTGGGAGGTGGAGGGAAAATAACATGTGCATATATACATATATGTTGTAGAATAGGACACAAACAAGTGGGCAGTCCAAGTGGTATTTTTTTGCGCTTTTAAAATTTGGTCTCATTTGGTCAAGGATTCAAAACCCATTGGTCCTTAACTTGGCTTATTTTTGTCATTTTTTCCATTAGGCCTTATTTGGCTTGCACCATTTACTGTTTTGGCTTTTTCCCTTCTATTTTCTTTTCTATTGCTCTTTTTACGAAACGGTGTCTTCTGGTCACTTCCTATTTCGATTATTATTTCCTTATGTATTCCGTAACTTGTTAATTCGAATTCTTGTAGTGTTAAAATCAGGCTATGATAACTAAATTAAGCCTTCTCCTCTTGACATATTAAATTATTTTATTGGTCTATTGTGACTATCGAGGAATTTTTGATTAATTTCCTTAATTAGTCGTTATTTTGTTTCTAGTTAATAATTAGTGAACTAATTATTAATTAATTAGGTCGGGGTATTACACTGTTAATACTGAAAATCATAAAACAAATAATGGTTTTAAGCTTGAGTTTTATAATGTTGTGGAAAGAGAATTGAATGTGAAGTTTCCTGGAGTGGGAATTAAGGCAAAACCACACATAGAATCAAGAATCAAAACAATGAAGAGAGATTTCAATATTGTTTATGACATGTTATATGTGCCTAACACAAGAGGGTTTGGCTAAGATAATGATAAGAAATGTGTGGTTGCAGAGCCACTTGTGTGGGAAGAATACATAAAGGTAAGTGTAATTTTTTATTTACATTACATATTTTATTTCGATAATAATTTCTTTATGTAGTTTGTTTGTAGAGTCACAAGGGTGCAGCTATGTTCAAAAATAAATCTTTCTCCCATTTTGAGGAACTTCTCATCATATTTGGAAAAGATCGAGCAACTGGGAGGAATGCTCAAACTGTTGCAGATATTGTGGAAGAACTTGATAAAGAAGGTGCAGAAAATGAGACTAAGACAGGAGATGGATTGGATGAAAATGATGCATCACTCTCTTTTGCACCAACACATAATACTAAAACTTCAAATGAAGAATGTTCTAGCCAAAGGAGGAGGAGGAGGAGTCGCAGCAATGACAACTTATTAGAAGCAATCAAAGAGGTAGGATTAGCAATGGGCAGGGAGATCAAAGTTGACTGAAGCAATGGGGTATGATGTCGCAGTTGCTGAGAAGAATGTGAGGATTAATGAAGAATTGGTTAAGCTGCCTACTATTTTCATGTTTGAGTGCCATAAAATAACTCTTCAAATTGCTCGTGATCATGAAACAACTGATGTTTTTTTCACTATTGCTTGATGATGAGAAGGAAGAATGGGTGAAAGCATTACTTAGGGGTGATATATAGTTGTTAGTTTTAAAGTTTGAACTTGATATTTTGAAACAAAACTAGAAAGTTCTTTTTTCGGAGGTTACTTGCTCTGTTGGAGGTTAACATAAATTCATGGTTTGTTTTTTTGGGAATGTTGTTGGTAAGTTTCTTTTTGGACAAACTTGGTGTTGCTTTGTTAATGATATATATATATATATATATATATATGAAACTTTCTATACTTGAAAAAATGAATGGAAGCATATGGGATGTGTTAAAAAAATTCTCTATTAATGGCATTTTGATTGATTCTGATTTGGACTTGCATTTAAATTGATTTATTAGGCTTATGTTATTACATTCCCAGCTTTTGATTGCAATTGGATTGATTTTTAATTAGGAAATTTTCTAGTTATAGTGACTTAATGCAGGTTGAAATCTTTTTTTTTCTTTGCCAACAATTTTTTTTTTTTTTTACAATAAAAAAAAATGTAGGTTGAATTTTTTTTTCATTAAACATACATGAAAGCTTTGAAATTTATACAAGTACTTTGAATATCTAACTTAATATTAACTTCATTCCAACAATTTGAATGATTCAAACTAAACACATGAATGTAATTTTCATTCTATTATTGGGTATTCAGCTAAACAAAAGAATAGAATAATTATTCTTATTCTATTCCTAGTTCCATTTTATTCTTGATGCTATTCCATTCATGTCTTATTCTATTCTAGCGTATCAAATATAACCTTAGTGCTTTGCATTGAAACACATAATTACCATTGCCAGAAATGAAATTATTAGATGGCCTTTGTGAAGAAAACCTAACTACTATCAAACTATGAATTTCCATCGGACATTCAAATGCCCCCATTGATCTTTGGTTATTCCTTGATGCTTCGGTAAGGTTATGCTGTGAAGGTACTTTTCTTTCCACTAGTATAAGTTGTGTTTACCAATTCATGTAACTTCCATTGTTAAAACTTTCGATCAATTCAATTATTCACTTCCACATACATACACACCCAATTCCTTTGGGTCAGCAAAATTGTTTCCTGTTTGTTCTGAATTTGATTGGGGTAGAAGTAAGGTTGCATCAGTTGTCCAAACAGAAGATGAAAAATTATTGAAAACTAGAGTCTAAAGGTATATCATATATGATCCAAGCAGCAGTACATGACATATGAAAACTAATCTCCAAAGATGAAAGAGTAAAACCATGCAAACATGAAATTCAATCAAGTTTTTTCTATGCACAAGTGCAGTTGTACTAGAACATACGGCAGACGCCTACTTGAGACGTCCAACTTCCTTCTATACCAACAGTTCAATCAGATTTCAATAGTCAAAGCCCGTGATGATCTTCAATCTCCACCGTTGATCCAATCCCAGCCGTAGGGGCCTCCATCTCATTGATCCCGGCGTTCCCTGCAGACTGTCCGATCTGGCTGAAACCTGCCGAAGCCGTCGGCTGAATGTGTGGAAATGGCTTGGTTAGTCCATGAACCACTATCTTCTGGTTGTGCATCACGTCGAGGCTCTTCACCTTCACGTAGTTGATCCGCATCGGCGACAATGGGCCTCCACCGCTTGCTGTGGTCACCAACAGCTTCTGACCTCGTTCAATCGTAGGCAACACCGTCCCCGGAGGCAATCTCTCCAAATCAGCGGCCATCAACAGCCTGTTCGGAACAATGTGAAATCTCAAATCGGAGATGAACTTGTGGCCGCCGGAGAAGATGGAGGTATCGTCGAGAGCGAACACAGTCATGTTCCGAAGATCCAAGAGCTCGGTGTACTTAAATCTCAGAGCGAAAGCAAGTACGCTGTACCCGCTGATGCGCAGGCGGAGCATGGCGTCTTTTAACATCGGCCGCATAATATTGAACTCCGCCACGGGTGGCGTCGGAAGGAATGAGAAAGAAGTCATTCGCTCGACGCTGCACGAGAACGGAGAGAGGTGAGAGATGAAACCTTGGATGCCGTGAACGACGACGAAACCGTCATTGTAGAGGTCCGGCCGTGTGATTTCTGCGCCGCCGACGAAAATCTTGGAGTCGTTGGCAGCGTAGGTGATTGTGATGCATCGATCAGGGGCTAGGGTTTCGATCTTGGTGCCGAAGGCTAACTTCCCTAGGTAGTGGAGGGAGTAGAGGCCAGGGACGGTGTGTTCTTGGAGGAGGTGAGGTACAGAGCAGGAAGGGCAGGTGAGAAGCGTAGAGTCAGTCGGTGCGAAGATGGTGATGGGGCCTCTCCATGCGGTGGTAGTGGTGGAAAGAGACTGCGCGGCGGTGGAAAGTTCTTGAAAGCCGAGGTTGGACAGGATAGGACCCGAAAGAGACGATGGATCTGCGTGTTCTCCAAACGGCGATGATGGTGAAAGCATTGAAGTCGAAGCGTCGTGAATGGCGGTGGCAATCGTCGCTGAGATGAAGACGAAGGTTAGTGCGAATATTTGCAGAAGCGTCGCCATGAATGAGAGATTCTAGAGAGAGAGAGAGAATAAGGTGAAAGGAGCGTAGACTTTAGACTGGCGTGGTTATATATATATATATATATAAGTGGGAAACGAGGGAGAGGGGAGGAATCGAAAGACGAACCGGTTTCGGTTAGAGAATCTGTTATCATTATTCTTGATATGACGAAGATGCCCTTCACGTTTATCCCAAATGACACCTCTGTCCTCATTTTTGGCAATATGGAGATGGTTCAATTATGCAAGAATCGATGGTCAATAGTAATTGTGGAAGGGATGGGTTAGAGTGGTTGGTTGAAGATGATAATAGCCTGGATTCTGATTTGGGATTGTGGGGATGAAAAATGAGGATACTGAAGCAATGGTGGAAGAGATGATTGTGGATTGCATTGAAGGAAAATCTAATTGTACAATTACAGAGGATTTCTTAGCTGATACTGTGATCATGAGTTGGACCAATAATGCTTAATGTGATGAATTTATTAAAGGACAACTTTGTTACTTGGGGGTAGAGCTAGGATCTTCTTTTAGTGGAGGCAATAGGCAATAAAAAATGCAGTAATAAAATCTAATTTAATTTTATAAAATTTACAAAAGTTAGCAGTAATATTATGTTTCTTTAATAATTCAGATTTTTTATCATAATATTTACAAATATATATATATATATATATATATATATATATTCTCAAAATTTACAAATGTCATTCTCTTGTGCCGTCTTTTATATATTTTTTCTAGTTTCTACTATGAGGACTATTTTTATAAGTCGTGGAGGCGCCTGTATTATATGAACTAAAGTTATGTGTATAAAAGAAATGAATCTTTCCATCTCAGATCGTCCAACTTGCTTCAGTCTCTGTCTTAAAATGGGTAAGTGATCTATGATTTTAGAAGGTCCAATTAAAAATTATAAGAAAAAATACTAAAAATTTCCTAATATAAATTTTTTTAATTCAAAAAATTCATGATACATTTTTTATATCTGATATACCTCAAACAGACACACCAATCATCCTTGAGACACGTGTGCCTACAGAGTTAACAATCTCGATCCTACAGAGCTGATAATCTCGATCATACAGAACAGCCACTAAGCCTTCAGGGCATTCTCATATATATCTATCATACAGAGCCGACGAACTCGGTCATACAGTGCAGGTAAAGCCTCCAAGGCATTCTCATATCTTCCAGACCTTATGTTCTGGGCAATATTTATTCAACACTTCATATGGCTCCGACCTTATGGCTTCCTTAACAACTGCCAAGCAGGGAATAAGGAAACAGTCTTCAACAAGGGAACTACCATCTATGGTTATCTCTATGCAATATTCAACAAGGTAACTACAATCTCCGATGATCAAATCCCTACAATCATGGCTCCGAATCTTAATCAACTTAGGAAAGCCACGGCCTATAAATTAAACCCTAAAGGTACACTTTATTTTCATGCTCATTCTTTGGCTTTCAATACAGTCTTTCAATTCCTTTTACTTACTTAAGTATCGGAGCGGCTACCGCCGGAGCCAATTCGGTGGACCTCTGATCGTCTTTCTGAGTGTTCTACAGGTCACGGAGCCCACACTTATTGCGAGTCAAAAAGTGCAACATCAATATCTAAAAAGTCTAAAAAAGAAATTTTTAATATAAAAACGTACAATTATTAACTTTCATTTTAACACTTTTAAAAAACATTACTGAGTATACTAAAACGATCTCCAAGATACATTTTAGAAAACAAATACTAAAAAATATATAAAATAAAATTTTCAATCCCAAAAAATTATAACATTTTATAAAGTAAAAGTTTATTTTTTAGGCATTTTAGATAAATAAAAAAATGTATTAAGATGGATTTTGAATGTTATTTTAGTCTAATCAATAATATTTTTTAACAGTGTTAAGATAGAAGTTAATAATTGAACTTTTTGAATTAAAAGTTTCTTTTTCTAATTTTTTAGATAGAAAAATATATCATAAACTTTTTAGGATTGAAAAAAATTATTTTAAAGACTTTCTATTATTTTTCTCAAAATTATATATGAAACAAATCTAGAGAGGGAAAATTTATAAATATCTATATAGTAGGGGCAAATATTAAAAATTTTCATAATATCAAAATAACCCCAATTTTTTTTCTTCAGAATTTCAATGGGGGCAAGTGCCCCTATTGCCCTCGCTATGGACCCGCCACTCTTGCTACTTCATATATAAATTTGCTTTTTAATGTTAATTAATAAGAAAGGTATATCCACAATATTTAATTCAATTAAAACATTAATTCAGAAGGGTGTATTAGTTGTATATAGCATTATGAAAGGTGAGAATGTGATTTGAAATATGGGACGCACAATATTTAATACAATTAAAACATTGTTACTTCCTCCAGTACTGTTGCAAGCTTGGAATCACGAGAGGAAGATAGCAAATCTGAAACATTGTTAGTTTTCTTTGTTGGAGGACAAAATACTAACGTGGCTCAACAACCGAGTAAACTAAGGACTTGCTACCACCGTCGGAGATGCCTTGGGCTCATTTCCTACTTTGAACTTATATATATATATATATATATATATATATATATATATATATATATATATACAAATTTACAAAAAAAAGTGGTTGGATTTTTTTGTGTAGATCAAAAAGTGGCATTATATACAAATGTACAAAAATATATATATATATATATATATATATATATATATATACACACATGCCCACACATATTTCCCTTCCAGTAATTAAAACTAGTAAAATTGAGGTGAAAATTTAAAAAACAAATACTAAAAAGTCTTTAAAATAATTTTTTTAATTCAAAAAATTCATGATATATTTTTTTTATCTAAAAAGTTTAAAAAATAAATTTTAATACAAAAAAAATTCAATTGTTAATTTCCATCTTAACATCGTTAAAAAATATTACTGATTATACTACAATGACATTCTAGATACATTTTAGAAAAAAATATTAAAAAATATATCAAATAAAATTTTCAATCTCAAAAAATCATATCATTTTATAAAGTAAAAATTTATTTTTTAGGCCTAATAGATAAATAAAAAATGTTATATATATATATATATATATATTTTTGATTGAAAAATTTATTTTATCTATTATCTAGTATTTTTTAAAATATATTTTGAAGGTTATTTTAGTCTAATCAATAATATTTTTTAACGGTGTTAAAATGAAAGTTAATAATTAAATTTTTTTGTATTAAAATTTTTCTTTTTTGGGTATTTTAGATAAAAAAAAATTATATCATAGACTTTTAAGATTGAAAAAATTATTTTAAGAACTTTTTAGTATTTTTCACTGAAATTTTATTTGAGAAAAAAATTAGGTTATGCTACTTTGCAATTTAGTGTGAAAATTTTTTGAAGGAAAATGTTTTCCTTACTCGCTTGGACGAAGTTTAGAGAGTAAAAGTAAATAGAAGTTTTTTAATTTTATCTGTCATTTTATTCGTTCCATGGAGAGAAAATATAAGAAAAACTATTTTTTATGTAAGAGAAATTGCTTTTTATTTTTTTATTCTTTCTTTACCATTTGCTTTTGCCTATACTAAATTCACTAACTAATGAAAATTTAATTTTGATTGGTTGAAAGTAGGGATGACAACAACTAAGGAGCCGGATTTTGGATGAGGGACTTTTTTTTAATCTAGTCCGGCTTTATCAAAATTCTTTTTCCTTAAAATCTGTTTAAACTTTGTGATAAATAGAGACTGAGTTCTGATTCTACATTTTTTGGCCGAAATAGATTCCGAGCTTGGCTTTCTGAAGAACACTTAAAGAAGAAGATCAGAGGACCACCGGATTGGCTTCGACGGTAGCCGCTCTGATGCTTAAATTAATAAACTGAATTGAAAAGACTGTAATGTAAACCAAATAATGAGCATAGAAAATAAAGTGTACCTTTAGGGTTTAATTTATAGGTGGTGGCTTTCCTAAGTTGATTAGGATTTGGAGCCATGAAAGTAGGGATTTGATCATCGGAGTAAGGCAGTTACTTTGTTGGATATTGTATCAATAGAGATAACCATATGTGGCAGTTTCCTTGTAGAAGACTGTTTCCTTATTCTCTACTCGACAGATATTAAGACGGTGATGAGCTCTGCACTAAGGAGAGTGTTCCGAAGGTCGGCACTCAGACCCGTAAGTTCTGTAAGAACGCAGATCGGCCTTGGAGATCTGTGCTCGGACCTATAAGTTCTGTATGTATGTTATGAATGGCCGAGCACAAGCTGTACTGGCCGAGCATTGAATTGTAGGCATACGTGTCAAGTGATGATTGGTCTGTCACTTTGTGGTATATCAGTTACCCCCCCTCCCCAAGCCTTAGTTTGAGCTTGTGGTGTAACTAAGGTTTACGAGCCTCCAAAAAGTCACGCGTTTTCCAAGACGACTGTTGGCGGGTCATTTATTGCGCAGTCAATTTTTTTTTGGGGCTTCCAAGGCCATCATTGCTTGCAACCTGTCGCGACAGTTCGCCTTAGTAGCCTCTATTTTCTTCATGTATATAAAGAGGGAGAGGAGCTTTGTACGCCTGTTTTACCGTTTTTCCTGTGTTTGGAAAAAATAAAGCATTCTGCCATTGTTGAACCAGCAAGCTAGACTGTAAGGAGTGTTTGTCATCTGAAGCTTTTCTCTCTCTTCAGGTTTGACTTTGGTTCCTTTGTTCATATTTTCTTTGTCCTTATTTTCTGGTTATTTTTTCGAAATGTCTACCTCTACTGCATCTTCTGGTGTTGGCAGTGGTTTTGGGAATCTTTTGGAGGCTTATACTTCATCCCAAACCCTTATTAAGGATAGTAGTTCCTTGGGACCAGGGTCGGAAAGGACCCGCTCTAGCCTTGAGGTTAGGATTGTAGATTCTTTTTTAGAACCTAGGGACAAAAAGAGAGAGGTTTTTGGCCAGCTCTCCCAAAGAGAAGAGGGACAGAGCATTGTAACCTCTTCCTGGTTAGATAGTATAAGGGAAGAATTCGATTTTCCTCAAGATGTCACCCTTAGGACTCCTGATGCCATAGATCGTCCTTCAGATATTAGGGAAGGCGAGATTTGTGTGTAAACTGCCTAGTTTGAAATGGGCTTGCGTCTTCCTTTCCCCAAATTACTTAAGGAGTTCTTCTGTTGGTTTAATCTTTGTCCTGTCGACCTGAACTTGAACAGTTGGAGACACCTGTTAGGGTTTATAGTTTTAGGTCGCATGAACAATGTTGAGGTCTCTCTAGACTTGATCCGTAGTAAAATGGATCTCAAGTACTTGAGGTCAGAGAGCCTCTACTATATGTCCTTTGATAGTGGTTTCAGACCTCTGTTATTTGTATTGTCCTCTAACAAATCTTGGAAAAATCGGTATTTTTTCGTTAGTGGAGGATGGGAGGTGGCAGACCTTGAGGACCAGATTTCTACATTCCCTCGGAGCACAGGGTACATGGGTGTGACCCCCCTTCTTTTGTAATTTTCACTTCTGCTCTTGCCTTTATTATTGTTTAACTGATTGTTGCTGTTGTACATCTTGTGTAGCTAAAAATGTCAAGAAGAGGCTGTCCTTCACACCTGTTCTCAAGGAGCAGTACGGTAGGCTCCTTCAGACCAAAAACAAAGATTTCAGAGTCATCCTTCAACTTGAGCAATCCAATGGCCCCAAAAAGTAAAAATGTTGTTAAAGATGTGATGCAAACCGTCTTTGGTAATTGGGGCTCGGCAAAGGAGAAGAGGGTGGCGAATCCCATTCCTCCTATAGGTCGGTCACAAACAAAGAAGAGGAAGACCTCTACCGTCCCCTTCTCTACTGCACCACCCAAAAAAGGGGTGGTGCCTTTTGCTTTTCCTTCCCCTTACGCCGCCCAAGAAAGGAGAAGTGATTACAAAGCCTGCCCCCTCTGCACGGCCCAAGAAGGGCATAATGAATTTAGAACTTGCCCCCATTCTCGGCTCCAAAGGTCTCCAAAAAGGGGAAAACGAGGGTGGTAGTCGACTTGGACATGATGCCTGATGGGTATAAGGTCGTTCACCAGGCCATTGAGGAATTTTGGGGAGATGCCCCTCAAAAGGACTCCCCTTCTTGCAGTACCAGGTAGGGTACTCAAAAGACAGTTGTTGGCGCCATGAGCGCCCATCTGAAGGTAATGACCATTCTATCTTTTTTGGTTCTTTGCTTTTACTTATGTCTGATGAGGTCTCTTACCGTTTTGCAGACCTTGCACAGTTTGCCTGCCTTGATGGAGTCCGCGATTGATCCTCAGGTTGTGGAGAAGCTTGAGGACAAGCCTAGATGAGGCTCGGCTTCAGCTTAGCACAGCCCAATCCAATGTTATAGCCGCTGAGGAAGAGCTCAAGGAAGTAAGGAATTCTCTCTCTATCATAGGAGTCAGAGAGGGATTCTCTTAAGTTTGAGAGGGACTCCTTGCAGTCAGAGAAGAAATCTTTCCTTCAAGAGCCGGAGAGGCTGAAGAGTGAGAACTGGCGCACTCCAGGTCTCCCTTATTCTGAAGGTCGATGAAGCCAGGGCTGAGACTGAGGCTGAAATGAGGACTGAGTTGGAAAAGATGGGTCGGAACTTTGTGCAGTTCGGTTATGATGACTTCAGAACCAAGCTTCTTGCCAAATTCCTAGACATTGATCTATCGGGCATTAACGGGGATGATGATGATGATGGTGATGATGGTGATGATGATGATGATGATGCGTCTGCCAACCCTTTAGTTTAGAAAATTTTTGTAGTTCTATTTTTTCTTCTCTTTTTTTTTTTGTAACCGAATGTACATATTATGTAAGGATTTGAAATTTTGAAGTAAATTTTTTTTTTATTATCATTTATTTAAATGGAACGTGTAAGTATGTGTGGTAAAATATACATATATATATGTATATGTTATATGCATGTGTGTTATGTATGTGTTTAATGTAATGTATGTGTATATGTATATATATGTATATTTAAAAAGGAAGTGTGTGTGGGGGGTGCTGCTGTGTACAGAAGTATGTGTGGGTGTTGTGTGAAAAATATAATATATATATATATATATATACACACATAACCCCTAATGTCAACCAACATTAAATGAAGATTAGAGGGAAAGAAATAAAGTAGAAGAGAAAGTCAGAAAAGAGGGGCTACTGGCTGTGTGTGTAAGAGGGTTTTCAGACTGAGTGTAGGCCTGATGTAGAGAGAGTAGTAGATAGAGAGGGGGGCAATATGCTTGATATGTATGTGTGTATGTATGCATCGGTTGGAGAGGAAATCAGAAAGAGAGAAGCTGTGCAGAAGAGGCGTGGGCGTTGAGAGAAACTCTAAGGGTGAAGCCAAGAGGAGGGAAGAAGAGGGGAGAAGTTGCAACAAGGAGAAACCCAGAAAAAGGTAAGCATTTCTTTGTTACTGTTTTTAATTTTTAGAAAGCTTGTTAAGTGTATTTGAGTTAAAGGGCTGATAGTGCATGAAAAATGTAAAAAGTTGTAAAAAGAATGAATGAAAAAGATGTAGAAATGAGGTAGAAATATCAGGTTACAGGTTCGGGGTTGTGATCGGGTTCTAGGGTTTTAGATGCTTTAAATCGGTTTAAAGGATGGGGAAATCATGGCATGGGGTGAAGGAACAACTTGGTATGCAAATAGTGTCAAAACAGTGGGTGATCTATCACGAAATTGGAAGAGTTCAGTTGGACCGAAAAAAACTGCTGGAGATGAAAATCTCCCTGTTCGAACGGTTATGGTGGCCAAAATTTTAAAACGACAATGGAACAAAAACCTACGCATAAAATAGAAGAAAACAGTGCTTAAAAATGGATGAAACTGGATCGAAAAAGTCCTGCCGTCGCCGGAGCTGGCGACGGAAAACCTAGGGCAACATACCGAAAAATCGGGTAAGGGAGATGACCTTGTTGGGCCGGACTTTGGGTCGGGTCGGGTCGGAACCCGACCGAACACAGAAACGATACAGCAACTACATCGTTTTGGGGGGTGATTTTTTTTCAAATATATATATATATATAGGGCTGAGGTCATCATGACACGTTAAACCCGTCAGACCGGTTGGTCCAGTAAGACCCTGGACTAGTTCACTTAAAACTAACAAAAACCCTTTGGTTCACCTATTTAATTTTTAATAAGAAAACCAGAACTTTCGATAATTACGGTTTGACCCCAGACTTTTTAGAAAATTCGGTTATGGGCCAGATTCTGGAAAACTTAGTTAAATAAGCCCCTGAAAAATAATTAAATAATTTATTTAATTACTTTATTAATTGAGAAAAATTACTATTTTGCCCTGAGACATTAAATAGGTCAAACGAAGTCCAAATAAAATAAATGAATAGTATATTTTTACTAATTCAGGCATTCTGGACTCATTGGTGGAGTCCGATTTGGGAAAATAAGTTCCAAAAAATAAAGACACGGAAATGGTAAACGACTATATTGGCCCAAATGATACCTAGGGCTAATTAAACATAAAAGATAGTCTAATTTAACTATCTCGACCATTCTGAATCCAACGGTGAGGTCCGTGACGTGAGACGAGGCCCCGAAAAGATTTAAAAGACCCAGTAGTAACATTTAAAATTATCAAAATGCCCTTGATTTGAAACGCAGTCAAATGAACTCTGAATTAAGTAAACAAATAGTGGAATTTTATTATCTCGACCATTTCGGACTCAATTATGGAGTCCAATTTATAAAAAGAGGCTTCGGGATGTAAGGACCGTAAAAAGTGCAAAATGATCGCTTTGCCCTTTTAAGCTCGGATGTCCAAATTGGATTCCACGAAAGCCTAAACCAATTTTCTTTGATGTTCCGGACTCAACAGTAGAGTTTAATTTGGCAAAATAGAAACTTATAAAATGAAGACATAAAATTTGATGAATAGCATAATCCAAGTAGCAATTGAACTGAGTTGTATTTCATGATTTTAGGAACATGAAAAGGCAAGGAGAAGGTGGTTTGACCTTCTGTATTTTCATTGTAGTTCTGCTACACTACGAGTACGTTTTCCTGAGTTGAGACTGACCCATCAAGTATGGTGTATTGTGCTAAGTAAGGAATAAAATTAAGTTTAGGAATGATTTGCATGTTGATTGAATGAATCATATAATTATTTGTTTGATGTTAGAAAAATCACATAAGGAATGTTGTTTTAAAAAGAAATCTTGAGTTGATTGTTTACGTTGTTTATGTGCTTCTTGCTGCTCTACGGAGATATGATTTGTTCTATGTGTTGGGTTGTACATGATTTATATTTTTGGGGAGTTGTTAAGATTATGAACACATGGCTTGAGTATGTATTTTCGTTGATCATGTATTGCATACATTCATGTGGAAGATGTTTTGTTATTCAGATGTTGTGATTGCTTTAAGTGGAATTCATTGTTTAAAAGCATGCTCTATGTGTTGGTAAAAATTGCTGATCTGAGATTGTATTATTGCATGATGGAATTAAGGCATATTGGCATAGTGTGATGCATTAAAAGCATAGTATGGGTTGAGCATGTGGTGCTAAATATGGTACTCAACTTCCATCAGATGTGTTCTGAAAACGAGACATGGTACTCAGCTTCCATCAGATGTGTTCTGAAAACGAGACATGGTACTCAGCTTCCATCAGATGTGTTCTGAAAACGAGACATGGTACTCAACTTCCATCGGATGTGTTCCGAAAATGAGACATGGTACTCAACTTCCATCAGATGTGTTCCAAAAATGAGACATGGTACTCAGCTTCCATCGGATGTGTTCCGAAAACAAGACATGGTATTCAGCTTCCATCGGATGTGTTCCGAAAATGAGACATGGACATGGAATAGAGTTGACATGGTTGTGGCATAGAGTTGGCATGGTTATGGCATTGAGTTGTGTGGGTGTTTCATGGGCATTGTTACTACATTGCATGGATAATTTAGATGTTATGTGGATTATTGCTATTACATAATATGGATGATTTGGAAGGCATGTGGATTATTGTTATCATATTGTATAGGATAACTTAGAATACATGTAGAGATAACCGTACACTTGCACATGCCACGCCTTAAATTATATTAATGAATTGGATGACATGTAGATTATTGCTAGTACGTTGTATGGATGATATTGAATGACATATAGAAATAACTGTACACTTGCACATGCTACGCCCTTAATTTTGTTCCTTGCATTAGCATTACATCATACCAGCAGTTGAGCTGACCCATTCGTGGGATAACTCCCCACAGATGACGTTCCCGGCACTCGAGACTTGAGGAAGTCTTGCAAAATGGAGGAGACATGAGCTTAGAATGATCTTGGCCCTTGGGAGCATATTTCGAGATGTATTGATATTGTATAAGGGCTTAAGCCCGAATGACATGTTGAATGTTTTTATTGATCATGCTTTACATGGATGTACATTGAAGGAAATGAATGTAAGTTTTGGGTTGAATCCGTTAAATTGTCCTTTATTTACTTTATATTTTATTTTCTCTTGCTTTTGTTACTCGCGCCTCGGCTTCTCGTGAATTCGGGGCGTGACATATTATTAACAATATCTTTTCTTCAGAGCTTCCTGCCTTCCTTTTCGTTTAAATACTTACAAATCTTGTGGTTTGATGAGGCATCGTCCATAGCTCCACTGTTTTGTAGCCTATAGACGGGCTTCGACCCTTAAAACTTGCAATTGATTCAAGTAAACCTGTTTAAGAACTAAAAATAATTCCTTGATCGGTCATGGATAGTGGGCTGACTTCCGAGCTTTGTAACTTGCAATAATTCTAACCAAATTGTAACAATTGTGTGAATTTTTTGAAAGTAGAGAAATAGTAATCACTTGTGCCTGAGCTCTGAAATGGGAGATATTTGAATCTGAACTTGTACTAAGTAACCTAATCAGCAGGTTTTGTGAGAGCTGGCTTTAACTGCTGAGCCAAAAGACTTGTAATAATAACAGGACTGATGGTATTTGATAAACAACACCTTTATTCCCTCTAGAATTTGTTAAGAAGAATTAAAGCAACTAGAATCATAACAGTTGGTTGGAGTGGGTATTTGATTGAAAGAATGCTTGTAGTCATGTAGCTGAGCAACTGAGTTGAACCTTTTCCCTTTAGTTTGGGAAATAACCAAGTAGTTTTTAGTGAGATGGACCAGACATTAAAGTTGGTATATTGAATAGACCAGACTTGAGGTCTATACATTTAGATGGACCTAGACACTGGGTCTGTACATTAAGACGAACCAGACATGAGGTCTGTACATTAAGATGGACCAGACTTAAGGTCTGTACATTGAGATGGACCAGACATGAGGTCTGTACATTGAGATGGACTAGACTTAAGTTCTGTATATTAAGATAGACCAGACTTAAGGTCTATACATTGAGATGAGAACACTTTATGGAATATTTGAAAGGAAAAATTCTCTATTGATAATACTTCTGTAAGTGTTCTATATTCCAAGGCCTGGGAAAAGGTTTCCCATCCATGCTTTCTAACCAATAAGTGGTTGGTCTTACTGTTCTTGTGACTCTATAAGGGCCCTCCCAGTTGGGTGATAACTTTCCCATGGTGGGATCCTTGGTGTTCTGAAACACTCTTCTTAGGACAAGGTCTCTAATTTGGAAGCTAGCAAGTTTAAGCCCTAGTTTTGAGTGGCTGACCATTCTATGCTGATATGCTTCCATCCTGACCCCGGCTTGTTCCCTCTTTTCTTCAAGTAAGTCCAAGTTTTCTACGAGCTGTTGATCATTGGTCTCTTGGTTGAAAGCTTCAATCCTTAGGGTAGGCATGCCGATCTTAATAGGGATTACTGCTTCGATGTCGTAGGCGAGTAAAAAGGGAGTTTCTGATGTTGGAGTTCTTCTAGTTGTTCTGTAGGCCCAAAGCACTCTAGAGAGCTCTTCAACCCACTTTTCTTTAGCTCCCTCTAATCTCTTTTTAAGAGCGTCAAGGATCGTTCGGTTGGTGACCTTTGACTTGCCCATTGGCTTGGGGATAACCAGGTAAGGAGAAGTGTTGATTGATGTGCAGGTCTTGGTAGAACTTTTTGAAGGTTTTACCAGAAAATTGCGTATCGTTGTCTGAGACGATCACGTGTGGTATGCCGAACCTTGCAGACTATATTCTTCCAAGTGAAACTTTTGACTTCCTTCTCTGTAATGTGTGTTAGTTGTGTTAGTGGCTCTACTTTCAGCCCATTTTGAGAAGTAATCAATAGCTACTAATAGATATTTCCTGTTCAGTGTAGCTTTAGGCAATGGGCCTATGATGTCCATTCCCCTATTGTGCAAAAAGCCATGGGCTTGTGATAGGGATGAGCTCTTTAGCGGGGCTGGTGTTGGTAGGGGGTGAACCTTTGGCATTTGTCACACTTCTGAGCGTATTTTTTTGCCTCCCTTAGCATTCCAGGCCAGTAATAACCTTGTGTTAGAGCTCGGAGCGCTATGGTTCTGCCCCTATTATGATTTCCACATATTCCTTCATGAATTTCTAGTCAGGACGTACTGAGACTCTTTTGGAGATAGGCATTTTAGCAATGGTTGAGAATAAGATCTTCGCTAAAGCCTTCCATTCATGACAAGGTACCGAGCCGCTCTGATTCGGACCCTTTTTGCCTTGTTTTTGTCCTTTGGGAAGAGCCCTTCTTCCAGGTACTAGGAGGATGGGAGTCATCCAGCTCTGAGGTTGCTCTATAATTTGGGCGACTTGGATCTCCTCGATGCTAGGTCTTGGCTGATGGGAGATTCTTAGCGTAATATCCCTTTCTGACTTCATGTGGGATGCCATGTTTGCCAAGGCATCAGCTCTGTAGTTCTGACCCCTTTTTATTTTTTGGATTGAGAATGCTCGGAATGAGCGTTTCAATAAGTTGACCAGTTCTGAATACCGAAGCATCCTCTCATCTTTGATGGCGAATTCTCCCTGAACTTGGCTGACCACCAATTGGGAATCTGAGGAGACTTTAAGGTTCTGAGCCTCGCATTCTCGTGCTAGCTTCATTCCTAGGATAAAGGCCTCATGTTCTGCTTCATTGTTGGAGGCTCTGAACCCTAAACTCACTGCCTTTTCTGTTATGAGCCCATCAAGGGACTTTAATACCAATCCGACACCGGCACCACAGTCGGATGGATGATCCGTTAGTGTATAGCAACCATGTTCCCAAATTTTCACAAAGTTGTGCCCTGTCATGTAGTGTTGGGGTGAACTTGTCAACAAAGTCTGCCAAGGCCTGCCCTTTAATTGAGATCCGTGGAACATATGATATGTCGAACTCCCCTAATTCCACTGACCATTTGACTAATCGCCCTGATACCTCTGGCTTACTCAATACTGACTTTAAGGGATAAGAAGTTGGAATTTCTATGGGATGAGCTTGAAAGTAGGGTTTGAGCTTCCGTGTAGATACTATAAGCGCAAGGGCTAGTTTCTCAATCTCGGGGTACCTCTTCTCTGTGTCTAACAGCGCTCTGTTGACATAAAATATGGGCCTCTGCACGCCTTTGTCTTGTTTGACCAGTACAGAACTGACAGCATTTTCGAAAACTACAAGATAGATAAGTAGTTTTTCCCCTTAGATTGGCTTTGATAAGAGTTCGGGTGAGGCTAGGTACTCCTTCAACTCTGTAAAGGTTTTTTCACATTCTTCCGTCCACTGTAGAGATTTATTACCTTTCAAGGTTTTGAAGAAAGGCAGGCGGCGATCAATGGACTTGGAGATAAATCTGCTTAGGGCTGCAATTCTTCCATTCAAAGCATGAATGTCTTTCTTGGTCTTTGGTGAGCTTAGTCCAATCAGAGCCCCAATCTATGTGGGGTCTGCTTCTATACCTCTTTGAGAGACAATGTATCCCAAGAATTTTTCCTTTGTTACACCAAAGGTGTATTTTGAGGGATTGAGCTTTATCTTGTACTGCCTCAGGATGTCAAACGTCTAAGCCAGGTGCTGGAAGTGACTGCTCTTCCGTAGGCTTTTGACCAGCATATCATCAATATAAACTTCCATGGTACTGCCGATCAATGGGCTAAACATCTTATTAACCAGACGCTGGTATGTGGCCCCAGCATTCTTTAGTCCGAACGGCATCACTCTATAGCAATAAAGTCCTCGTTCGATTATGAATGATGTTTTTTCCTGATCAAGAGAGTGCATCTGTATTTGATTGTATCCTGAATAGGCATCCATGAAGCTCATAAGTTACGTGCCCTGCAGTAGCATCAACTAATTGATCTATCCTCGATAGAGGAAAGTTATCTTTGGGGCAAGCTTTGTTGAGGTTTGTATAGTCGACGCAGACTCTCCACTTGCCATTTTTCTTCTTGACCTAGAACAGTGTTGGCTAGCCAATCAGGATAAAATACCTCTCGTATCATCTTGGCATCGAGTAGCCTCTAGACCTCTTCGTTGATGATTGATACCGCTTTGGAGTGAGTGGCCTTCTCTTCTGCCTCACTGGTAGATGGTCTGGATCTACCATCAGTTTGTGAGTGATGAGGTCTGGATCTATTCCTTCCATATCCTTCATTTCCCAGGCAAATACGGAGAGGTATTTCTTCAAGAATTCTACCATCTCGTCCTACTCGGTAGGTGTCAAGTCTGGGCCTATCTGTAAGTAGCGCTCTTGGGGTTCCAAATTGACCAATACTTTAATGGGTTCCCCTATGGGCTTGGCCATACTGTCCTTTCCTCTTGGGCTTAGTGACTCGTCAATTTTGGAAGGGCAGTCTTCTGCCTCGTGATAGTGGGAGTAGATTGGATCTCCATATTCACGGGCATGCAGTAATTGCTATTCAAGGGTCTTGACTTTGAGTGAGAGAGCATGACATTTTCTAGAGGTTGGTTGGCATCCTCTGATAGAATATACAGTCTGATCCTGGACGTATTTTAGGCATTGGTGGAGGGTTGAAGTGACTACTCCCATATCGTGCAGCCAAGGTCTCTCAATTATGACATTGTAAGGGGGATTTGGCATCCAGAACCATATATTCGGTTACTGTGGTTTTTTGTCCATCCCCTTCTCCAACAGTGGTGGCAAGGTCAATCCTTCCCAACGGAGTGTTGAGATTTCCATCAAAACCTGCCATGATTACACCAGTGGGCTTGATGTCACTAGGGTTGAGCTTCATCTGCTCGAAAGGTTTGTAGAATAGTACGTTCATCGAACACCGAGTATCTACGTGGACTCTTCGGATCTCAAAGTTAGCAATTTTGACGGAGATGACAAGGGCATCACTGTGAGGATAGTGTACCCCCTCAAGATCTTGGTCCATGAACTGGATTTCAAGTACTTGGCCTTAATCTTTTCTCCACATTAGAGATTTTTGCGATGCTGGGAGTGGCTCTGGCCTCCCGAGCATACTGTTTCCTTGGTATGTTGGAAGTTCCTGTTGTAGGGGAATTTGCATGTAGAATGAAGATTACTTGGTTGTTCTGCTGTGGAGGCTCATTCCGTCCTTCCCTTTGCTCTTGTCTCTGGTTAGGCCTCCTCTGCTGGGCCTATCCTCACTGGGGTTCTGCCCTCCATCCTGCTTGATGAATTCCTGTAGTCGTCCTCTCCTTATAAGCTGCTCAATCTCGTGTTTGAGAGCCTTACATGTGTTGGTGGTATGCCCGCGGTCCTTGTGAAAATCACAATACTTGGTTTGATCCTGGTAGTTGGGGTCACCTTTCAAAGGCTCTGGCCATCTTAGGTTTTCTCGGGACCTGACCTGCCGTAGTATGTTGTTTGGAGAAGTGTTAAGAGGAGTGAAATTGGTGAACTCTCTTAGCCCAGAATTATATGAAGTTTTAGGCACCGCTCTTCTTTTTGGGCTCTGTTTCTCTTCCTAGCCGTTCTAGGGTCCCTCCTCTAGTCGTCCTTCCTCTAATTGTCTTTCTTCTGGTCATCTTTCTGGGCTTGCTCTTTAATCTTTCGGGAGGTGTCTTTAGCTTCCTCTAGGTTAATGTATTTCTTTGCTCGGTCCATGAGAGCTGCCATGTCCGCAGGGGGATTTTTTGTCAAGAAGTCTCTAAAGCCTCCCTGTACAAGGCCAGAGGCCAAAGCAGCTACAAGGAAACTGGAGCTACAGTTTGTAACCTTAGTGAGTTTGGCGTTGAAGCGCGCGATATATCCTTTGAGGGATTCTTCCTTTGTTTGCTTTATATTCAACAAGAATTCAGGACCCTTCCTTAGCCTCCTGCTGGTCATGAATCTGTCTAGGAATAGCCTGCTGAGCTCATAGAAACTGGTAACTGAGTTCAGTGGGAGGTGATGGAACCACTTCAGAGTAGTGCCCTTGAGGCTGGTCACGAACGTTTGGCACAGAAAAGCGTCAGAAGTGTCCGTGTAGGGCTATGGTGTGTTGGTAGTGGGAAAGGTGGTCCCCTAGATGCCCTGTCCCATCATAAGGAGTGAATTTCGGGACAACAAATTTCTTTGGCCTTTCCTTGGCCGTGATAGTAGGGGTGAAACGTGTGGCGAACCTTCCGAGCAGCCTTGCTAACTCGTCCTGATCTTGAGGGTTTTGAGCTCCCTTCATAATGACAGTGCGGTCTATAGATTCTACAACTTCTTCAGCTCTTGGTGGGCCTCTTGGCAAGATAGGTTGCTATGAGTCAAGCCTTGCAGCTTCAGAGCCTATATGGACAGGATGATCTTGGCCCATAGTTGGGAGATTATTTTGGTCCCCCTGGACTAGAGGTGCAAGGGCCACGTGAGGTTGAGACTCTTGTGGTGCTGGGGTTTAATCCCGAGGCCCCAGGGGCTGGAGCCCTAGTGGTGCTTCAATAATGCACTTCTGGGATAAAGGTCGATATCCTTCTGTCGGCAGCTACTGACAGCTGGGGATTTCCATGAATGTGAGCAATAATAGGAGGCTGTTGGTCGGTTATGTTGATGGGCGGATTTGAAGGATTAGTCCTCACGATTCTGAGTGAGCGTTGCCAGAGTTCTGGATATGGCTAAGGAGTTGCTCCTAGCATCAACTGGTTTTGTCGTTTGACTTGGTCGAGCTCTTGCTTGTACGAGATCTATTGTTTGTCCTTTTCCTCGTCCGGCAAGCGGTCGGGTTAAGGGTTTGAGGATTTTGAGTATTCTTCCTTGATCGGAGATTGGGAGCCATAATCCTTTAGCAAAAAGGAGAATGCGTTTTGAATCGGTAGAGCACTTGATAATTGTTGTTTTCCACAGATGACACCAAACTGATGCTGCACTTTTTGGTCCGAAGTAGATTCCGAGCTTGGCTCCTTGAAGAACACTTAAAGAAAAAGATCAGAGGACCACCGGATTGGCTCCGGCGGTAGCCATTCTGATGCTTAAATTAATAAACTGAATTGAAAAAACTGTAATGTAAGCCAAATAATGAGCATAAAAAATAAAGTGTACCTTTAGGGTTTAATTTATAGGTGGTGGCTTTCCTAAGTTGATTAAGATTTGGAGCCATGAAAGTAGAAATTTGATCATCGGAGTAAAGCAATTACCTTGTTGGATATTGTAAATAGAGATAACCATGTGTGGCAGTTTCCTTGTAGAAGACTGTTTCCTTATTCTCTGTTCGGTAGATATTAAGGCGGTGATGAGCTCTGCACTAAGGAGAGTGTTTCGAAGGTCAGGCATTCAGACCCGTAAGTTTTGTAAGAATGCAGATCGGCTCTGGAGATCTGTGCTCGGACCTATAAGTTCTGTATGTATGTTATGAATGGCCGAGCACAAGCTATATTGGCCGAGCACTGAACTGTAAGCATACGTGTCAAGTGATGATTAGGTCTGTCACTTTGTGGTATATCAAGTTCTTATTGGAATGCTTATTTATTTATAAATTGATTTAATCAAAATTAACACTTTTGAAACAGAATATTATATGTGTTAAAAAAAGAAATATCTATGTCAAATAGAAAAATAAAATGTCACTATTTTAAATATATATATATATATATAATTTTATTAAATTTGTCTAAACTTATAATGAGTTTGTTGTAAGTATCGATTATGTAACACTAATTAGGATTTGTTTGGTTAGATTTTCAAATGCAAATTTTAAATTTCAAAACACGGAATACGTATTTGACAAACTATTCGTTTTATTTTTTTTTTAATTTAGATTATTATATCCAAATATATTTTTACAGTTTTAAAAAAAATTAATTACAAAATTTAAAAAAAAAACTCAACAAATTATATCTGAATCATTATTCAAGGACAGCCTAAGTTTTTTTATTATTTTATTTTATATGATACTTCTACTCGAAACTCGTCTTGAATTCTTATGGAATGAATATGACATCTTCAAATTAGTTTCTTTAAAAACAGGTACTAGTGAAATGGTTTAAATTAATATCCCTGTTTGAAAGAAAAAAATAAAAAGTTGATTAGATCATGCCACTGCAATTTAATTAAAACAAATTTAGCCCAAAAGCACTTTCTCTACCCAATTCAGATAAATCAAATTTGAAACTTTAATCTAAACCCAAAGCTTCGGGATTACAATTTAGCACGTGCAAGAAAATTCACGGACTTGGACTGTTCGAGACGGTATTTGAGCGGGAAATTTCGTTTTCAGTTTGTTTTACACCAGTAACAGAATTAGATTCCACCTCCCATCTCTGTATATATATATCATCTCATTCTTTCTCTTATATTTCATCTCATTCTTTCTCTGCAATTAAAAATTTGTTAGGGTTAAACTTCTTTGAGCGATCGTTCTCTCTCTACTTACTGGTGTGTAAGTCGCCACCCGTCTCTCTACATACACCTAGAGTACTGCTCTCTCCCTATGTAAGTAATTCCAAAGAAAAAGTTTTACTTTCTCTGCAAATATTTCCTGTGTGATAATTTTCTGTGCAATTGTATATACTTTTTATGGACTACGATTTTAGGGCTGTGTATGTATTCAGACTTCAGAAAATGATAACGTTTAGTCTGTTGGAGATTATTACAGTGCTGTGTTAGATCGAATTTTAGTAGTGGTTGATTAGAACAAATTTTCTAAGAAACAATTTGAATTTTTTTCACCATTAGATCTTATAAAATTATAAACAGTGCAATTTTCAGATAAAAATTCTAGGGTTTCGTTTTAGTGTTTTGGCTATCTTGATAAGGGTAACTGGAGTAGTCAGACTGGAATAGATGATTAGTTGATTGATTATAATTTAAGATCATCCCCCTTTTTTGGTAATAAATAATTTAAAAGATGGATTATAAGATATCTTTGTATGTTGATAAATTTTTACTTCTGGTCTTTGGTATCTTGATATATATATATATATATATATATATATATATATATATATATATATAGATAGATAGATAGATAGATAGATAGATATAAATATATTTTATCTATTTTTTTATTCAAAAAAAAATTGAAAGCTTTTGTGCTTTGTTGACAGGTGGTAGAAATCTTGTGGGCTTTCTGAGTATTGCTTGTTTCAATTTAGCAGACCCTCAAATTCTTTTAGGCTTTCTGAGTGTTGCATCTATAGATTTTCTCAAGGGTGGGGCAGTTTTACTAATTGAAATGGACAAGGTAAGGATGTGATCTGGTTTTAACAGTTTGAGATTGTTCCTAGTATTGGATTATCACAATAACTAATGCTAGTAAATTGGCAGTACAAGAAAACTAGAGAGATTGGATATGGAGGATTTGGGAATGTTTACCAGGGCTGTAACCGTGTGACAAATGAAAATGTTACCCTGAAGGAGTTATGGTTTCCTGATGAAAAAGAAGGTGTTCCCAGTGTGGTTATTAAAGAAATCTCACTTTTGAAAGAGATGGAGCATAGCAACATTGTCAGGTAATTGTTGCTTTCGAGCTGTTCTGTTTTATTTGGACCAACCAAAACAAACAATGATACAAAGGCATGAACAAATTATTACATCAACATGTTTGAAAAGCAATTCAGAAAGATGAATTCCTAGCCCTATGACATCAATGATCAAGAAATATTATGACATTAAAATGCAGAATAGTGAAAAATTCTAAAACATAATTACTAGTATTAAAGGGCTGTTTATTTTTGTGAGGTTCATAAAGGTTGATGAGTTCTAACACTCACTACATGCCACCACACCATATAGAACGCTCAAAATATAGATCCTATTATTTGGAGCTCAATTAAAGAACCTGGTAGTGCCTTGATAAGAGAACTATAAGCAGAATTATTTATAGAGACTATACTGCTGCACTGGTCTTCTGATTCTCTCTCATTCATGTCACTGTGTGTTTGTGATTCTTGGTTTCAATTAATTCAACTGTGGGTGTTGATGTGAACCACTTTGTTTCTTATATTTATTGCTTCTATATCATTTTGTGATTGTACTATCAAATTTCACAATGGATGATGGAGGATTATAACTCCTGCACTGATGATTGTCCAATCTATGTCTCTGTTATTCCTGTGTGTCGGCAATTCTTGAGTTTCCATTTAATTCAATTCTTGGAATTGAGTTGACCTCTAAATCGTTCATTCTTTCCTTGGTTTCCTCGACATGTTTATATAATTAAACCTCGAAATTTGCAGTGGCTGCTGATAGTATTGCAAACAATTATGTTTAATGCGAATTATGCTTACTTGTTGTTTCCTCTTTTTCTAGAGAACTTTCTGTATAGGTAATAACAAGGAATTCAATAATATGTACGATCTAATATCTATGCTTTTTAAATGTATTTGATGTTTAATTTAAGTAACACTGATTTTCATGCTCAAAGCAGTCAATTTTAAGGCTTTAGACTCTATTGAGCCATGCTTTTAGTTTTGGGTGTGTATGTATTAGGTTGACCATAAGAATATTCTGCATTTTATCAACTATGAACTAATGTCTCCTGTATGTATTGAAGTGGCATGAAAGCAAGAGGTCAACTCTGACAGAAGCACCAACACTTCTGCAGTACCATTCTACAATTTTTGTAGTTGGGAGTTATAACAGTTGTACTGAAACGAGTCTATGGGGTGTGTCTGGGGGTCCCAGTGTAAGGGATTTTTTGTTGGCTAAATTATGTTACTCAATAGCCTAGTGGTTGACGGTATGGAATTTAGTTTTCTATTAGTGTTGAAATGCTTCTTTGTTGAACTTATACTTTGATGTATATACTTCTTGTTTGTAACAATGGTTGATCCTTAAATGTGATTGTCTGTTACATTTAGCTCTTGAATTAATAAATATAATTGATTCCCTGAACTAATTATTTTGCTGAAATTCTGGGTAACAGGCTGCTGGAGGTTGTTAGTGCTGTCAATGAGAACAGTGTGTATCTTGTTTATGAGGATATGGAATGCGATCTACAGAAGTTTATGAATGACTGTCCAAAGATTGCCAAGGATCCAGATTTCATAAAAGTGGGTGAACCATTAACTTATTTAACACACACGCGCACACACACACACATGACTATATATTTGATTAACTGTGGTGGATGCATGGGCAACCTATCAAGTTGGCTCATATGATAAATGAGAAAAAGAACTGGGAAAGGGTGGCAGATGTTTTTATAGTGTCAATATATCAGTAGCTTACTATTGTACTTTGCAGTCATTTAGCTGCCACACTGTGAAACTTAGGATGTATACTTATCTAAATCGTTACTGCTTTTACCTTTTCTTTTATGGACAAAGTTGTAACCTTATTGGTATTGGTGACAGCTTGCCCCCCTTTTCCAATTGCATATTAAGCACACAATGCAGTTTATATGTTGCATTCTAAGTAATTTCCTTGTCAGTTTTTTTCAATTTTCTTTATGGATGCTTGGATGATATTGTACATTTATAATTATTATTTCAGATAGATTTTTGATATGTAACTCATAACATAGTGGAGTTATCACTAGTAACCAAAATGGAAATAAGGAGATAGAAAATGAGGGCTATAGTAATTTATTACATGACCGAATTTAATAAAAGACAAAATGGGGTACGTTTTAAAGGTTGAAAAACAAAGTTTTGAAAAACAAAGTTCACTAATGACTAGTGCTACATAAAATATGATAGGATAATGTGAATGAAATGGTATATCTGAATGACCCTTCTGTTTATCAATATTTTCTATCTTGAAGGAAGAGAATGATAATAATGAAGGATAACAACAACAAATTTTATTAATCATTCTCTCACCTTTTTGTTTTGCAGAGATCTCTGCACCGAGTTCTCTGCGGTCTTGCTTATTATCACTCTCCCAAAATTCTGCACCATGATTTGAAACCTCATAATCTGTGGATAGGTTGCATCAAGTACATTTTGAAGCTTGCAGACATTGGATAGGCCAGAGCATTTGGTGGTTCCTTTAACATATTGTACATTTATAATTATAATTTCATATAGATTTTGATATGTAACTCATAACATAATTGAGTTGTCACCTTAGTAAACAAAATGGCAATAAGGAGATAGAAAATCAAAGCAATAGTGAATTATTACATGAACTTATTCCATAAAAAATGGGGTACGAGTTCAATAATGACTAATGCTACATAAATATGATAGGATAATTTGAGTGAAATGATATATCTGAATGCTCCTTCTTTACCTATGTTTTCTATCTTGAAGGGAGATGGTGATGATAATGAAGGATAACAACAGCAAATAATCATTCTCTCACATATTTTGCAGAGATTTCTGCAACAGATTCTCTGTGGTCTTGCTTATTATCACTCTCACAATATTTTGCACCAAGATTTGAAACCTCAGAATATGTGGATAGATCGTTTCGATTACATTTTGAAGCTTGCAGACTTTGGATGGGCCAGGGCATTTGGTGGTTCTTTTAAGAAAATTGGTTATTTGGTATGAATGTTCAATTACTAGCCACTCTAGATCCTAGGGATGGCCCCAAGGGGATCATTGTTGTTGTGAGATTCCAAACACACAGCCGTACACCAAAAGGTGCTTACTGTGGCTCGGCATGCCACTAGGCTAACCCCTTGGGGTTCCAAACAACAATTTAGTTGCTTCATTTTAGATATTCCACTTGCAAGTGCTGTCTTTATTCTTGTAATGGTGATAATGCTGCCAGGATGTGACTCATTGGTACAAGGCACCTGAACTTCTTCGCTGCCAACAATTCTCCACCCCCGTTGATGTGTGGTCTGTGGGATGTATATTTGCTGAGATGGTGACACGGCGGCCTCTGTTCGCTGAATTCTCTGAAGTTCATCAGTTGCTCAAGATTTTCAGGTTTTATAGGGTTTAGACATGCATCAAGTTTTCCTTTACCAAATACCCTCCTTACATAGTGCAATCCTATTAATTTCTTACTCTTTACATGAAGTATTTTGGGTACGCCAACCTGGCCTGAAGGAACTACATCACATCTATTTGCTAATTGTTACTCCAAGGTCGATCCTCAGTTATTACAATGAATGTGGTTTTTTACTTTGAGCTTCCTGACTCAAAATACTGAGGGGGAAAAAGTATCTGTTATCAGCATCTTTCTTCTGCCGTGCAGGACCTGGCAGCAGCAGTACCCGGTCTTGTGACTCTTGAACCAGCTGGGATCGATCTTCTTTCTGTGAGTGGCTTTTGCTGTAGTATTTGGGAACCAGTCTGGTGACCTCTGCTTCATCACGAGTAGCCATGAGTCCCTTACATGGCTTTCAGCCATTTACTAGTATAGCAATTCATATAGAACTATACTTCTCCTCAAAAGCTACGTATGGGATTCATGGTCTTCTAAACTAGTGACAAGTTTTTTTCCTGATAACTAGAATCATAGAAAATCAAATTGTACTTTATCTGAAAATTTTTGGTGATTCTTACTTATTACTATGCATATGCTTTTCCAGAAAATGCTCTGCATCAATCCAAGTGGACGAATCACAGCTCACGATGCACTTAAGCATGCATACTTTGACAATATTGAGTTTGAAGTTTGAGTCGCGGCATCTTTTTTGTGGTTACAATGATAGGTACATAAACTTGTAGGCTTCCGTCTAAGGAAGAACCATGGTTTCATCTGTTACGTCTTTTTTTCTTAATACAACTACTACTTGAACATAACTTCCTCTAATGTCCTGAAGTTCTTCATCCTGGGATAACTTTTTAAATCTACTTCTGCGCATTGGATTTCTTTCCATTTGGATGATATTGAAGTTAAATTGTCATAGGTTTTGTTAAGATAGAACATGAGTTTTTGGGATGCCAATCAAATTTTAGCTTTAACACTTAAAAACGTGTAATCAGTTTGATAGATATTTGAGCCTAGTTAGTACATATTGAGTTTTAATTACAACTTAAGTTACATATTCTCTAACAACTCAAGTGTTAGAAATAGTGAGTTTTTTTAGCTTAGTTTTTTTGGCTATTTTTGAGTTAAAATTAAAGTGGGTTCCACACATTAATTTTGGTGGGTTCACATGGAAATGTGTTTTCTTCCATGAGGAGATTAGGATCATGTATTGGGTTACTCAAAACCATTAAGGAATGAATGAGAAATTGTTTTCAAATATCATCACTTGAAAATGGTAACAAAAGTTAGAAGGTTGTAAAAAGCTTATGTCTCACATAGGATGATTACAAGGTTTTTAAAGAGTATATATACAATTCTCTTGAAGAAATGTTTGGACCCTTAAGGGCATCAAAGTTTTGTGGATGGGAAGACTTAGCACATGCTTGATTCATTGCGTCGTGCCAGTTTGGGTCTTTGCCCGCTATGTATATTTTTTTTTGGAAAAAATTCATTTAAATAATTTTTCTAAACGTTGTCGTTTCTATTATAGTTAGAAATAGTTCAAAACTTTGTCATTTAGTTACCAGGTTAATTAAAATGACATCGTTTTGCAATTACCAGGATGGGTAACAAAAGCTTGAGGTTTATAAAAAGCTTGTGTCTCACGTAGGATGGGTACAAGGCTTTTAAAGAGTATATATACAATTGCCTTGAAGAAAGGTTTGGGCCCTTAGGGGGTACCTAAGTTTTGTGGATGGGGAAGACCTAGCACATGCTTGGTTTACTAAGCACGTTGTTGCCCCGCCTCGAGCCAGTTCGGGTTCGGGCCTTAGGGGCACCCAAGTTTTGTGGATAGGGAAGACTTAACACATGCTTGATTCATTATATCGGGCCAATTCGGGCCTTGGCCCACTATGTATATATATTCTTTTTAAAAAAAATTCATTTAAATAATTTTTTAAAACGCAGTCGTTTCTATTACAGTTAGAAATAATCCAAAACTTTATCATTTAGTTACCAGGTTAATTAAAACGACGTCGTTTTGCGATTACAAGGATGGGTAACAAAAGCTTGAAGTTTGTAAAAAGCTTGTGTCTCACGTGGATGTGTACAAGGCTTTTAAAGAGTATATATACAATTACCTTGAAGAAAGGTTTGGGCCCTTAGAGGTACCTAAGTTTTGTGGATGGGGAAGACTTAGCACATGCTTGGTTCACTGCGCGTACTGCTGCTCTGCCTCGGGCAAGTTTGGGTTCGGGCTTTGGCTATGTATATATTTTTTTGGAAAAAATTCATTTAAATAATTTTTCAAAATGCTATCGTTTCTATTACAGTTAGAAATAGTCCAAAACACTATCATTTAGTTTCCAAGTTAATTAAAATAACGTCGTTTTGCGATTATCTTTGGTTTGAATTTTACTGAATGGGCACGACTATGTCTGTTTACCATGAACAGACACATCAAAAGCTTCATGCCTATACCAAACAGGCACAACGAGGTCTATATAAATACCACAACACTTATCTACATAATCATTCAATTCATACATTTTTGTGCATCAGGTCATACTATCTGAGAGATTTCGATTCATAGTTTTGATTCGTTGTACATAGAGACAGTTGTGCTTCTTTCCTGTATGAGACCACTTCATCCTAGGAGGACAGACGTCCATTTAACTCGTAAAGCACTTTGTACGAGGTCGTAATCTGTCTTAAGGAGATAGCATAAAACACTAGACTTGGTATGTTCAATATTCCTGATTCAGAAATCTAATAAGTTTCTTTAATTTCTATTTTCCATTTTGGTGAATTCTGTATACTATTTATAAACAATAATCTATTTCTGATTCCAATTTTGGATTCATAACTCAGTTTAAATTTTAGAATAGAATGAGTTTATATTTTCAATAATTGGCATTTAACAGTATCGAGTTTCTGTATTTATAGAAAACAGATTCTGTAATTTTTTAAAAAATAATATCTACTGTTAAAATAAAATTGATTTTATAAATTTGAATAACATTAAACTTTTAGAATAATTAGTAGTCAAAAAGGTGAATCAAGATCAATTAATGTAAGATTAGAAAAAAATGATGAATGTCATGATTGATCAATGAAATAACAAGTTTCAAGGTAGGATTCAGAAGCACTTCCTAGCAAAAGGAGTCTTAGCTCAACCTTCGGTTTGGCTCAATTACCTTTAACTATTTATGTTAAAGCTTAGCATTTGCATAAGAAATTTTGGATGCAACATAAAAATAAAAATAAAACTCAAAATCTTACCTTTAACAATTAGTTAATTGAATTTGTTACATTTGGTGAAATAAAATAAAGAGATGAGAAAGAGAGAAGAGAGGTAAATCCTAAAAGGTTACATTGTACTAAATTGGATTGATTGAAACTATACAAGATACCTCTTCTTATATAGGAGAGTCACAAGAAATGAACAATGTAAGAATTGGAAAAAGAAATAAATATAGTAACGACCGACCCTAACCCTAGTATTACAATAATAATATAGTTGACCCTAGTATCACCATAATAATATAGCTAACCTTAGTATTTAGTAGTTATTAACCCTATTATTTTAGTGTGCAGGTTTGCACCATCTTGCCATTGTTCCACCAGTGCGTTGCTCCACAACTTTATATATACTCTTTACTCTCTGCGTGCAAGATGGAGTTTCATTGATATAAATTTTTTGGCTTATTCTCGAATCTATTTTAACACTGTATTTTTGTTTTAACACCCTCTCTCATGTGCAATTCCCTCTTGCACGTGGAGGGTAAAGAGTATATATGGAGCAGTAAAGAAACATTGGTGAAACACAGTGTGAACCTTGACGAAATAGGGCAAGAGCTTATTAGATGGAGAGACTCAACCCTAGACCTCTCGAAATTAGAGCTCTGATACCATGTTAAATTTGGTAAAATAAAACAAGGAGATGAGAAAGATATATAGAAGAGAGGGTAAACCTTAACTAGTTACATTGTATTAGACTAGTTTGATTGAAACTATACAAAAGACTTCTCCTTAATATAGGAGAGTCACAAGAACTGAACAAGGCAAGAATTGGAAAAGAAAACAAATGCGGAGACGGCTAACTTTAATCCTACTATCACAATAATAATATTGTTGATCCTAATATGGTTAACCCTAATATACTTCTAATAGGATTAAAGGATGTTTTAAGTGAAGTAATTTTCAAAATGAACACGAAATTAGTAATAGAGATGATGCACTTAGACCATGTTTGGATGACGAGATAACAAGATTGGATAGGATAAATGTTATCATATCTCATATTTGGTGTCTTCAATTGAATTGGATATTTATATCTCCTGAATCATTTATATCACATCTGGGTGGATACCAATAGGGTGATGGTATTTGAGTTATTCCATCCCATTGGGATAAAAATAAAATGCTACATCATCAATAAAAAATTACAACGCCTGCAATATAGAGATACGAAAACGTTGAAGAGTGAAGTTAAAAAAAACCAATTTTTTCTATTTTTCATTATTCAATTTTTTTAAATGTTCCAGATTTTTTAATGTATTTTTAATATCAATAAATTGATTGTTATATATATATATATAATAGTAATATATATATATATATAGACGTGTGCATATATGTAATGATGATTCGTAGCAATATGGACCATGACATTTTTTGGAGTCACCCTGAAAGTGAGAGATTGTTATATTGTGAATGATGTTTGCACAATCACATTATAAAATATTGTGATTATAGTTATTAGATTTTGTAATTAATTTATGAAAAAAAATTAATTTTAGATACCTTATATGCATGTATTTGGAAAACAAAATCAATGACTTTTAGAAAAATAAATTTTGAAGACCTTGAGAAAAATAATACAAAAAAAATAAAAAATAGTTATATCAAAATCTTATATTCGGTAGACACCCAAACACATGATTGAAATATAACAAAATATCCAATCATTTATTCTGAGTCAATTCTAAATATTGGATTAAAATATTCTATATTCTATAAAATTTTATATCCTATCCAATTCGTCCAAACAAGTCTTAGTGATTTTGATAACTCTTCCCAATAGAAATAATGCAATAGTAAAACATAAGGGAGATAGATATTGTTATAGTAAATGTGGTTCTCAAATCTATGACAGAAATCTTGAGTTTCACAAGTAAGAATACGAAATTGTAAAATCTTATTAATAATAAAATGATCCAAGTGAGATTTACCACTATTGTAAGCAAATAATCCAATTTCTTATAAAACACATAATAACAAAGAAAATAAAAAAATTACTAAACTGACATTTAAGTTAAACTCAAATTTGAATATTATATAGATTTTTAACTACTTTAAAGCAAACAAAAAAAAAAAAAAAAAAATTCTATGCAACATTATCTTTCAAATAAAACTTACAAAAATGGCAAGGATGCGTTTTCAAGACTTAAATGATCAATGACTAATGCTCAATAAACGGACAATTGTTTAAAAGTTGAAAATTTAAGAGATTTCATTCTCGAAATTGGACTAAGTTTTGTTTCCTTGTATTCACTTAAATTATCTCTCACTTCTTACTTTGGGTATATTTTGATAGAATTCAAAAGTGAAAAAGTAACCTTTTTAATTTTGTGTATGTTTGGTAATACTTTTTTTAAAGTGTTTTTATTTAAAAAAAGAGTAATTTTTCACATTTGCTTAAAAACGTAAGGTTAAAAATAAAAGTGTGTTTGATAATCATCTCTACAAAGTAATATAAATCAAACCATACTTCTAAATTAAAATATTCTTTAGAGATAAAATAGATGTTAAATTTGAGGTGCTTTAATATTATAATTAATTAACTAATAATGTTTTAATCGACTAATTAACCCCCTTCCCTCTGCCAAAGTTATGCAGATAGTACCAAATTATTTTTCTAATTAATTACTCCTAATCAATTAGACAGAAATCATGAACTTAAGTGGATTAATCAAGTATTCAAATAGTTATTTAAATTTAAGACTTTTATTAGTAATATATAATTAAATGTTTAAATAAATCAAAACAATGAGCAAAAGAATAAAGAGAATATCCAAGAGTAGGAGAGGCACTAATCTTATGTGGAAAACCCTCATGGGGAATAGAAACGACCACTGCTACTGCTATCTAGTAGACTTACATCCATTAATTAGTCCTCCGTGTTGTCTGTGAGCGTTATGCAGAAAAAAATTTCTTTGTGAAAAATTCGCCCAAAGAAGAGTTGCTAGCTTGTTTTAGATAGTTAAACAAGACCAATTACTTGAAAGAATACATGTAAAAGGACTTGCAAAAAAGCCTAAAAATTATATCACTTTGATCCTAGTTACATTCTAAATTCCCAGTAATTGGGTTACAACTTAATAAAAAGGTACAAGAAACCGATCTTACAAATACAACTAGAAAATTCTAGATTTGGGGGCTAAGGTACACAACGGGAAGATGTTAGGCACTCGTTTTCATTCTCCAAATGAAGAGTTAGGATCAGTCTTGGGCGATTATTATTAAATATAAATAAAAAAAATTAGTTATCATACCCATAATTATCCTAGATTATTATCTAAAATGAAAAATATGATGATTAATCAACCAATGATATGCAAGTCTACAATGATAAGCCAATTGGAATTAAGATAAATCAAGATTATCTTTTGATTATCCTAATTAAAATCCTAACAACTAGATAATAAATGAATTATCTAAATTTAGGGTAAATTACACTTTTCATCCTTGAACTTTATACCGAATTTTACTTTAATCACTATCCTTTTAATTTTGTCAATATCACCATCAAGTTTTTAGCTCCATTGTAATTTCATCTTTCCATCATAATTGATCATTTAATGTGAATGAAAAAGACCATCTACGAGGCACATACAAATTTAAAGAAAGTGTTTTTCCTAAATTGAAGATAGTAATTATGCTAAGATAATATTGAAGATAGAAGAATGACATAATCATACGAGGTAACAAAAACACACTAGCTTGCCCTTTTGTTTTCTCACGAGATTACAACTCTTTTTGCCCGATTTGTCAACTTGGACATAACTATACATATTCTAACCCAATTATACTTATTAGGCTAAATATTTTTAAAATACCTAAATGGTGATCCTAGAATGTTTCATATATTTTTTTTCTGTAATTTTTAAATATTAATTTCTATTTTTTTTTTTCAAATTCTAACAAAATTACTCGATTAAGTTTAGTTCAAGACATACGGCCAAACATGAAACTAATATAGTTCTCCAATTAATCAAAGGTATTATCTTCAATCTGAGTACACTTCTAATAACTCAAATTTACTCATAAATAATAATCATAATTTAGGTCTCCTAATTACACATTTAACTAATTAAGAAACTAATACATTAGAATGAACTTTAATAAAATTTTAGTTATTCATATTACTTTGAGTATCATCTCTTGTACCAATAATTTGATAATATCAAATACAATCTTTCTACAAAATTTCATAGTCTTTGGAATTCGTTTACTATTTTCCCTTAAATTAATATGGTTGTATCAATTAAAAATTAATAATAATTAATTTTTAGTTCGGGACCTGGACCACTAGGTTAGGGTGGTCAAGTATTATAATTTAGACTCTAATTTCATCTAATTTAAACTAGGATTGAACTATACTCTCCTGGCTCACTTTGGCTTGAAAGTGGACTATACATGTATACAACTTCTTCCTCAACTACAAATTTCCACAATTTTTCCTTCCCTCACACATAAGCAGCCGGTCTCAAATTTTGCAATTCTCAGTCATAATCAAACAAATTATATATGCGGTTTAATTATTTTTTTGAGATCTATCCAATCGCTGAAATTTAATTAGATCAACTCTTCCAAAATAAATAGAAAACTCAACCTAAAAGTTTTCGTTACAAGCTTTTCTATAAAATTTTGATAATCTGTCTCTTTGTCAATACACTCCATATTAGGCATATTGTATATAAGTAATAAAATTATGTTTTCAATTCGTTCAAAGACCCTCGCATTCATACCCAAAATCAAGCCCTAATTTAATTGCTTTATGGCTCCTTTTATTATGAGAAATTATAATTTCAAAAATTAATAATTAATTCCTAAATTTTCTTACTCAATCATCATGACAAAATAATCTTACTAATTTGATGAAATCATAAACTTATCTCAATTGATGCCTTCTTTAAAATTAATTTTCTTTAATCATCCATACTATAATTCTTTCTGTCTATCTTTCTCTTAGTAAAATTTGAGATATAATAATATGGTTAGGATTCTCTATTATCATGTATTTATACTTAATCCAATTTTGTGTAGAAATGGAACTTTCATGAACAGTTTTTGTAACCGCCTTCTCTCTCTGGGAAAAAAAAAAAAAAAAAGGAAGAAAACTGTTTCTAGTGCCTTCTCAATCTTTTGTCGAGATCCTCCCTTTTAGGGAGAGATGGAGATAAACTCTTAGTTTATTCGATTGCTCTCATAACGAGGGTTTCTTTCCTGTTGCATTCCTGGTTTCTCTAGTCTTTTAATTTCTTAAATCTTGGGTTTTTTTTCCTACGATGGATGGAATGGTGGAATGTTTTGTTTTTATGAAGTTTCCTGTGGAATTTTCCAATTGATTTGAGGAATCACCAGTATGGTTCATGGCTTGGAATTTTCAATTGATATGAGGAAGCACCTATGTGATTTCTGATTGTGTGCTTCTTCGTTACTAAAGGAAGTTCTATTATGCATGTTTCGGAAGGAAATTTGAGGTCATATTCGTGCAGTTGGTGCTAGTGCATCTTTGGTGGTTCATGGTGGTTGAACCTAAGAAATGGGTTAGATTTAGCTAGTTCATGAACTTGTAGTTAGGATGAGTTTTGTTGACTTCTTTGTAGTGTGGTCGGAGGATTCTCCATTTTGATTGGATCCCCTATTAGACCTTGACTTGTTTGTATTTTCAAATTATATGTTCATCTTAAGCAATAATATTTTTTCTTCCGTAGGTAAAAATAATGCTTAATCTAATTTTCATAATTTACACAAGAAACTTGCACTTAAAGAAATCTCATAATTTAGGATTCCTAAACCACTTTGAGGTCTCACTATAATATATTAATATTTATCACTTAACTCCAATATAACTATTTAATTTAAAAATAAACTTATTTGTATTTATCATTACATTATAACATTCAATTGTTCAAGTTGATTTTTAATAAATTCTTAAAATTAATTTCATTTGAATACATAAAGTATTAAGGTTTAGTAAAAATACGGGGTATTACATAACTGTTTAATATATGATGTGTCCTGCATAAAAAAAATATAAGTGACTAAGTTACACAAGAAATGACTAGAGAAATTAAGCGGCTCTATTGTGATATAGATGACATTATTAGCAAGATAATTATCTCCAATTGGATCAAAAAAATTTGTAATCATCACACATAATGATAGAAATGATACATATAAATATGACTGAAAAATGAAAAAGAAAATTACTTCGCTTTAATTCCTAATTAGATTATAATCTCAAAATGAGTTACAATTTTATAAGAACAATTACAAAACAACTATGAGAGTTATAGATAGAAAATTCTAGATTTGGAAGCTAAGGTAAGGTGTTAGGAATCATTTTGCCAAACTCAAAGAGTTGGCATTGATATCCAATCTCAAGTCCATTTTATCTCAATGTATGAAAACAATCAAATAGAAGCATATACCACAAAGCTAATTATCAAGTTATGAAACATAATTGATAATTATAAAAAGGAAAATGGAGAAGGGGATAATTGACTTGGGGTTGAAGATTTCCTACATATTCATGGAGGGTGCAATCAAAGACAAGTAATTATCTTTATTTATTAACTTTGATCAACTAGTGATAGAATCTAGGGTAAATGACACTTACCACCCTTGAGGTTTCTGAAAATTGTAGAAACTTTTCTTATAGTTTTTGAAATAACACTATTCTCCTTTTGGTTTACTGATCTGTAACAGATTCCCCCTTCCCCTTAACGTCCACGTCTGACACAAACGTTAAATGCTGATGTATGATGAATGTAAGCCAAAAAGTAATGTTATATGCCCAAATTGCCCTTGTAATTTATTAAGCCTAAAACTTGATCCAAAAGTTATATTTCAAAAAAGACAAATATGCCCCTTAGAATTTTACAAATCTGCCCTTTAGAATTTTTTGGACTCTTATACATTTTCTACTTTCGTAGCTTCAGCTTCTGCTTGCCACTTTGACCCTTTTCCCTCACTCACATGAGCAATTGCTTGCTGTTGAACAAAGGTAAATGTAATAATAATAAAATGGATTACTGCATTTTTATATTCTTAATTAATTAGTTACCTTGTTTTTCCAAATGACTAGTTCAAGTTCTGCACAAAGTTCCTACAAGGGATTGAAATTTACAAACAAGCTATGCAATTGTGGTAGAAAGGTAGCTGTGAAAATTACACAAAATGATGGAAAGGGAAACAAAGATAGGTTATACTCATGTAAAGCTAAAGCATGTAAATTTTGGGAATGGTGTGCGCCTTTGGGAGCATTGGTGGAGCAGTATACTTCTATTGGAAATAATGGTGCTCAATCGGCAGATGAATTGTGTGAGGTAAAGACCGAAGTGAAGAGCATATCTACAAGGTTACAAATGGCTTGAGCTTGGACAAGGAATGCTAAAAGTGCTAGTGATTGCAAGTTTTGTAATGTCTACTATTGCTTTCTTGGTAGCTGTAGGGAGTGTACTTCTAAGGTGATGAGATAATTTGTACTAATCCTTAATATGTAATGGAACCAAGTGACATATTAACAACACATATTAATAACATTATTTCATGTCCATTATATAATACATAAGTAATAAATCACATGAATAAACAATTGAAAAACATAAAGCTATGAAATCTTATATATATATATATATATAATTAGTCATTTACAATTTTCATACTAACTGCCTCTTTTACAAAAAAAATGACAAAGTGGCAGCAACCCAATTAAATCAAAAAATTTTCACCTAACATGAACATCCAACAAGCAACCCAACTAGATCAACCATATACACCTAACATGAACATCTAGCAGTCACTTTTACAAAAAAAAAAAACAACAAAGTGGCAGCAACCCAACTATCCAAGGTTCATAATAATATCTAGCAGCCAATTTTACAAAAAAGAACAAACTGGTAGCAACCCAAGTGGCTGTACAGATTTACAATTGTCATAACTACATCTTTTACAAAAAAAAACAATAAAGTGGCAGCAACCTAACTAGATCAGACCATATAAACCTAACATTTACAACCAAAAAAAAAAAAAAAACAAAACAAAATGGTAGCAATTGTGACTGAGAAACTGTAGCACCTATTACACAAAAGAACCTTCAACATAGTCAAAAAAAAAAAATTGATACTTAGAAAGGATAAGTAGTACCTGACATGGTGTCGTAGCAGCAACCAAAAAATTAACATACAAAATAAATGGTCTTAGTGATTGTGGCAGGAAAAAATCAGAGATTGAAAAAAAAAATATAACAATTGTATAGGAACTACCTGACATGGTATTGCAGCAGCAACCAAAAAATTAACATACAAAATAAATGGTGTTAGTGATTATGGTAGAAAAAATGTCAGAGATTGAAAAAAAATATAGCAATTGTATAGGAACTTCACCTGAACTTGCAGAATTATAAATTTTTAGTCGTTGAACCTAGAAATGAGTGGTTCACCCCTTCCCCTCCTTGTAGCTTTTCCTTTTTCCCTTTCAGCTCTATTTTTCATCTCATGCCCAACTTGTGACTGAGAAAAAACCAATTAAAGTGTATTATAACTGTCACGCCCTAAATTTCCGCGAACCCGAGGCGCGAGTAACGAGACAGAAAGAAAATAAAATAAACTACAACTTAAACAAATTTGACCAAGCATGCATCCGTTCCCATCAATACATCAGAATAACATGAAATACATCCCGCCATTACAGTGTTCACGGGTCATTCGGGCTCAAGCCCTTACATCACAAAACATAAGTTCCATAGGCCAAAAATACACTAAGTGCTTCCTCCTATCAAGATGTCACTGAATCTCAAGTAGCTGGAGCATCATCATCTGAAATGTTTGTCCCACGAATGGGTCAGCTCAACTGCTGGTACAATATAATGCTAATGCAAGAAACAAAATTAAAGGTGTGGCATGTGCAAGTGTACAGTTATATCTACATGGCATTCAACATCATGCATACAATGTACTAGCAATAATCTACATGTCATCCAACTCATTAACATAATCTAAGGCGTGGCATGTATAAGTGTACAGTTATATCTCCATGCACAATTATAACTTACATGCCATCCCATTCATCTATACAATGCATTAACAAGATTCAAAACCATTATAACCTACATGCCACCCAATTCATCCATACAATGCATTAACAAGATTCATCACACATTCGAGAATTTATTAATGCAAAGCAATAAAAATATGCATGACACAACTATGCAAACTCCATGTCGCACCCATGCCTCACTTTACGGACCTTCCCCGACGGCCTGAGCATCCAAGTCTGTCTCACTTTACGGACCTTCCCCGACGGCCTGAGTAAGCCAGTATGTCTCACTTTACGGACCTTCCCCGACGGCCTGAGTATCCAAGTATGCACAATGCCAAATGCTCAACTCACGCCATGTCCAAAGAATCACACTATGCCAATATGCTCATGATTCCACCATGTCACAATGTAATCCCGATAAATCCTCTTATCTCCACATGAAGCATACTTTAAACAATGTATCACAAAATAACATTTCAATCACAAGATCTTTTCACCAAGAGTACAAGCCAGGCACAATCCACTTAACACATGCTTTAAATCACGCATTACATAATCTCAACCATTGTCAAAGAACATAATCCACACATTATGCTAACACACAATATACACATAGTCATGATCCACATTCATCACCAAACTTTCAACAAGATAACAAGGAGCACATAAGCATATGAGCAATAAAACAAAAATGTGAATCATCAAGTCAATATGGCAGTTATTCCTAAACTCAATTCTATTTCTTACTTAGCACAATATATTGTACCTGATGGGTCGGTCTCGGCCCAAGAAAGCGTACTCGTAGTGCAGCAAAACTACGGCAAGAATGCAGAAGGTTAGACCACCTTCTCTTCGCCCTTTAGTGTTCCTAAAATCATAAGATACGACTCAGTTCAATTGCTACTTGAATTATGCTATTCATCAAATTTTATGTCCTTATTTTATTGGTTTCTATTTTTCCAAATAAAATTCCACCATTGGGTCTAAAACGTCGAAGAAAATAGGTTTAAACTTTTGTGAAATTCAATTCGGACATCCGAGCTAAAAAGGGTAAAACGGTCATTCTGCACTTCCTACGGGTCCTTACATCCCGAGACCTCTTTTTGTAAATTGGACTCCATGGTTGAGTCCGGAATGCTCGAAATAATAAAGTTTCACTATTTTTTTGCTTAGTTCGAAGTTCGTTCGACTACGTTTCAATTCAGGGGCATTTTGGTAATTTTAAAGGTTATTACGGGTCTTTTATTTTTTGGGACTCCGTCTCATGAAACGGACCTCACCATTAGTCTCAGAAGGGTCAAGATAGTCAAAATACACTAATGACTTGTCCCATTTGGACTCCAGACTATTTTAGAATATTTAAATGATTAAATTAATTTATTTAATTAATTAATTAAATTAAATTAAATTAATATTTTATTTAAGGGGGTCAGATTGTAATTACTCACAAGTTCTGGGTCAGATTAGGATTTTCAAAAGATGAGGGGTCAAATCAGAGTTCCTGATTTGACTATTCCAACTTTGGATAGCCAAACAGTGGACAATTTCTAAAATTGGGATAAGATATCCCTATCCCCAAATTGGGTCCAATCCAATTTGTTAAACCAGCAGCCAAACAGCCCCTGTCTCTAACCCAACCCAACTCATGTGGCCCAATTGGAAAGCCCAATGCCCTTTTAAAAATCAAACTGGCCCAAACTCTTTTAAGTAAACCAAGCCCAAACCAGGAAATCAAACCAGGCCCTAAGGCAACAGGCCCAAAACAGCCCATCATCTCCCTCTGTTTTCCGGCGAGACATAGTTAGGTTTTCGTCACCATCTCCGACGACGGCGACCTAATTCCGATCACCATATTTCACACTTTGGACATGCTCCGAATCTCCAAACCATGAGGGTTCCATATCCATCCTCCAAAATGGAGTTTGGGTGGTTCTCGGCCGTTGAACAAGCCATGACAGTGGCTGTTCCGGCGAGAACCCGTATCTCCGGTGAGCATTATTTTTCACATTTCTTGCTCTTTTTCTTCACCATTTCTCCTAAGATCAACATTATTCATCTTCTGCATGTCATTAGGTTAGTTTTATACTAATTATTTCAAGTTTTATACATGAAATGATAGATTCCTTCAATTTTTCATCCGACCTGCAACTGGGTAAAGTTCCCTCATTTCTCAACCATTTAAACTGATTCTTTTTGCATTGTTCTTCTTATTTTAAGCTCTACAAGACCCTACTAGTAAATCTAACTATTTTGCCTTTAAAAATTTAAAACAGAAGCACACAATTTTCCTCAAGTTTCTGATTTTCTCTCCGGTTCAGCTTCCTTTCTCCTCTTTCCTCCTCTCCTTCTTGGTTTGGCTTCCTAGACTTCTTCCAATGCTCACGGCCTCCCTAGCTCAGCTTCTCTCCCTCTGTTTTCTCTTCCAACCCAAACTGCACACATATTTCATGTTCTCTCTCTCTCTCTCTATATCTCTCTCTATCTATATCTCTCTCTACATCGAGCCCACTCCTTCTGACTTTCTTTCCTGCCCCATGCAACAATGCAGCTTTGCATTTAATGCTTAGCTTACATTGTTGGTTTTCCTCCAATATATATATATATATATATGATATCACATACACTTGCTCACTCCCCCCCTCAGCCGTCCTGGCTAGCTCACACACACACACACACAGTACCTACACACTTGCTGGCATTCACCTACACATTGTACAAAATCTGATCCCTCCATAAATATATATATATATATATATATATTACACATATATAATACACACATATTTAAATACATATACAACACACCATTTCACACACATCTCATTAATAATTAAACAAATAAACAATTAACTAAATAAAAAAAAAATTTTTTTTTCCCAAAATAAAAATTTCAGGTCATTACAATAACTGCTGTGAAACATTGAAATTATTTATATGAAATTATTTACCTCTTGTGTGATACTGATTTCATCTTCAAATGTTAACCGATAAATATCATCACTGTCACTGATACTGATTTCATCTTCACTTGCTCTGATTACTAACTATGACAGTCTCACTAACATCTATAGTATGGCATGGAACTGCACTCATTGTGGTAACATAAATATTGATTTCCCTACTGTTATGGATTTCAAACATTTTTAAAACATCCTAA